>DF357276.1:198416-231663 GCA_000787875.1 Solanum virginianum | reverse complement strand
GTATGCATATATATAAACCAAAGACCATTTAATGCAATAATATCTTGTCTAAATTAAAAACTTGGACCAATCACAAGTCTACACTTAACATTCTAGAATTTAATTTCTTGTACAAGGAAAGGTAAGAATACATATATTTGCAAGATGGTAGGCATAATTAGCCCCATTTAATTTTGAAATTCAATATAAAAAAGGAATTGATAATTCTATACCAGATTTCCTATTTTGGGAATATTTATCAAATTGAAATGCACTATATTTGATTATATCTTACTGAAAAAATTCATGATAACACTTATAAAGGCAATACCTTTAGATCAAGATATTTTGACTATCATATTTAATAAATTGTTTGATGATCTTGAACGGGAAGAATTCAGTAAATTGTTTGATGATCTTGAACGGGAAGAATTCAGTAAATTTGATTATATCTTACTGAAAAAATCATGATAACACTTATAAAGGCAATACCTTTAGATCAAGACATTTTGACTATCATATTTAATAAATTGTTTGATGATCTTGAATGGGAAGAATTCAGTAATATTTTACATGACTATGCATATCTAGATATTGATTATAATGAAAATTATTAAACATGTGCAGATTGAATGTTTATATCAATTATATTGATGACAACACTATCTATGCAATATTGCAAGCATTATCCCTATTATGCCAGGATATGAAGGAAGATATTTTTTGGTTCTTAAAGATAAAAATGGATCATGATGTCCTTCTAGACAAATATAATACAATTTGTACATGTTGTTATTCTAACATGACTAACTAATGGTTGCAGACATGGCAGAACCATGATCACATATACGTGGCCGAGGTTGAACATCCCGAGGAAGGGAAAGAGGAAGATTAGCCCCGTCCAATGCTTCGTCCTCCTCAAATAACTTTCCCGTTCTAAGTCTGGGAAGTAAAAGTTTGATAAATTCCAGGACTGAATCCACATCTGGAACAAAAGAAGATATACCTTCTATAAGTCTGGAAGATATTCCAGTAGATAACTCATTATATGAACAATTAAAAGCATATATAAATACAAAAAAGCATAAAGATACTTGTGCTTCCATAGTCGCCAAAGAATCGGATGACGACAGGGTATATGAAAAAAGATCTATCTAAGAAATTATATTTCTTGTGAAAAATACTGATATTCAGTATAAAAATGATCTATGAAAAACATCCCAAGGAAGGGGAAGGGGAAGATTAGCCCCGTCCAATGCTTCGTCCTCCTCAAATAACTTTCCCTTCTAAGTCTGCGAAGTAAAAGTTTGATAAATTCCAGGACTGAATCCACATCTGGAACAAAAGAAGATATACCTTCTATAAGTATGGAAGATATTCCAGTAGATAACTCATTCTATGAACAATTAAAAGTATATATAAATACAAAAAAGTATAAAGATACTTGTGCTTCCATAGTCACCAAAGAATCGAATGATGACAAGGCATATGAAAAAAGATCTATCTAAGAAATTATATTTCTTGTGAAAAATACTGATATTCAGTATAAAAATGATCTATGAAAAATATTCGAAAAATATTTGACAAGTAATTTATACTTTCCTGGAGATTCATATAAGACTCGCACCTATTATGAAGTTATTTTAACAAAAATAGGAAGTGCAGAATTTCAGCACTTTTCTACTGAAGAGACAGTTTATAACTTTTCTAAAATTATAATCAAACAAATTATATCTGTTACTGAGTAGGGACTATGCACTATGAATGAAAAGCAGATTGCGGTAAACATTGGTAATGCCAGTGTAAATCTTAAGAATTGAAAAAAATTAAATGCTATAGCTGTGGTAAATATGGACATATTGCTCCTAACTGAATAGTAATAGTAATAGTACTAGTACTAGCACTAGTAGTAATCTTACTATAGTAATAGTAATAGATTGCAATAGTAATGATAGTAATAGATTATAATAGTAATGATAGTAATAGATTATAATAGTAATGATAGTAATAGATTATAATAGTAATAGTAATAGATTATAATAGTAATAGTAATAGTATTAATAATAGTAATAGTACTAGTACTAATAATAGTAATAGTAATAGTAATAGTAATAATAATAGTAACAGTAATAGTAATCGTAATCGTAATCGTAATAGTAATAGTAATAGTAATAGTAATAGTAATTGTACTACTAAAATATAAACTTATACATATAATAATAATAAAAAAAATTTAAATGCTTAAATAATTGAATAACATAAAAATAAAAGGGTTAAGGTGAGTCAAAATTGGGTGTCAACAATAACGAGGAATAGAAATAGATTGAGTATCCAGAAGGAGATCTATCCGAAAGTCTACTTTCCTTTTGGGAGCAATGTCAGGCAAATCTTTGGGGAAAACATCAAGAAACTCATTAACCACTGGAACCGATTCAAGAGTAGGTGGCTCAGACTCCACATCTCTAACCCACACAATATGATAAATGCAACCCTTACAAATCATCCTTCTGGCTTTGATATAAAAGATAAATTGACCCTTAATAATAGAATCACTACCTTTCCGTTCAAGAACAGGCTCATCCGAAAATTAGAATTTGACTTTTCAAGTTCTACAAGCTATAGAGGCATATGATGCATGCAACCAATCCATCTCAAGTATAATATCAAAGTCAAACATCTAAATTCCACAAGATCACACGGAAGGACTTTATGCAAAACAAAGATAGGGCAACCCCGATAGATTCCTTGGGCAACAATAGACTTATCGACGGGAATATAAACTGAAAAGGGCTCCCTTAGAATTTTAGGATTCCACCCAAACTTAACAGCCAAAAGAGAAGTCACAAAAGATAAATTTGCACCCTAGTAAAGCAAAGCATAAGCACTAAAATAAAAGATTTTTAACATACCTGTCACTACATCTGGAGTCTTTTCTACTTCTTATCGAGCATGCAAAGCATATAACCTGTTGTTTCCGAGGGGCACCACTTTGTGAAGCTTTTTGCTGGCCTTGATCACCTTGGGCCACTTGGCCCTGACTTTTCTTGGAAGCTTTAGGATAATTAACAACCTTGTAGCCCCTATCACCACACCTAAAACAAGCACCTGAACTCCGAAATCACACACCCAGTGATTCTTCTCACAAGTAGTACACTAAGGGCGTATTGCCCAACCTCCAACCAGTGCCTTGGGAGGAGACACTCTAGCTTTGGCAACATTTTCATTCGAAGGCCCAGAGGTACTCTAGCATTGGCAACATTTGCATTCGAACCCTGGCCTTGTTGTAAGGGATCATATCCCCACCACTCCTAGAGTTGGAGAACCCACCATCATAATAGGCTCCCTTGGAATCATTCACCCTCTTCTCCTTGGACTTTTTCCCTTCAATCTGTTTATCATAAGTCATGAGCTTGGAGATGTTTATATCCCAAACAAGCATAGTCATACAACATTCTTTCACAACCAAATAAGAGATCCCAGAAATAAACTTGTGTATTCTTGCACAGGGGTCAGCTACTAGCATAGGAGCATACTTTGAGAGCTTTGTGAATTTGAGGGCATATTCTCTCATACTCATAGCCCCTACTTGAGGTTGATAAGTTCTATCATTTTGGCCTCCCTAAGCTCAAGAGGAAAGAAATGGTCACGAAAGACAAACTTAAACTCTTTCCAACTAAATTCACCATCATCAACCCTCTCCATTAACCATTGGGTGTATCACACTTGAGCCACATCCTTCAACTGATAGGCAACTAATTCAACCTTATCCTCTGAAGTCACCCCTATAATAGTCAAAATCTTAGAGAGTTCATCAATGAATTCTTGAGTATTATCATCACCTTTTGATCCATAAAACTCCGAAGGATTCACCCGAGTAAAATCTCTCACTCTAGCAGCCGGAGTGGAGCATGAGGAAGAGGATTAGCCTACCTAGCCTGGTTGGTCACCACTTAAGCAAGCATGACAAAGGAAGTCCAGAATTCATCTTGAGTAACTGGATCTCCCATAAGCTCTTGAGGGACTTGATCCTCATTAACCAGGGCCGGCCTTAGTAGAGGGGATCTTCTTGGAGGCATTTTTTGTAAGGAATTAAGGACATCATCAAAGTTAGAAAGTATTAAGATACGGTCCAAAGCATGACATAAGTATGACGAAGTGAGATAATTCCTAATATGTCGTCATAGTCTCCCACTCATAGGCATGGTGCACTTGAACCCATGAATAGGACTGTACTTGACATTACGTGTTAGACTCCGAGGATAATTTATAAATCTAGTGTTCTAATGCCAAGCTTGTCACGATTTGAACCTAGGGTCTAGGAGTGACATGGCGAGTAAGAAGCCGAGAGTCCCTAAACAAGCCTCATAGCATCCACATACACATCACCGGTTCAAAAGTGCTTAGTAAAGAAATAAACACATAGTTCTAAGAGAGGAAAAAGTATGACTCACGCTATGAGAATGTCATAGGGATAGGGATTTGCATGGATTCACATATCACATAGGAACTAAGGGCGGATAAGTATGACTCATGCTATGGGGATAGAATGAGACTTAGGACTTTTCACATTTCCATATCTTATCATGAGAAAATCTTCATCTCATCAATATTCAATAGATATCCATAATCATAGTCTCCATAAACAAATAACATGACATAGCACAAATCCATATAATAGTGCACATATTGTCCAACAATGCCTCTAAGTCATAGAATAATATGAGGGCAAAGACATGTCCTAGTCGCACTCTCAAAGTAAATAAAACTTAAGTAAAAGAAATATAGTAGATAGATGGATAATTGCTTGTCCTTTGATGATAAGACTCACCACAACAACTTTCACAATCCGAGCTAACCGTTAAGCTGTGGATGAAGATAGTCTATTATCCCTACATGGTTAGATTGTGTAGGCAAAGAGTATGTATTAGTACATTTGAATGTACTAAATATGCGGGCATGCAATGCATATGAACTCATTAAACCCGCATCCAATGTTAGATGACAAGGACACATATATAAAAAGAAGTATATACACAAGGAAAAGTAATATATCAATATGCCATGAAATTCTATGATGCATGAAATGCCATAATACTTCAACATAATAGGGATAAGACCTTAGTCGACATCTAGACCATGCGAGCTATTACATGGAATTTTAGTATATTCCCCACACCGAATAAGAGGTAATTTACTTGCCAGAGGTTTACTTCTCCTTACGGGCATATAATTTTAGAGAAATAACCTCACCTTATGGGTACTCCCATTTCGGTAAGGATTTACATTCATCGTAACATAATTGTCACCACACCTTATGGGCCTCCCATTTTAGTAAAGGTTACCATAAATATGAACCTATGTTTGCACGTAGTTATGGGACTCAAGTGCTAGACCATTGGAGATAGCCCCCCAAGTTTGCTTGGTGCTAAGTCATCATCCCATAAGAATAGATATACATATGCATGCTTGTCAAAGAGGCATAAGTCTTGTCAAATCCTTTCAATGCATAGTTAGGCTTAGGTGCCAAACATTCTTCATAATCATGCATACTTGGGCTAAAAAGCCAAATCATATTTCATTTCATACTTTCATGCATAGGACTAGCTCATTCACATATATTCATATTGGTGTAAATACCCAAAGTTTGCTCAAAGAGCCATATCATAGACATTATGTGATCACATGTCATGTCGTACACATATTTTCACCAAATCTTATTCATCAACATAATTGGGCCTTAACCCACTTCATAATCTCATGAAAATCAATATTCATGTATGCATATACCATGAATGGTGAGAGAATAGCATGGGCAATAGAGATTCATACTTCAATCAACAATATAATAAGAAATCCAAGTAAATTTATGAGTAAATTCACATTTAAATCATACTTTAGATTACCCATGCTCAAAACCAATATTTAAGGGGACATGCATAATCAAATCTTCATAATATCAATGCAATTCACCATATTAGGGCTTAAATCACTTTTAAAGCATCAACTAAACATAGTCCATATCTCAATTGAATCAAATAAACAACAATTTTAAAAGACCATATTCAAAGTAAGCTCAATTTCATAAATCAATGAGTAAAAAGAGTTTGAGGTCTTCATGGTTGAAAGGGACCATGAATCAATCCCACATACCTTAGATAATTAAGAAGAATCAAGAAAATTGATTGGAGAAAAAGACCCTTCCTTGAGCTCCAAGCAAAATCTCCAATGGCACACTTGAGAGGAGTTCTTTAGAGAAGTGAGTTTTGAATATTCTAAGTGTACTAAATGAATTTGAATAAGAAGAGTACATGTCTTTTCAAGGGTTTAGGAATTAGAAAATCATAAATGATCCTTAAAAATAACCAAAATTACAAGAAAGTCATTAATGAAATGAGCTTCAAAAAGTTGCCAGGGTCCCGTTAAAGAGCCACACAGCTCGTGAAGAGGTCCACAGACCATGCAGCGGTCTGTGGTACTGATCTTGGCCAAAATTCCAGACAAGGTCATCTCTAAGGAAGGCATATGGTCCATGCAAGTAACTCAAGTTCTGAGATGGTGATTTCATACTTAAAACTATATTTTAGGATGAGGGCTTCACGAAATACCTCACCACAGCTCACGGGGAGTTCCACGACCCCACCACAGCTTATGGAGCCTTGTAACACACGTGCAGGGCCCATGTGGTACTTCTCTTAGCCAATGTCATGACCTGGACCTAGGGTCTAGAAGTGACACGGCGAATGGGAACCCAAGGATCTCCAAACAAGCCTCAAAGTACCAAAATCCACATCATTTGTTCGAAAGCACATTCAAAAGTAACACATAATTCTAAGGGACTGGAAAGTAGGACTCACGCTATGGGGGACATCTTAGGAAAAGGGATTAGCATGAACTCACATAACACATAATACATAATGACTAAGGGCGGGTAAGTAAGACTCACGCTATAGGGGAAATTCGGGACTTAGGATATTTCCACAACATAACATAAGATAATCTTATAATAACATAGTCTATAAGTAACCATGATCAAAAATCGCATACAACACCTAGCATAGAACGAAAGGAATACACAAGATTTCCAGCAATGCCTCTAACTAAGATAGGTCCGGGGCCAAGACATACCTCGGCCTCACCCTCAAAGTAAATAAAGTAGAAAAGAACAACATAGGTAGAAGAGGTGGTGGCTTCTCCTTGAAAGATAGGACTCACTACAATAAGAATAACTTGAAACCCAAGCTAGACGTCGTACGATGGATGAATGGTCTCCTCGGTCCCTACATAGTGAAATCATATAGGCAAAGTATGTGTTAGTATGTTTGAATGTACTAAGTATATGGGATGCAATGCATGTAACTCACCAAACCTGCATTCTTTGTTAAATGACAAGGGCACATAGCATAAAAAAGACCATACATCGAGAGAGTAGTATACAATATGCTATGAAACCAATGATGTATGAAATTCAAGGCTCATATATAGTGGGGATGTGACCTCAATTGACATAAGTAAAATGAAGCGATCTATTACTTGGAATCCCGATGAAATCCCCTCACCAGTAAAGAGATGGTCTACTTGCCAAAAATAAACCATATTTCACCTTACAGGCATCCCCATTTAGTATGAAGTAACCTTCCTTACTGGCATCCCTAGTTTGGATAGGATTTTTACATACAACATATCATATCATATCATTTCATCTCCTTACGTAAATCCCCATTTTGGAGGCAACTTTCCTTACAGGCATCCCCATTTTGGAAAGGAACCTATGCTAGGGACATAGTTCAAGGAAAGAGAGCATCCCCTCAATCTATCCTTTCTTACGGGAACACATCCCATTTCGAATAGGATTTCACATAACCTATGTTAGGCACATAGTTCTAAGAAAAAGAGCACTCCCTCAATCCACTTGTGCTAAGTCATCATCCCACAAGAATACTTATAATATACATATACATGCTTTCAAAAGAGGCAAGTCTTACCAAAACATTTCAATGCATTCTTAGGCCTAAAGGTCAAACATCATTCATAATAATTCATATTTAGGCTCAAATGTCAAATCATAATTCATACCATAATACTCATTCATAGGAATAGAACAAAATATTTCAGTGCATTCTTTGGCCTAAAGGCCAAACATCATTCATAATAATTCATATTTAGGCTCAAATGTCAAATCATAATTCATACCATAATACTCATTCATAGGAATAGCCCATTCATATACAAGATGGTGCAAGTACCCAAAATGCTCAAAGAGCCATAATCATAGACATGTAAGTGATCACATTCTTGTCAAAACCAATATCATATCATAATACATAATTGAGCTTAACCCACTTCATAATTTCATAAATCCATGCTTATGAAATGCATATGCTATGAAAAATGTGGGATGACATGGGTAATTGAGATTCAATCTAAAACCAATAATATAATATCTAACTAAAGTAAAACTATAACCAAATCTACATTTAGACTATAATATAAATCACCCATGCTCAGATCAAAGCCTTAAAGGGACCATGCATAATAGATTCATAAAAATGATGAAACCCAATATTTCAAAATGTAAATCGTCTTAAAATCAATAGATAAGCATAATCAATTCATTATTAAAATTTAAGGAATCATAATATTTAAAACCCCAAATTAAAGTAAGCAAAAATTCATTTAGATTTCTTGAAAATAGGTTGGGTCTCCTTGATTGGAAGTAACGAAGAATCAAAACCCACATGCCTTTACCAAGATGAAGAAAACCCCAAAGAATTTGAAGAAGAGTTGAGTTCCTTTGCTCCTAAGTTGAAAATTCACAAAAGTTCCTTTGAGAGTAGTCTTTGAGAGGGTTTAAAATATGAGGAGTGAGTTTTTGAATGTTTCAAATGGGGTTTAGGGCTTTAGATGCCATAGGATAGCATAGGAATCCACAAAAGACCAATATAATAAATTAAATTTACAAAAATGCCATTAATGAAATGGATGGAAAAATTATCCGTCGTCATCTCAAGGGGTTTCATGGGTCATGTGGCACTCCATGGTTCGTGTGGGGTGGCCTTAGGCAAAATCTGGAAATTGGACTCATGTCCCAACACTTAGATATTTTGAGTACAAGGTTCACCACACAAACGGCTTCACGGGCTGTGTGAAGCCACACGATTCGTGTGGTGCACCCGTATGCCCATCCTTAGGAAATTTTTGTGAAAAATTTATGAGACGATAATCTTATACTTAGAATATTTTCACTTAGGAAGCTTTACGGGGGGGTGGGGGGGCTCACAACCCATGTCACACTATACGGCTCATGTAACTGGGCATGGCACCTCACTTAACCCCAAATGGTGGGTTTTCAAGCTCAAGTCATCCCACGGCCCCTCCACACGATCTGTGTGGTGTCACACAACCTGTGTGGTGTCACACAGCCCGTGTGGTGTCACACGGCCCATGTGGGGTGCCAGTATGACATGCCTTGGTTTGTAACACCACACCAAGAGTCAAGACCCTAAAATCAAAGCCAAGTATTGTCTCACTGGAGGCCACACAAGTCGTATTGCCTCACACTAGCCGTGTGGTCCTCCCTTGAGATGACACTTGATCCAAAATTTGTCCAAAATGAAATTTCAAGTTCCAATGATGTCATACGATATTCGGGTCGTTACATCATCTCCCCTTTGGGAACATTCATTCTCGAATGTGCAAGAACAAGGCTTGAGAGGCTTGACATGAAACTCCAAAACACAAGATACCATGCATAGTTCATCATTTGAAAATCACAAAGTACTTAAAAGTCATGCCGAAACATATTCAAATCATCTAAACCATTATCAAAACCATTTTTAATGCACATGTAAGCATGCTATGCCATGAGACTCAAGAATGTAAGGATTGGTACCAATTAGAAAAGGAAGAACGTAATACCTTAGGCTTGAGTAGATTGGAAAATATAGGGATATTGCTTCTTCATGTCAAACTCTGCCTCCCATGTAGCACTCTCCACGTGTTGGTTCCTCTAAAGTACCTTTACCGAAGCTACATCCTTGTTACAAAGTTGTTTTATTTTTCTATCCAAAATTCCCACTGGCACCTCCTTATAAGACAAGTTCTCTTTATCTTCAATACCTTCCAAGGGTACAGTAGTGCTAGGATCACCAACCATCTTTCTTAACATAGATACATGGAAGACCGGGTGAATATAACTCAAATTCAGGGGTAGCTCCACCCTATATGCCACACTCTCAATCCACTCAAACACTTTATAAGGGACTACATACCAGGGACTTAGCTTTCCTTTTTTGCCAAAACACATCACTCCCTTTATAGGTGAGACTCTCACAAACACCCAATCCCCAACTTGGAATTCAAGGTCCCTCTTCCTAACATTCGAATAGGACTTTTGGCGACTTTGTGCCGTCTTCAACCTCTCTCTTATTAATTTCACCTTCTCCATGGCCTCAATCATCAAGTCCAGGCCAATCAAAGCCACCTCTCCCAACTTAAACCACCCCACCAGAGACCTACACCTCCTACTATACAAGGCCTCAAACGTTGCCATACCAATGCTAGCATGTAAGCTATTGGTATAAGTAAACTCGCTGAGTGGAAGATAGTATCCCAATAACCCTTGAACTCTAACACACAAGCCCTCAACAGATCATCCAAGGTTTGAATTGTCTTCTCGGCTTACCCATCGATTTGAGGATGAAAGGTGATGCTATACTTGACCTTAGTACCAAGTCCCTTTTGAAACAATTTCCAAAAGTAAGAAGTGAATTGGGTACCCCAATCCGATATAATGGACTTAGGCAATTCATGCAATCTTACCAACTCATGGATGTACAACTTTGCATAGTCTTCGGCACTAAAAGTAGTCTTAATCGGTAGGAAATGTGCCTTCTTGGTCATCCGATCCATGGTAAGCCAAATGGAGTCAAATTGCTTTCGAGTTTGAGGCAACCCAACCATAACATCCATATTTATGTCTTCCCACTTCCAAGTAGGAATCTCAATGTCTTATGCCAACCCATCAGGCCTTTGGTGCTCCACCTTCACTTGTTGATAATTCAGGCATTCAGATACAAACTTGGCTATGTCATTCTTCATACCATGCCACAATACACCTTTTTCAAGTTCCAATACATCTTAGTAGATCCCGATTGAATACATTAATGAGAATTATGGGCTTCACTCATGATCACCTTTTTAAGATCATCCACCTCCGAAACACATAACTGGTCTTGATACCAGAGTATACCATCTCCCCCTTGAGAGAAAATCTCAATATTCTTTTTGGTAAGCAATTTCTTCAATTCAACCAAGGATGGATCTAGATCTTGCTTAGCCTTCACATCAACAACCACCAAGGATTCGATCCCATTTTGAACATGTATACCACCATCATTGGAATCGGCCAACCTAACACCCAATCTATCCAAACGGTGAGCATCCCTTGCCAACTCCTTCTTCTCCCCCTCCACATGAGCCATGTTTCCCATAGAAAGCTACTAAGAGCATCATCGGCTACCATATTTGCCTTGTCGGGGTGATATAGAATACTCATGTCGTAATCCTTTAGAAGTTCCAACTATCTCATTTGCCTCAAGTTAAGGTTGCTTTGAGTGAACACATATTGTAAGCTCTTATGATTGATGAAAACATCAACATGCACCTTGTACAAATAGTGTCTCCAAATTTTCAAATCGAATACCATCGTCGCTAACTCAAGGTCGTGATTAGGTAATTACGCTCATGCAAATTCAATTGTCTAGATGCATAAGCTATTACTTTACCATGTTGCATAAGTACACAACCCAACCCAATCCGAGATGCATCACAATATACCAAAAATCTATCCAAACCATTTGGTAGGGTCAAAATCGAAGCCGATGTAAGTTGATCTTTCAAAGTTTAGAAACTCCTCTCACATTTGTCTGACCACACAAACTTAGCCATCTTTTGAGTCAATTTAGTCAATGAAGATGCAATAGATGAGAAACCCTCAATGAACCTTCTATTATACCTTGCTAACCCAAGAAAGCTTCGAATGTCCAAAGGAGTCAATGGTTTAGGCCAATTTTTCACCGCCTCAGTCTTCTTCGGATCCACCTTTATACTATCATCGGCCACCACATCACCCAAAAAAGTAACTTCGCCCGACCAAATCTCATATTTACTAAATTTGGCATACAACTTCTTCTCTCTCAAGGTTTGCAAAACCAACATCAAATGACACATGTGCTCCCGCTCACTTTGGGAATAAATGAGGATATCATCAAATGAGGACAACCATAAAGCTATCAAGGAATGGCTTGACCACCTGATTCATGAGATCCATAAACATGGCCGGAGCATTGGTTAGGCCAAATGACATCACCACAAACTCAAAATGCCTATAGCTTGTCTGAAGGCCCATCTTGCGAATATCACACTCTCTAACATTCAACTGATGATACTCGAAATAGGGATCAATCTTTAAAAAGTGAGTAGCCCCTTGAAGTTGATCAAATAAGTCATCGATCCTAGACAATGGGTACTTATTCTTAATCATCACCTTATTCAATTGTCGATAATCAATACACATCCAAAGAGATCCATCTTTCTTCCTTACAAATAACACCGGAGCACCTCGTGGAGATATACTTGGAATGATAAACCCTTCTCCAACAAATCTTTCAACTGATCCTTCAACTCTTTCAACTCAGTCGGTGCCATACCATAGGGAGGAATAGAGATAGGTTGAGTATCTGGAAGAAGATCTATGCCAAAGTCTACTTCCCTTTTGGGAGGAATATCGGGCAAGTCTTCGGGGAACACATCCAGAAACTCATTCACCACTGGAACTGACTCAAGAGTAGGTAATTTGAACTCCACATCCTCAACGAAACTCATTCACCACTGGAACTGACTCAAGAGTAGGTAATTTGAACTCCACATCCTCAACCCTCACAATGTGATATATACACCCCTTGGAGATCATCTTCTGAGCCTTGAGGTAGGAAATAAACCAACTCTTAATAGTGGAGTCATTACCCTTCTATTCAAGAACTGGTTCACCGGGAGGTTAGAACTTGACCTTCTGAGTTCTATAATATATAGAGGCATATGATGAGTACAACCAATCCATCCCAAGAATTACATTAAAATCATATATTTTAACTTCCATAAGATCACACGGAAAAACCTTATGCAACACAGAAAAAGGACAACCACAATAGACCCTATGTGCAACAACAGATTCACCCAGGGGAGTATAAACTAAGGATCCCTCAAAATTTTTGGACTCAAATGAAACTTAACTGCCAATAAAGGAGTCACAAAAAACAAGTTTGCACTCAGATCAAGAAAGCATAAGCATCAAATTCAAAGACTTTTAACGTACCAGACACAACATTCGGAGCCTCCTCAACCTCCTGACGTGCATAAAGAGCATAGAACTTGTTGTTCCTCAGAGTAACACCTTGAGGAACTCTTGGCTAGACTTGTCCACCTTGAGCCACCTAGCCTTGGCCTTTGTGAATATTCTTAGGGCAATCATCAACCTTGTGGTTCTTATCACCACATCCAAAGCAAGCACCCAGATTCCTCCAACGAGCACCTGTGTGAGGCTTCCCACACTTATTACATGGAGAATATCCTAGTCCACCACCAATCGGTGCCTTACGATGAGGCACTCTAGCATTAGCAACCCTAGCACCAGAACCTTGGCTCTATTGGAAGCGACCAAAACTACTACCCCGAGAGCCGAAGAAACCACTATCAAAGCGGGCCCTCTTAGGATCATGTACCCTCCTCTCTTTGAGTTTCTCCCCTTCAATCTGTTCGGCATATACCATGAGTCTTGGAATATCCATCTCCCGGATGAACACGATGGTGCAATACTCTTGCACAAGTGAACCAGAGATACCGAAAATGAATTCATGCATTCTAGCACGAGAAACAGCCATAAGTGTCGGAGCATGATTGGAAAGCTGGGTGAACATGAGGGAATAGTCTATCAAACTCATGTTCTCTTGCTTGAGGTTGATAAATTCAGTCATCTTGACCGCCCTAAGCTCAAGTGGGAAGAAATGGTCTAGAAAAGCAAGCTTGAATTCCTCCTAATTGACAGCATCATCACAAACTCTCTCCATAGACCACTGAGTATACCACACCTGTGCTATATCCTTCAACCAATAAGCAACCAGTTCAGCCTTCTCTTCAGAGGTCACATTCACGACCTTCAACACTTTGGTGAGCTCATCAATGAACTCTTAGGCATCTTCATCAGCTTTGGACCCAAAGAACTCCGGAGGTTTCATCTGGGTGAAATCCCTCACTCTAGAGGCTGGAGTGGGATCCTGAGGAATGTTAGCCTGCCTAGCCAGAGCATCCACCACCTAGGCAAGCATAGCAAAGGCCTTACCGAATTCACCATTCAAGATAGGCTTATCCATAGGCCCTTGAGGTGCTTGGCCTTTATTAGTCAGAGCTGGTCTGGCAGGTCTACCACAAGGCATCTTCTAAAATAGAGTAAGGATACCATCAAGGTCAAGAAACCAAACTAACTATTCATAGCACGACATAACACATGAAGCAATGAGACAATTCCTAGATCGTCGTCATAGCCTCCCACCCATACGCATGGTGTACTTCACACCCATGAATAGGACTCTACATGATGCAACATGTTAGACTCCAAGGATCATTGACAAACCTAGGGCTCTGATACTATCTTTGTCATGACCCAAACCTAGGGTCTATAAGTGACATGGCGAATGGGAACTCAAGGATCCCCAAACAAGCCTCAAAGTACCAAAATTTACATTATCGGTTCAAAAGCGCATTCAAAAGTAACACATAATTCTAAGGAATGGGAAAGTAAGACTCATGCTCTGTGGGCATCTTAGGGAAAGGGATTAACATTAACTTACATAGCACATAGCACGTAATGACTAAAGGTGGGTAAGACTATAAGGGTAATTTGGGACTTAGAATCTTTCCACAATATAACATAAGATCATCTTATAACAACATAGACCATAAGTAACCATGATCAAGAATCCCATACAACACTTAGCATAGAACGAAAAGGGTACACAAGATGTCCAACAATGCCTCAACTTAAGATAGGTCGGGGGCCAAGACATACCTCAGGCTCACCCTCAAAGCATATAAAGTAGAAAAGAACAACATATGTAGAAGAGGTGGTGGCTTCTCCTTGAAAGATAGGACTCACCACAACAAATATAACTTGAAACCAGAGCTAGATGTCGTATGGTGGATGAATGGGCTCCTCGATCCCTATATGGTGAAATCATGTAGGCAAAATATGTCTTAGTATATTTGAATGTACTAAGTATGGGGGATGCAATGCATGTAACTCACTAAACTTGCATTCTTTGTTAGATGACAAAGGCACATAGTATAGAAAAGATAATATAACGAGAGAGTAATATACAATATGCTATGAAGCCAATGATGCATGAAATTCAAGGCTCACATATAGTGGGGATGTGAACTCAATCGATAAAAGTAAGACCAAGCAAGCTATTAATTGGAATCCCAATAAAATCCCCTCACCAGTAAAGATGTGGTCTACTTGTCAAAGGTAAACCTGACTTCACCTTATGGGCATCCCCATTTCGTATGAAGTAACCTTCCTTATGGGCATCCTAATTTCGGATAGGATTTTCACATATAACATATCATATCACATCATTTCATCTCCTTACGGGAATCCCCATTTTGGAGGCAACTTTTCTTATGGGCATCCCTATTTCGAAAAGGAACTTATGCTAGGCACATTATTTAAGGAAAGAGAGCATTCCCTCAATCTATCCGTGCTAAGTCATATCCCATAAGAATACATATAATATACATATACATGCTTTTAAAAGAGGCAAGTCCTACCAAAATATTTCAGTGCATTCTTTGGCCTAAAGGCCAAACATCATTCATAATAATTCATATTTAGGCCCAAATGTCAAATCATAATTCATACCATAATACTCATGCATAGGAATAGTCCATTCATATAGAAGATGGTCCAAGCACCCAAAATGCTCAAAGCACTATAATCATAGATATGTATGTGATCACATTTTTGTCACAACCAATATGATATCAAAATCATATCATAATACATAATTGGGCTTATCCTACTTTATAATTTCATAAATTCATGCTCATAAAATGCATATGCTATGAAAAATGTGTGAATGGCATGGGTAATTGAGATTTAATCTAAAATTAATAATATAATATGGAATTAAAGTAAAACTATAACCAAATCTACATTTAGACTATAATATAAATCACCCATGCTTAGATCAAAGCCTTAAAGGGACTATGCACAATTATTCCAATATTTCAAAACTTAAATTGTCTTAAAATCAATAGATAAACATAACTCATTCATTATTGGAATTTAAGAAATTATAATATTTAAAACCCCATTAGAGTAAGCAAAAATTCATTTAGATTTCTTGAAAATAGGTTAAGTCTCCTTGATTGGAAGTAACCAAGGATCAAAATCCACATACTTCACCAAGATTAAGAAAACCCCAAAGAATTTGAAGAAGAGTTAAGTTCCTTTGCTCCTAAGTTGAAAATTCACAATAGTTCCTTTGAGAGTAGTCTTTGAGAGAGTTTAAAATATAAAGAGTGAGTTTTTGAATGTTTGAAATGGGGTTTAGGGCTTTAGATGGTCATAAGATAGCACAGGAATATCCAAAAAACTAATAGAACAAATTAAATTTATGAAAATGCCATTAATGGAATGGATGAAAAAATTGTCCATCATCGTCTCAAGGGGGGTTTCACGGGTCGTATGGCACTGTATGGTTTGTGTGTAGTTCCTGTGAACCTACACTTAGGAAAAATCTAGAAATTGGACTCATATCCCAACACTTAGAAATTTTGAGTACAAGGTTCACCACATGGACGGCTTCACAGGCTTTGTGAAGCCACACGGTTCATGTGGTGCACCCATATGCCTATCCTTAGGAAATTTTTGTGGAAAGGTTACGAGATAGTAATCTTATACTTAGAATATATTCACTCTAAAAGCTTCACAGGGGGCCTCATGGTCTGTGTCATACCATACGGCTTGTGTGACTGCGTGTGGTACCTCACTTAACCCCAAATGGTGGGATTTCAAGCTCCAGTCATCCCACGACCCTTCCACACGATCCGTATGGTGTCACACGACTGGTGTGGGGTGCTAGTGTGGCATGCCTTGGCTCTTAGCACCATATCAAGAGTCAAGACCCCAAAAGCAAGGCCAAGTATTGTCTCACTAGAGGCCACACGAGCCATGTGACCTCACACAGGTCACATGGTCCTCCTTTGAGATGACACTTGGTCCAAATTTTATGTAAAATGAAATTTTAAGTTCCAATGAAATCATATGATATCCGAGTCGTTACAACCAACTTTTTAGCTGGAAGGCTAGGGCATATTCCACAGCCAGTGGTGAGGACCACGACTCATGGAAGGTTCCCTGAAGAGCCACCAAGCCTCAAATCCTTTCTTAAGCCACCCAAAGTCATACACAAGCATTCTCCATGGCTCACACACCTTCGAAAACTCAAAGTTTATGCACCAAAAGGTCTTACAAAGTCCAATTCCTTACAAATGATTTTGATGTTTAGACCACAACTTATTATCATGTTTTACTTCAAGTTTTACTTCGTGCATGTGTTATTATAATCTTACATCCCTCGACTTATACATCATGTTATCAAGGTTATATCTATCTATATCTATGCATATCATGCGTTGCTCACATACTTAGTATATTCTAATACACTAACCCATATTTTTCCTACACTGTTAAAAATGTAAGGTCTAGTGTTCCTTTTTCTACTTGAAGCAATTTTTTGAAGGCTATTAAAGATATTGTGGTGAGTCGTCATGCTTCAAGGGAAAGACAATGAAACTCTACCTATGCTTGATTGTTTAGCTTTTATTGCTATTGTGAGACTATGATTTCATTACTTTTAAGGGTGAGTTAGGAACATGTCTGTAGCCCCTGCCATTTAGAGGATGATTGGACTAAGTGTTTCTTTATCTTGTGATATTGATATGAGGCCCATACCTCTCTTCCCATATAGCTTATGATTAATACTTTTATTACCTTATGAATGCTTAGTGATATGTCAAGATGGCTTGGTTGGGGTCCTTCAGGGTTCTAATCATAGTATCACGCCTAGGGCCTAGCTTGGATCGTGACACCATCAAAGCTATAGATTTAACCTGAATGACTATGAATTTGTCTAAAGCAATCATAAATTAATCGTATAGGACCCTTTGGCCAGAGCTCTGATATCACGATTTAATCAAGGTGAATTAAGAAACTTTATAAAAAGGCAGAAAGCTAAGATAATTGTGATAATCTCTTTTCTTATTCAGTTATATTGAATTATACGGGGGATGAAGTTGTTTATATAGTTTTATAGTAGAACTTTTAACTCAACTACAGTTAAAGACTCTTTATAAATATGTTATTTAACTAACTAATAAATAGACTAACTAACTAATGCAATAACTAACTAACGACTCTTAATTTATCTCAACAAATCAGTAGTCTTGAAGATGATCACCAACATTACATTATGCATGGATTAACTAGATTTCACATTTGGGTTGTCAAATCTATCATGGCTAAGGCTCCAAGGAGTAGTTGGTAGGACTGCATTGGAGTAGTTGGATTTTTGGCTGGGAATTACTTCTAAAGATAGTGTCATCATTCTTTGTTATCTCTATCAAACAAGTTAGTTCATTCGCCCCTAGCATCCCCACGGGGCCATGCATGAACACCAGGTGTGCATAAGTATGAAATGTTATTGTTTGCAATGGAGTGTTCTAAAATGTATGGAGGCCAAATGAAATTATTGTGTTTTCAATAAGTTTAACTTCATGTATCCCAAGTAATTCCTTTATCAAATATTTCTTATGTCCTAATTTATGTGACACAGTTTTCTTTTGAGTCAATCTAAAATATAATAGCACATTTTCATATATAGTAACAATTTAACCTTAACAATGCTCATTCCACCCTTAATAAGATGACTAATAACCACACAAAGTCTACACAGTGTTTTAGATCACTAATTTTAAAAGTCTTTATTTTTATTTTGTTTAATTCTATGTTAAGTAAGAAAATATCATATAAATTGAAATAGATGAATTAATGTTTTACGGTCATGCATATCCTGTTTCCTTGTGGAAGTAGAAACACTTGATTAGAAAATCTTAGGGCTACCTTATTTATAGAGAAGTTGTTAAAGTAAAGCTTTTGCCCAAGAATTTCTAACGTATCTGTGTCGATAACTCTATCAGTTACATCCTTTTTGTCCTAAAGACATAAGCTAGGAGATTATTAGGATTTCCCCCCTACCACTTCCTTGTTACTTGTGTTCGAAAATAATATGCGAAGCGGAAGCATATAAGGATCGTACTGCTTACATGAATAATAGATAACACATATGTTTATACTAGAACACATATGATTATGATAGAACATGTAAACTTTATGAAGTTTAATTCGATAAATACCTCTTAAAGCGTGACCATATACCTTCAAGCGAATCAATAGTTAGACTGCAGTTCTGTGGTCTTCTACAGTGATCCCAAGTTCACATTTGAACTCTCTCAATACTTACGTGGGAAAGCATTGAATAGAAAACCTAATCCCATTTCATACAAAATCTCCCTTTACCTAGATTAGGAAAGCTCCTATTTATAGAGGATCTTTCCAAATCCAAAAGGAAGAAGGAAATCCACTTTTCTTCAAAAACAAGAAACTAGTGTCGTACTTTTATTAGAAATAAGATTCTGAGTTCTAGTTAAATATGGGCACTATAGGGACCATGAAATTAATAACTGAGGCTCCCTATTAATGATTACAGATACTAATCAATAAATTAAATTACTGATAAATTTAATTTAAAGATAAATTTCCTTTAGAGCACTGCTTAACTTATTTCATGTGCCAAATTCATAAATCCACTTGCAAGGTTTGACACGATGAAAACTTATGAGCTTCTCAAAAAGCATATCATCAATTTCTATATCGAGACATGGATTGCGTCAACTAACTTCTTATTTCACCAATATATATTATTATCATCCAAGCTACCAGGCATATTGGCTCATCTCAGAATCTCACCTTTTAATAAATCAAAACGTTAAATAATATATACAAATCATAATAGTCAGATCAAGATTAAGAATATAAGTACATTTAACAGTTTTAGAGAATATGTTTTTATTAGTCAGTCTAAAACAACTATCTCTACTCAGTCTCATTCAATACATACAATATGCATTAGCACAAGAAGTTGAAACTATACCATTCCCATAATCAAGATAAATTATATATAATCTTGTGCTACAATCATATTGATGTCTTGTCCAATTTCCATCTTAGATTGTGAACGAAAAATTTTTTACTTATAAGAACCGATGATTTAATCTTCTGCGTATGAGCTTAAAACTCTATACACTAAATTATCTACTATATAAGTAAATGGACACATAGACGATTATATGATCTATTAAAACTTTTATTAAGTGTCGCTGCCAGAGCCTACACCCTGGACGTGACCGGCACTCGAAAACCACTTCTGGTCCCAAGCGAACCACTTGGCATAGCTACTTACTCAGCGAAAGACTCATAATAGTGGAAAAGCTTAATCAAAGAAACATACTACTTAAGAAATTGTTTGTATAAGCTGAACATAAAACTCATAAGAAATATCTGAATGAACTAGAAACTGAAAGGACTATTGACACAAGCCCCAAGTAGTCAGAACAAAAAGCAAGTACTGTAATGAAATAACATGAGCATAGGAGCCTCGAAATTAGAAGAGGCCTCACCAATAACTTATAGCTATCAGGTTCTCAACGAAGTGGCTGCTGAGGAACTTTGTCACCTGCATCTGCATCATAAAATGATACAAGTCCTAAGGATGTCAGTACGTGAAATGTATGGTGTGTAAACTGGCCAAAACATTTAAACAGTATATCATAATGCTTCTCAAAAGACATACACACAATTCATAATTAAATGACAATAATCATAAAGTCTGGTATGCTAAAAATAATATGCTGAAAACTGATAAGTAAAACTTAATTTCTTAGCTTGGGGAGTTTCTCTAACCGACAACCACCACTAAGAGCTTCGTGGTGATACAGCTCTTGCCCACGCTACTAGAGCTGTCCCGTACTATGCCAGGGTAGAGGATAAATAACTAGGGGAGTGGATCCATCTCAAAACTGGGTCATCTCAGTGGCTAATGAGAAAGGTACTGTAGTACAATCCTATCCTATACTAGCTACATAGTTTATGATTCTGAGTAATTTATTCTACTCTCGCCCATATCGGTATTCAATACTATTCCCAAAATACTTTATATAGCTCAGACTTAATAGATCATAAATTCTTCAAATCAGGCTTTCTTGGGGACTTAGCCAAGGTTACTGCTTAGCTTTCTCAACTGAAATTTTTAACATTGCCGAACTAGTATCTTTCATGTACTTTCAAATATACTAGATTTCTAAACTAAAGTACCAAGAAACCTTCAATAAAATCATTCTTTAACATATCATATACTCAGCTAAAATGCAAGAATGATTCAAGAAAAGCATTCTTTAACTTATTCAAACTAATCTTTCCTTTTCCTCATATAATATTATCAAGACTTTTTAAGAAACTCAACAATTTGTTCAACAATGAACATAAACTTGATAACAATTCTTTAAAATAGATGATATAGAGACCAAAAATAATAATATTCATCAAGAATCTATGGAATTTGTCATGAAAATTAACATACTCATAAAGTTTACGGGAAACTTTGTTCAACTTAGACTTGAAGATTCATGGATGAAAACTAGTTTCAATTTCTAAAAATATTAGCAAAATAATTACTTTTGGGTGGCCTTACCTACCTTGAAAGGAATTTCTGGAGGGGTTGGAGAAATTCCTAAGCCCTACTATCGTTTTTTGAGTTCTTGAGCGTACGTTCTTGAAAGGGTTCGCTTGTTTGAGAGAATGAATGAGGAAATAAACATTTTATGGACTAAATACGACTTAAAATGGATTAGTTTAGGATATGGGGTGTGCAAAAGGTCATAAATACCCTTTTCCATTAAAAGAACAAAACTGCTTCGAAAATACACTAGTGCACAATGCGCACTAGTGTTATTTCTCATTTTTTCACAAATTCTCATTTTTTTCATCGAAATTCAGAAAAACACCAAGTGTGGTTCCACGTCCACTCTGCATCGCGGAAGGGGCGTGGAAACTCCACTATTTTGACCTTTCTTAAAAAGATTTGTATTTTTTTGAGTTTTTGTTGAGTCGAGACCATTTTCTGGCTCGATTTTTTACACTGAGTGCAAATCCAGTCTCAGATTTGCGAACAGAGCAAAGGAAGATACGTTACAAAGGAAGATACGTTATGCGCTAGGTCAATTCTAGGGGTATTTTTGTCATTTCATGAGGTGTTACAATATCTCCCCCTTGGGATCATTCGTCCTCGAATGATAATGATATGGACAAAGCTAGCTCAAACCACAAGATTTCCTACTTAATGAACATAAATCTTCAAGTTGAGAATATGAAAGTTTACCTTCAAGATCCTCATTTAGGCCAACAAACAAATGTGGATACTTGGCCTTCATATCTTCCTTACCTCCCATGTGGCTTCCTCAACTAATTGGTTCCACTACAGAACCTTTACCGAAGCAATCTCCTTGGTCCTTAATTTATGAACTTGCCATCTAATATCTTCACCAGAATCTTTTCATAAGACAAGTTATCCCTAATTCCAACACTTTCAACTGGGATAACTACAAAGGGATCTCCCAAGCACTTCTTAAGCATAGAGATATGAAATAGCGGATGTATAGAACTCAAATCCGCGGGTAACTCTAGTTCGTAAGCAACACTTCCCATTCTTCTCAAAATCTGATATGGCCCAATATATAGTAGGTGAGCTTTCCCTTTTTTCCGAATCTCATAACTCTCTTCATTGGAGATACCTTCAAGTACACCCAATCGCCTATCTCAAACTCTAAATCTCTTCTTCTAACATCCGTGTAAGATTTTTGTCTACTCTGAGCTATCTTGAGCCTCTCCTAAATAACCTTCACTTTTTCCATACCCTGATGGACTAGATCAGGTACTATCAATCCTGCCTCACCAACTTCAAACCTCTCTATGGGTGATCTACACCTTCTTCCATAAAGGGCTTCATATGGTGCCATCTGTATGCTGGCCTGAAAGTTATTATTATAAGAGAACTCAATCAATGTTAAATGATCATCCCAGTTACCTTTAAAGTCTATTACATAAGCCCTCAGTATATCTTCCAAGGTTTGTATAGTTCACTCTGCTTGCCCATCTATCTGTGGATGGAAAGTTGTGCTAAGATTTACCTTCGTACAAAGCCCCTCTGAAAGGACTTCCAAAACTATGTTGTAAACTAAGCTCCTTTGTCTGAAATGATGGATATAGGGACCCCGTGCAGCCTAACAATCTCCTTAAGATAGAGCCTGGCATAATCCTCAGTTGTATCAGTCGTCTTGACAGGTAGGAAGTGAGCTGACTTAGTTATTCTGTCTACTATGACCCATATCGAATCATGCTGTCTACGGGAACGAGGTAAGCCTGTTACGAAGTCCATATTAATCATCTCTCATTTCCATTCTAGAATCTCTATGTTCTGGGCTACACCATAAGGCCTTTGGTGCTTAACCTTAACTTGCTGCCAGTTTGGGCATCTAGACACGAATGCTGCAATGTCCTTCTTCATACCGCCCCACGAATAGACTTCCTGCAAATCTTTATACATCTTTATTGCACCAGGGTGGATAGAGTATCTGACATTATGAGCCTCGGCTAAGATTCTATCTCTAAGATCATCAACAATCGGCACACACAACCTTCTCGGTGTCTCAGGACACTATCTCCCTCTTTTAAGAAGACTAATACTTTCTGCTTTTGAACTTCTTTCAATTGGAGAAGGATGGGATCCTTATCTTGCTTTTCTTTCACTTCCACCACTAAAGATGACTCTGACCCATTTCTAATAATAGCCCTGCCTTTGTCAGAATCTTCAATTTGAACCCCAAACGAGCTAGTCTGTGGACCTTCTTAGGTAACTCTTTCTTTTCAGTCTCAACATGGGTTGTGCTTCCTATGGTCACCCTGCTAAGAGCATCAGCAACTACATTAGCTTTACCCGGATGGTAGAGGATACTCATATCATAGTCTTTCAGCAGCTTTAACCATCTCCTTTATCTCAGATTCAGCTCCTTCTGGCCAAACACATACTGCAAACTTTTGTGGTCCGTGAATACATCCATGTGCCCACCATATAGATAGTGTCAGATCTTCAAAAGAAACATCTCCGCAGCAAGCTCAAGATCATGAGTTGGGTAATTCTTCTTATGAATCTTAAGTTGTCTGGAGGCATATGCTATCACCTTGCCTCTCTGCATTAATACACAGCCTAAGCCAACTCTGGAAGCATCACAATGAACCACGAAATCATCAACTTCATTTGGTAGGGATAAGATTGGGGTTGTGGTCAACCTAGTCTTCAACTCTTGGAAACTCTTCTTACAAGCTTCTGACCATTCGAACTTAGCCTTCTTCTGAGTCAGCTTGGTTAAGGAAGCTGAAATAGAAGAAAACCCCTCTACAAATCATCTATAGTACCCCGCCAAGCCCAAGAAACTCCTTATCTCTATGGGTGTTGTGGACCTTGGCCAATTTTTTACTGCCTCAATCTTTTGGGAATTAACTTGGATACCCTCACAGACACAATGTGCCTCAGAAGTGCCACCAACTCCAACCAGAACTCACACTTAGAAAACTTAGCATATAGCTGCTAATCCTTAAGGGTCTGAAGAATAACTCTAAGATGGTCGACATGCTCCTCCTTATTACGGGAATAGATCAGAATATCATCTATGAACACAATAACGAACATATCTAGGTACGACCTCAACACCCTGTTCATAAGGTCCATGAAAGTTGCTGGTGCATTTTTTAGCCCGAAGGGCATGACCAAAAACTCATAATGACCATATAGGGTTCTGAAAGCTGTCTTAGGAATGTCTTTCTCTCTAACTTTAAGTTGATGGTACCCAGAACTAAGATTTATCTTGGAAAAATAGGTAGCACCCTGAAGTTGTTCTTAATGGTGACCTTGTTCAACTGACAGTAATCTATGCACATCCAAAGAAAACCATCTTTTTTATGCACAAAGAGAACTGGAGCACCCTAAGTTGAGATGATTGGTCCAATAAATCCCTTATCTAAAAGATCTTTCGGCTGTAACTTTAACTCTTTTAGCTCTGAAGAAGCCATACGGTATGGAGGAATAGATATGGGCTGAGTATCTGGAAGAGTGTCTATCCCAAAGTCTATCTCCCTATCAGGAGGGATTCCGGGAAGATCCTCGAGAAAGACTTTTGGGAACTCATTCACAACGGGAACAGACTAAAGAGCTGGTGCCTCGACACGAGAATTGAGGGACTCCGAAAAGATCCTTAGGAAAAACTTTTGGGAACTCACTCACAATAAGAATAGACTTAAGAGATGGTACTTCGGCACGAGAATTTTGAACTCTGACTAGGTGATATATACACCCCTTGGAGATTAACTTTCTAGCTTTGAGATATGATACAAACTGACTTTTAGGAACAACTGATCTACCCCTCCACTCTAAGACTGGTTCATTAGGAAACTGAAATTTGGCTACTCTGGTTCTGCAATCTATAGAGGCATACCCTGCATGAGGCCAATCCATGCCTAGGATGACATCAAACTCTACCATATCTAACTCCACTAAATCAGCTACAATAGTTTTATGATAAATGGAGACTGGATAACCCCCATAGATCCTTTGGGCTAAAATAGACTCCTATAGGAGTAGACACACTGAAAGGCTCATGAAGACATTCTTGACTAACCCCAAACTTCACAGCTACATATGGGGTTACAAATGACAAAGTGGCTCCTGGGTCTAACAATGCATAGACATCATAAGTAAAGATTTTGAGCATACCTATAACCACATCTGGTGAGTTCTTCTGTTCCTGTCTGGTGCCCATGGCATATAAGCAGTTTGTGCCCCTGCTTATCCCTGTTGTAGTACCCCTGGGAGGTGGCTTACCCTGTGGGGTTGAAAAGACTGTCTGTGACCTAGTATCTCTCATATTTAGCTTCCCCATAGGAGAATCCTTCAAGAAATGCCCAACCTGACGACATTTGAAAGATCTATTTTGTGCCTAGAAGGCACTCTCCAGGGTGAGACTTACCACACTTACCACAAGTAGGATAACAATGTGATCCTAGAACCATGCTACCCTGTGACTGGCTGCCTGGGAACCTGTGGTGTTGTAATCTCCCGCTCATTTTTGACCCTTGGTGCAGGTGTACTAGTGGATGAGTGTGCTGGTCCGACTGTCTTAGGATGGAAATATGAGTGACCTCCACCTCCAGTCCCCCTCTTGCCTGACTCCTGGCCTGATGTCTTGGCCCTCTTACTCCTAAACTCTTCCTTGTCCTGCATCTTCTCCTCCTCTACCTACTACACATATGTCATCAAGCGGGCTATATCTATATCCCCAATCAACATTGCATTCCTACCCTCTCCTTGGTTATTCAAGAGAGCCCGAGCACGAAGAGATCCATTCTAGTACGCATGTCTGCTACCATAGCTGGAGCATAACGGGACAGCTGAGTAAACTTAAGGTTGTACTCTCGTACACTCATATTTTCCTACTTCAAGTTCAGAAACTCCCTTACCATAGCCTGCCTCATCTCTCTGGGAAAGTACTGTTCCAAAAAGGCCTCCTCAAACACTGCCCAAGTGACTGCTGGCTCCCCATCTGCCTTACTACCTTTCCATTGGTCAAACAAGATTCTAGCTACCTACTTAAACTGATAGGCAGCCAACTCAACCCGCTCAGCATCAGCTTTACGCATCACCTAAAACACCTTTTGAAGCTCCTCAATAAAATTCTCTGGATCCTCCTTCACATCAGACCTCATGAACTCTAGTGGGTTCATTCTCAAAAACTCTCTAACTCTGGCGGTATCTACCCCATCATTCCTACTATCTCCCTGGCGACCTCCCTGAGTAGTGACCACCTAAGCCAAGGTCTGAATGGAATGGAGAAGCCCAACATTAGATATGTCAGCTTGTTGTGGCTGCTCCACAGGCACAGCTGGGCCTCTAGGCTCTTCAGGGATTCGGTCGGCCTGGTTTGCATTCCTTCTGGTTGGGCGTCCTCTGCCCTTTACTGGTCCGATTGCTCTGTGAGGAGGCATGATCTGAAAAAACATGGCATGAACGCATGAGTTAGGAGGAACTTCACAGAGATATACTCTGAAGCACGGGCAAAGATTAACAAGGAATGATGACACTTCCTAATGTTCCATAGCCTCCCTATTATAGATGTGGCGTGCCTCACACCCATAATATGGACTCTACTAGACACAGTTCCATAGATTCCCTAGGACTCTTGAACTTTATACTTTGATAATAAGTTTGTCACGCCCCGAGCCTACACCCTGGACGTGGCCGACACTTGGAAACCATTCCTGGTCCTAAGCGAACCACTTGGCATGGATACTTACTCAGCGGAAGACTCATAATAGTGGAAAGGCTTAATCAAAGCAACAGACTACTTAAGAAATTGTCTGCATAAGCTGAACATAAAACTCATAAGAAATATCTGAATGAACTAGAAAAAACTCATAAGAAATATCTTAATGAACTAGAAACTGAAATACTAACACGTGGTCCATGGAACCTCTACTAGAACTATCTGAAAGGACTACTGAGACAGGCCCTAAGTAGTCAGAACTAAAAGCAAATACTAAAATGAAATAACATGAGCATAGGAGCCTTGGAATGAGAAGAGGCCTCACCAATAACTAATAACTATCAGGTTCTCAACGAATCGACTGCTGAGGAACTATGTCACCAACGTCTGCATCATAAAATGATACAGGTCCTAAGGATGTTAGTACATGGAAGTATGGTATGTAACCTGGGCCATCTCAGTGGCTAATGAGGAAGGTACTGTAGTACAATCCTATCCTGTGCTGGCTAAGTCTAAGTAATTTATTCTACTCTCGCCCATATCGGTGCTTAATACTATTCCCAAAATATTTTATATAGCTCATATTTAATAGATCATAAATTCTTGAAATCTGGTTTTCTTGGGGACTTAGCCCAGGTTACTACTTAGCTTTCCCAACTGAAACCTTTAACATTGCTGAACTAGCATCTTTCATGTACTTTTAAACATACTAGATTTCTAAACTAAAGTACCAAGAAACCTTCAAGAATATCATTCTTTAACATATCATATACTCAGCTAAAATGAGAGAATGATTCAAGAAAAGCATTCTTTACCTTGTTCAAATTAATCTTTTCTTTTCCTGAGATAATATCAAGACTTTTCAAGAAACTCAACAATAATAATTATTGTTTAAGAATGAACATAAACTTGATAACAATTCTTTAAAATGGATGATATAGAGACCAAAGATAATAATATTCATCAAGAATCTATGAAATTTATCATGAAAATTAACATACTCACAAAGTTTACGGGAAACTTAGTCTCAACTTAGACTTAAAAATTCATGGGTGAAAACTAGTTTCAATTTCTAAAAATATTAGCAAAATAATTACTTTTGGGTGGCCTTACATACCTTGGAAGGAATTTCTGGAGAAGTTGGAGAAATCCCTAAGCCCTACTATCGTTTCTTGAGTTTTTGAGCGTATGTTCTTGAAAGGGTTCGCTTGTTTGAGAGAATGAATGAGGAAATAAACGTTTTAGGGACTAAATTCGACTTAAAACAGATTAGTTTAGGATATGGGGTGTGGAAAAGGTCGTAAATACCCTTTCCTATGAAAAGAACAAAACTGCTCCAGAAATACACTAGTGCGCATTTTTTCTCACTTTTTCGCAAATTCTCATTTTTTTGTCGAAATTCTGAAAAACACCAAGTGTAGTTCCACGTCCACTCCATGTCATAGAAGGGGCTTAGAAACCTCACTATTTTGAGCTTTCTTGAAAAATAATAATTCATATTTTTTCGAGTTTTTGTCGAGTCGAGACTATTTTTTGACTCAATTTTTTGCACTTATCGCAAATTTGGTCTCGAATTGGTGAATAGAGCAAAAGAAGATATGTTACGTGCTAGGTCAATTCTAGGGGTATTTTTATCATTTCACGAGGTGTTACATTAAGATTGGATGAATAATTGTTCTATAATAAATACTATATCTAAACTCATGGCTAATAGTATATATTCCATGGTTAATAGTATATATCCCAACAATCTCCCACTTAGACTTTTAACCATCACAATTATTATAATATACACTATATCTCAATGCATGGTTAATAGTATATACCCTAACAATCTCCCACTTAGACTTTTAACTATGCATTTACAACTTTTGCAGTCTATCTTTTTATATGACTTATCAAAAGAATCTTACCAAGTTGTTTTCTTATGCAACTCTGTCTAGTAGTGCTTAGTCGTAACTAATCAATTTTGTACAAGATCTCAATGAACTTTATCATGAAACTTCTTTTCAAGAGTTCTATCATGAAACTATCTCAAGAATATACAACAAATCAATTTTCATTATGATTCTCCCACTATGACTAAGTACTACTACTATAGTCACACTTCCATTATTATGACCCCAAAATGCGAGTCATGATGGAACCTATACTCCCAGCCGATAGCTAAACCAACCCAATGTGTTACTAACCAACGAAATAAATAAAGTGAATAATAGATAACAATGACCATCCTCAACAACAAGTCTCTCATAAGAATGAAACGCGAAAAGCTAAAATACCACCCAAGACTTAGTGTCATAAGTACAAGAGCTTCTAAAACTGTGAAGCAAGTCTGAAACTAAGATGACCAATCTAAACATAAGAAATACCCTGTTTGAATATGAAAAATAGAATAACTAATGAGATAGATGGATGTGTGGACTGCAGAATAGTCAAGCAGCTAACCACAACTCTAGGATAATCCAAGCTTGAACTCAAATAGCTCCACGGGATGCATTCGTACTCGGAATTAAATCTGCACCACAAAAGAGTGCAACAAGTATAGTATGAGTATGAAACCAGATGTACCCAGTATGTCTCATTGACCAACACCGAAGAAGTAGTGACAATATATATATAAAGATATTATCTTCTAATTTTATAAGTCCATACTATATTTAGCAATTAAGTGTTTTCAAATAGGAGTAATCAAATATCACATGATATCCAACACCAATAATGCACAATCAACAAGAATGAAGAATATAATGAGATGCAATGCAACACCACGAAATGATATACCTCAAACACCAAGTCATCTCTAAATTGTATATACACAATATCTCTCGAGAATACGTCGAGGGTTTGTGACCCATGGGGGACTCGCAAGGTCCATATATCGACACGGACGGTCTCTACGCGTCTGTACGGACGATCTCAACGCACTATTAAAAAATCAACCATCCCCAGCACGGATGATCTTCACGTGTCCAGCTTAGATTATAACAGTGATCTCAACACATACTCAATACCATGTCAAAATATATGCACAATATAACGTCAATAATATGGGGGATAGTGATGCAACATAGTACAACAGTTATTAGTACAACATATAATCACCTCAACTATCGCAAATATATGGATTCAATAAAGAAACACAACCACATAAAGAAACTAAGTTATGCTACATCAACTAATGCACATATGCTTTGGCATTCTTGGATTACAATTTATCATTCTATAGTAATAAACTTTCCTTTTATAACACCGGTGCTCGCACCAATGCCTGTCATACCATTGGTACGAGACCCCCCGTCTTTCACCCTTACCTATTCTCTATTTCATTATTGTTAAATTCTTAAATTAGAAAAAAAAATGTCCTTTAACGAAGTCTAAAAGTCTTAACATACCTCAATTGCCGAACACGTGTTATGAATTCTTAAGATTTTGTCTTTTTCTTTCGTAAAATGTCATAACGTTTCCAGTTTATCAAATATGTAATGTTGGTAAATAAACTGATTTGTAGATATCTATATTGCTATATGTTTTTCTCAAACTCCAAAAATTGAATCATAATTAAAGAAATTCAAAATTCAATCAAATACACTATTCATAACTCTAGTATTTTGTTGCCTTCAAGCAAATGTATATTTTCTTTTGAGAAGATGAAATGGCTACTCATTTAAGGGTTTTTTAATTACATCTCCTTTCTCACTAATCATCATGTTATTATTTTTCAGTGATTAACCTGTGAATGAATGACCAATAATATTGCGCTATTCTAAGACTATAACGTGTAATAGCAAGAACACTGACCTATAAGAGCATATTGATAATCATTATTAATATATTAAACTCAATAATCCCTAGTAGTTGGAACGATTGGCAAGAAAGGTGGAATATAAAAATTGTTTTTCTCTCCAATTTGCATTCTGCAGCACTCAACTATTTTTTTCTAAGGGATCCACCAACCAGTGACATTCAAATATACACCCAATGATAATTTGATGACCCAATTCTTTCACTACAATGCAATACCCACTTTCTTTCAAGAATAAAGTATAATTGTATTTGTATATCTACTGATTTGCAATTGGTATTTGTAGTCCTCCATTTGGCCTTCACCGGAAGTAGTATCCCTGGGGTCTATGCTGTAGGTGTCCCTCGGCTATTCCCTCTTCCTTTCTTTTCTTTTTCAAAGACAACTTATGATCCAAAACTGTTATCTCCCACTAACTTATTCTAATATATAGGTCAAGTAACTTAGGGTTAAAAGAAAAATTCATTTATCACCGCATAAGTTAATTAGCTAATATTATTAGCCCATTAGAATAATTATAGTCATACAAATAGTCCAAGATTACCATTGAAAATTTTTGAAAAGGGTTCTTTAAGAAAGAAAAATATTTCTAGTGCTCGAAACGACTTAATGAATTGTTACAATAATAGTGTCTGAGTGTCAGTTACGCCCAGGATACCCTCCAGGGGCGTGACACTTTTTCCTCAAAAACAGCCAAGGCCGAATAATTTACTCTTTTTGCTTTTTTTTTTTTGCAACTTTTTTTATTACAAAAAAACTTATTTTATTTTTAAATTGCTATGCTTTTTAAAAAAGAAAAATTTTCTTTTTCAAAAAAAAAATCCATGTATTATTTGGGAAACATTTTTCTTTGAAAAACTTATTTTGTTTTATTTGTTTTGTCTTTTTATATAAAAAAGAAAAAAAAATATTTATTCAAAAAAAATTTCATGTATCGATTGTGTGTACATGTGTATAAACGTGCATCAATATTGGATGGATAGTTGTGTACTGTATTGGCATTGTATAAATTATGCATAAGCATGTATCAATATTGTTTACATAGTTTGTAAATTTGTATCGATATTGTATAAATTGTATACAAATGTGTGTTGATGTTATATAAATATGTATGTAATGTATCGATATTATATAAATGGTGCATAATTGTGTATCAATATTGTATAAATAATTATGTAATGTATCGATATCAATATTTATTTGATTATCATGCATTCTCCATCTTAATAAAGAAAAAATAAACAAGACATAATAAAACGACATAAATATTTTTTTCTCACAAAATAAGTGAAACGATGTCAAAAGGAAATTTAAAAAAATAAAAACAAAAAAATTATATAAATAATTATGTAATATATCTATATCAACATTTATTTGATTATCATGTATTTTCACCTTAATAAATAAAAAAATAAACAAGAAATAATAAAAAAATTCACAAAAGAAGTGAAATAATTTTTTTTCAAAAAAAAAAAGTGAACATTAAAAAATTTATAAAATTGTATTTAAAAAAATTAATTTAACATGGCTCAACTAAAAAAATAGAAAAGAGATTTATTTTTATAAAATTAAAAAAAAAGGTCAAACAAATAGAGTCAAATTGTGAGATCGGAAAAAACTTTAAAAAATTTATTTGAGAAAAATCAGAAAGAGAAAACGGCAAAGGAAAAAAAAAGCAAAAAAATAAAAAATAAAAAATAAACAAACAGGGCCGAATGGCCAAATTCAAAAGCATTAAAAAATAAAGAAAAAAAGAGGCAGAGAGAAAAAGGCCAAATGGCTAGAAAAAAAAAAGAACAAAAAAAATCAAATAGCCAAAAGGGCTATTTTAAGTAAGAACGATTTCTTGAAATGATAATG
>DF357276.1:175518-190636 GCA_000787875.1 Solanum virginianum | reverse complement strand
GTCTAAGACTTCTAAGTCTTGAGCCTAAGTATTTCCAAACATATTTTTACCTCTACTTAGTCATATTTCTCCCACATATCATCCTAAACATTCCCCAATATCCTCTCAGACACTTAGCGATATTTTTCACTCCCAAATTCAAGTCTGAAACCCTCATTCGGAACTAAGGATTTCCTTCATGGTTCTTCTTCAAGCTTCAAGTTTCCATCTCCAAGCTAAGGTATGTGGGTTTCAATCATTGGATTCTTCCACCCATGGTGTCGTAATCTCCTTTTACTCAAATTGCATGACTTAAAGTTGATTTACAATTGGGATATGCTTATTATGAAATTCACTATACATTATGGTAAAGCTATGTGAAATTGTGACTATTTTGCTATGTTTTGAGCTATAAATCATGGATCTATTGTAAGATTTGATGAGGAATTTTGATGTATATTTCTTGAGGGTGTTGAAAGGTGTTGATTGATAGCTTTACAATGAATTTTCTTGCATGACCTCACTCTTTAATTGTATGGTTTTACACTAGTACTACACATTCTCTAAGTGTTTGATAAAATATCCGGATGTGATTTCTTGATGAATTGATGGCCCAAAGCATGAGATATGATATGAATGACTATATGACGATAAAAAAGCTTGCATATATGATATATTCTATATAAAGTGTTGCGTTAGACTATGCCCAATCCAGGTAACCCAGTTAAAGGTTTAATATCTCAGACACTAAGGTGATGGGTACGATCATCACTAACCTGGATGAGGGGTTTGTACCTTACACACCAGGGTGATGAGTGCTATCATCAGTAACCTCTATGAGGGGTTTGTGGCTCACACACTAGGGTGATAGGTGCTATCATCACTAACCTTGATGAGTTCTTGGGATGGATTGGTTGCATGCCTGAGGGGTTTGTGGCTCACACACTAGGGTGATAGGTGCTATCATCACTAACCTTGATGAGGGGTTCATACCTCACATACTAGGGTGATGTGTTCTATCATCACTAACCTACCAAGAGGTTTGTGCTTTGAAAATCTAGCTTGGTCTCTTCTACACTTTACTCTTGCCTACATGATATCACCATGTAGGAATCGATGCTCAAGTTGATCCTCCTCCTCCTCCATATGGCTAGTTTAGTACTACTCAAGCTAGTTAGTGAGTCCTTCACTTTGAGGACCTTAGTCTCTGTTGCTCTTATTATGTATTGAGAAATTCTCCTTTACGTTCTATTTTGACTATGCGGGTGAGCCCGTTTGTCTTGGCCCCCACTCTATCTATGTATTAGATGTGTTTGTTGGATATGTTATGTATCTATGATATGATCTTGACTCTTTGTCTATTGTTTATGATGTTATGTAAGCTTTCCCCTTAGTCCCTTTACCCTATTATTACTCTTTTATGTCTCTTATATGCTTCCATGGCCAATGATGTGTAATGAAAAGTTAAGAGGCTTGTTTGGGGTTCCTTCGGGTTCTTCATTCGCTAGGGTGAGGGAGTGTGATATTTCCAAGATGGCCTTTTGGACTAGATATGGGCATTATGAGTTTGTTGTGATGTTTTTTGGGTTGACCAATCACGTCTAGGCCCTAGGCTTGGGTCATGACAAACTTAGTATCAGAGCACTAGATTGATAGATCTTCGAAGTCCAACACACCACGTTGATTAGTGTCCTATCCATGGTTGTGAAGCGCGCCATGACTATTAATAGGAGGCTATGAGATATTTTAGGAAATATTTCCCTTCTTCATATTCTAAGTCATGCTATAGAGTTGTGGTAAGGTTTTCCACCCAATGATTATTTCTTGCTATGCTAGATCATGCCAAATACTAGAGGAAAAAGGGCCTAAACTCCCGAGGAGCAACCTACCTTTAGTGAGCTCCGGGATGCTCTCACTATGCTTGCCCAAGTTGTCGCCAACCAAGTCAATCAAGGGGTCCAAGTCCCTCATGCTACTACCCCAGGTTCTAGGGTGAGGGACTTTTTGAGGATGAATCCTCAAGTGTTCTATAGGTCAAAGGTGGATGAAAATTCACAAGAATTTATTGATGAGGTCTACAAGATCTTGACTATTATGGGTATCGGGCCAAATGAAAGGGTGGAGTTAGCGGCATAGCAACTTAAAGGGATAGCCTAAATATGGTATGATCAATGCAAGGGTGAGAAGGAAATTGGTGATGTGGTGCTTTTGGAGGAGTTCAAATTGGCTTTTCTTAATCGGTAGTGTCATCAGTGTTGGGTAGAATGAAAAGGAAGAGTTGGTGGCATACTCACTCAAAGGAGTAGCCCAAATATGGTATGATCAATAGAATAGGGAAGGGACACAGTTATGTGATGCTTTGGGAGGAGTTCCAATGAGCTTTCCTTAAATGGATTTTCCCTCTTGAGCTTAGGGAAGCTAAGTTGATGGAGTTTATGAACTTGAAACAAGGTGCTATGAGTGTGAGGGAGTATGCCCTCAGGTTTAATCAACTTTTCAAGTATGCTCCTCATTTGGTGGCCGATCCTAGATCTAGGATGAATAATTTCATTATGGTAGTCTACAACTTAGTGAGTGAAGAATACCGATCTGCCTTGCTAATTAATAACATAGACTTGTCTCAATTGATGATGTATGACAAGCAAATAGATGAAGAAAAGTTGAGGAAGAGAAGGGGGCATGAGGCCAAAAGGCCCCGTTTGAGGGTAAATTCCAAAGGGTCGCTAGATATCATCAAGGCCAAGGGTCTACTCATGCTACTAATAGAGGGTTTACTAATGACTCCCCTAAGCCTCAAGGTGTTGGTCATGTGGCTCCTAATAATATATGTCCTAAATGTAGAGGGGGTCATAAAGGCCCATATTTAAAGGGTTCTAATGCATGCTATGAATGCGGGGAGCTTGGTCACAAGAAGATAGATTATCCGAGAAATCGTAGGAAAGGCTGGGGTGCAAATCAGTTCCATTGGGTAGAGGTGGTACTCAAGGTGATGCCCCAACACATAATCATTTTTGTGCTATACATGGGAGGCAAGGGGTTGGTGAGGTTCCCAATGTTGTTACCGGTATGTTTAAAATCTTTGACTTTGATGTATATGCTTTGATTGATTCGGGTGCCACTATTTCTTTTGTTACCCCCTTTGTTGATCGAAAGTTCCATATTGACCCCGAGTTATTACACAAGTCATATGAAGTGTCTATTCCTATTGTTTTATAGAAGTTATCCTATTTGAATTTTGTATAAGTTGATGCCTTGTGATCTTGTTGAATTAGACATAGTAGATTTTGATATTATTCTTGGGATGGATTGGTTGCATGCCTACTATGGTTCTATTGATTGTAGAACCCATAGGGTCAAATTTAAATTTCCAAACGAACCTATCCTTGAGTGGGAAAGTTAAGATTTCATGGTCAAGGGTAGATTTATTTCTTGCATTAAAGCCCATTAGTTGATCTCTAAGGGGTGTCTTATCATCTAGTGAGGGTTAAAGATGTAGAGTCTAAAGCCCCTTCCATAGAGTCGATTCTGATTGTAAATGAGTTTCTTGATGTCTTCCCAAATGACCTTCCCGATGTCCCTCCTGAAAGGGGATAGATTTTGGTATAGACCTCCTCCCCAATACTCAACCTACCTCAATTCCCCCTTACTGTATGGTGCCGGCAGTGTTGAAAGAGTTAAAGGAGCAACTGAAAGATTTGTTAGAGAATGGATTTATTAGACCTAGCCAATCACCTTGGGGTGCTCCGGTGTTGTTTGTAAAGAAGAAGTATGGGTCTCATAGAATGTGCATTGACTACTAACAACTCAATAGGGTCACTATCAAGAATAGGTATCCTCTTCCAAGGATTGATGATTTGTTTTCCAATTGCAAGGGGCAAGCTTTTTCTCTAAGATTGATCTTCGGTCCGAGTATCATCAAGTAAGGGTGAGGGAGTGTGATATTTCCAAGATGGCCTTTTGGACTAGATATGGGCATTATGAGTTTGTTGTGATGTTTTTTGGGTTGACCAATGCACAGGCCATCTTCACAGACCTAATGAATAGGGTCTTCAAACCTTCCCTTGATTCCTTTGTTGTAGTATTCATTGATGATATATTGATCTATTCACATAGTATGGAGGAGCATATGGGGCATTTGAGCATTGTGTTGTAATGGTTGAGGGAGGAGAAATTGTATGCCAATTGAAATGACCCCAAAAAGTGCCCAAAATGTGCCTTGAAATGCTCAAAATTTTAATTTTCATATATCCTAAAATTCATTTGTTATTATGAAAATCTGACTTCATATTCTTGTTCAGGGGGTCAAAATTAGGGGGAGAAGGGTCTAATCCTGATTTAAGAGCGAAAAATTAGCAATTACAAAAATTCAAGAATGCAATTACCAGAATGGTTTTCGCGTTTGGGGCGCGATGCGTCCCAATGTTATTTTGTGCATTTTCTATTTTTTGGATCCAAGGCTTTCAGTCTTGGGACCAAGGCTTCCCATATGTGCTTTTACCTATACTTAGCTGAATTTCACCCTCATATCATCCTAAACATTTCCCTATACTCACAAACACTTAGTCATATTTTCACTCCCCAAACTCAAGTCCCAAATCCTCATCCCAAGCTAAGGTTCCCTTCAAGGATCTTCTTTAAGCTTCAAGTTTCCATCTCTAATCTTTACCAAGTTCATCTCCGAGATAAGGTATCTGGGTTTCTTTCATGGGTTCCTTTCACCCATGATACCCAAGCCTCCTTTTACTCAAATTGCATGATTTGAAGTTGATTTATAAATAGATCTTACTTATTATGGAATTCACTGCACACTATGTTAAAGCTATGTAAAGTTGTGACTGTTTTGCTATGTTTTGAGCTATAAATTATTGATCTATTGTAAGATTTGAGAAGGGGTTTTAATGTATCTTGCTTGAGGGTGTTACAAGGTAATGATTGATGGTTTTACAATGGATTTTCTTGCATGATTTCATCTCTATATTTCATGGTTTTATACTAGCATTACATACCCTCTAAGTGTTTGATAAAATGTCCGGTTATGGTTTCTTGAGAAAATAAAGGTCTAAAGCATGAGATATGATATGAATGACTATATGATGATGAAATGAGCGTATATATATGATAAATTCTATATAAAGTGTTACATTAGACCATGCCCAATTTTGGGGGACTAAGAACCCAGATAACCTAGATGGGGGGTTTGTACTCATCAACCTAGGGAAGGGTTTATACTTCTCCACCAGATGATGGGGCCACATCATCACTAACCTAGATGGGTGTTTGTACTCATCAACCTAGGGAAGAGTTTGTACTTCTTCACCATGGTGATGGGGCGACATTATCACTAACCTAAATGGGGGTTCGTACTCATCCACCTAAGTGATAGGGCGGCATAACCACTAACCTACCAAAGAGTTGTACATTTGGAAATCTAGCTTGGTCTCTTCTACACATATGATATTCTATATAAGCATGAGTTTCTTAAGTATGTTTTACTTATGCATTGAACATACATGTCATATTGCTATAGTATACCTATTGCCTATTGTTATGCATTTTGATTATGATACTTAATTCTTCTTTGCATTGCATCCTACATATTTAGTATATTCAAACATACTAAAGCATACTCTACGCCTACATGATATCACCATGTAGGGATAGAAGCCCAAGTTGATCATCCTCTTCCTCCATGTGTCTAGTTTGGTACTACTCAAGCTAGTTGGTGAGTCCTCCACTTCGAGGACCTTAGTTTATGTTTCTCTTATTATGTAATGAGACACTCTTCTTTATTTTCTATCTTGACTAGTGATGGTGAGCTCGATTGCTTTATCTTGGCCTCCGTTCTTATCTATGTAGTAGAGGTGTTGTTGAACATGCTATGTATCTATGATATGAGCCTTGACTCTTTTTTCTCTTGATTATGATATTATGTAAGCTTATCCCTTTAGTCCCCTTGCCCTTGTTTTCTAAACTTTTACATATTAATTAAGTATTAATCTCTCTTCCTTAGTCCCAATTCTTCTTGTTTATGTCTCTTATGTTGTTTCACATTGCTTCCGCGACCAAGGATGTGTAATGATATGATATGACGCTTATTTGGGGTTACTTTAGGTTCTCCATTCGCTTGTCACGTCTAGGCCCTAGGCTTGGATTGTGAAAAAGATGATATCAAATCACTAGGCTGATAGATCCTTGGAGTCTAACATACCGCGTTGATTAAATTCTTATTCATGGTTGTGTTGTGTACCACATCTATGAGTAGGAGTCTATGAGACATTTTAGGAAATATTTCACTTCTTCATGATCTATGTCGTGCGATAGAGTTATGTCCCCTGGGGCTTATTTCTAACCCCTAATTGCTACATTTCATGATATGCCTCAAGTTTCTCAGGATGGTGCTAAGATGAACGTTGAGATTTGTAATGCTTTATGGGAAGTGACCAAAGTGGCGACAAAATTGGCAACTCAGCTCGATCAATATGTGGGTGCTCCAGAGACTTTTACTGTTGAGAGGAGAGGTAGTGAGGCCAAGAGGGCCCATAATGTGGGTAAGTTCCAAAGTCTCAAGTGTAGAGGTGGTGATGGTATGGTACCTTATGCTAGGTACCCAAAATGTGGTAGAGGTCATGATGACCCATGCTTGAGAGGTACTAATGCTTGTTATGGTTATGGAGAGATGCGTCATAAGGTTAAGGATTGCCCTCGTAAATGCAATAAGATCTAAGGAGGTGATGGGGGAATGACTAATCCCAAGTGCCCTACGTATAGGATGGATCATGGTGGCCTATGTTGGAAGAACAAGGGTGTATGCTTTGGGTGTGGTGAGATAGGCCACAAGATTCTAGATTGCCCATATGGTTGACTTTTGGATTGAGGTGGTCATGTTGATCAAGTGGCTCAAGGAAGGGATGAGATGCCCAATGCTATTACCAGTAAGTTGAAGTTTCCTTGGCTTTGATATGCATGCATTGTTAGGCCTGGTGTGCCACTATTTCTTCTTTATTCTTTTTGGTTGCTAGTGGGGCTTCTTGTGTGCCCAAGTTGGTGTGTGGTTCTTTTATGTCTAACCCGTAGAGCTAGATCCTGAATCTCTAATGAGCTCGTCCTTGAGTGGGAGGTTGTTAAATGGTAGCAAAGAAGGTAGTTTCATTTCTTGTGATAAGGTAAAATTGGTCTCTAAAGGGTTGCATTTATTATCTTGTGAGAATTGAAGGTGTTGAACCTAAGTTGTTTTGTTTATAGAATTGTTGTTGGTGGTGGATGAGGCCTTGAATGTCTTTTTCTGATATTTCAAATTTGGATGGTGTTCTTTAGTTGGGCTAGTGCACTGGCTATGCGTATAGGTCTCATGAATAAGATATTTTAGTCCCTACTCTAATAGACTTATGGCAATTTAGTGACGATATGATAGTTTGTGTTCCCTAATGAGGTAGTGCATGTGAGTCTTTGGGGGTTAGTACAACAAAGTTTAAGGAAGAAGGTTGAATGCTGAATAGGAAGAATGGGGATTTTGGTTGTAAAGGGTTGCCTTCCTAGATCGTGTGGTACCGAGTTATGGTATTAAGGTAGACCTTAGTAAGACGAAAATGATTAGAGATTGTCCTAGACCTTTGAACCCATAAAAAATTAAGAGCTTCTTGGGCTTAGCGGGCTAATACCGAGAGTTGTGAATAGGTTATCTTCTATTACTTCTCCTATGACGTAGTTGACCCTAAGTAAGGCCAATGTTGTGATCAACATTTTGAGTAGGGTGATTTGATAGGTCTGAGAGTTACTATCCCTTGTGTGATTCCTTTGTGCTAATAGGATTCATGTGTGTGTCCCGGATGGTTGCGTGAGCTTATAGTGGCTAGAAGAGATCTATAAGGATTGCCTTATGTTATCGTTACATAGAGTCTTATCTTGTGATCTTGATTGACCTAACTTGATAGGTTGGAGGTCTTGAGGTAATTTGGCTACTTGCATAGCATGCTTCCAATGAGTGTAGAACCTGTGAGGTTGTAGCATGATGGTTGAGGATGGTTGATTTATTTAGAAAACTACAATGGGTTAGTTGCTTCTCTAATATTGGTTTGAGGTTGGGGCTTTGTCCCCAAGTGAGGATGAGGGTAGGTGATATCCCTAAGTGTCTTTTTGAACTAGCAGTAAGCATTATTAGTATTGATGGAGTTATTTGGCAAACTTATGCACCGGTGGTGTTGTGGGTTTCTTAAATAGGGTCTTAAAACCCTACTGTGATATGTTTATGGTGGTCTCTAGTGATGAAGTATTGATTTGTTTAGAGCTTGTGAATCAATTTGGAGTAGTGTTGCAAGTCTTAGAGGATGAGAGGTTGTTTGCTTGATATGAAATGTGTGCATTGTGGGTAGCAAGAAGGTGGTTAGAATTCTTTAAGGATTAAGAAATAAGTGTGCATTATTTTTCCCGGTAAGGCTAGTGTTGTGGTTAGTGCTCTAAGAAGGGTACCTATGGGTAGTCTAGTGTTGTGGTAGTAACTAGTGGAGTCCATAGGTTGGCTAAATAAGGAGTAGGTTGAAGGAAGTTGAGAATGGTAGTATGGTGTTCTTGATGGTTCCAAATCTTCTTGGGGATAAGAGATCTAGTTTAAGCAAGGCCTCGATCTTGCCTTATTAGAGTTGGAAGTTTTGGGTGAAGAGATGGTAGAATGGAGGTTGTCTCCCAAGGGAGAGATGGTGGCTCATGGTAACAAGTGAAATAGGTGTGATTAAGGTTGACAAATGAGTTATGGTTGTGATGTCCTTTTAGAGTGTAGAAGAAGTTGGTAAGGTTGCATATGGATGGGATTTGCGTAGGCATATGATTATGGTTTATCCGATGTGTTATGCTTCTAGGTTGAAGGGATGTATTGGTGACTATAGTGCTATAGAACTCTTTGAAATTGTGGGTGATGTGGAGGATAAGTTGACTTAGGAGAAGGTCCCAGTAGAGGTATGGATGGATGAGTGAAGAAGTTGGATAATATCGATGTGGTGCTCGTCAAGGCCCTGTTGGTGGAGTCTTCCATTCGTAAGTGTCTCTCAGGGAGCCATTGCGGGCATAAAGAAGCAATATCCACACCTTTTTCATTCTATTCAAGCTTATGATAACATGTCAAGTCCTTTTCTATGATTCCAAGTCTTATGTTTCAGCCCTTATGCCATTCATATGCATTCATATTAAGTTGGCAAATTTATAATCATTTTACACTTATGTTGAGATTTTGAAAATGGTATTTTAAATGTAATGTTGCATTCTTGTTGGGTCTGATTTATTCACAATTACTCTTGTCATGTACGTTTCTTTTACATTCAGGAACGAATGTTCCCAAGGGGGAAATATTGAAACAATCCCAAAAAGTGCCAAAAATGTGCCTCGGAATGCCCAAAATTTTACTTTCCATATATCTTAAAATCCATTGGTTATTCCAAAAATGCAACTTCATATTCTTGTTCAGGAGGTCAAAATTAGGAAAAAAAGGGTCTAACCCAATTTAAGAGCAAAGAATTAGCAATTACGAAATTTAAAGAATGCAATTTCTAGAATGGTTTCCGCGTCTGGGGCATGATGCGCTATAGTGTTATTTTGTGCATTTTCTGTTTTTCGGATCCAAGGCTTTGGGTCTTGGGCCCAAGGGAACCCATACTTGTTTTTACCTATACTTAGCGAAATTTCAACCTCATATCATCCTAAACATTTCCCAATACTCACTTAAGCACTTAGACATATTTTCACTCCCCAAACTCAATTCCCAAACCGTTATCCCAAGCTAAGGTTTTCCTTCAAGGATCTTCTTCAAGCTTCAAGTCTCTATCTCCAATGTTAACCAAGTTCATCTCCAAGCTAAGGTAAGTGGGTTTCTTTTGTGGGTTCCTTTCACCCATGATACCCAAGCCTCCTTTTACTCAAATTGCATAATTTAAGGTTGATTTACAAATGGGTCTTGCTTATTATGGAATTCACTGCACACTATGTTAAAGCTATGTAAAATTGTGACTGTTTTGCTATGTTTTGAGCTATAAATCTTTGATCTATTGTAAGATTTGAGAAAGGTTTTTGATCTGTATTGCTTGAGGTGTTGCATGCCGACGTCGAATCCGTCCAAGTCCAATTATGGATAAAGTCCATGTTAAGGGTTTAAATTTAGCCTATGTTTTAGCATCATAAATGTACTATATTTGTAGCCCAAGAAGAATATAAAAAGGGCCCAAGTACATCACAATCCACTTGACTATTTGGGCCAAAACTAAGTGAAGAACAATTAGGAAAATGGGCAGCCAAGGCCCATCAACTTTGAAACCCAATTAGGCCCAAGTGAAAGGGCCAAGCTACTGCATCACCACCTTGATAATATTGGGCTCAAACCACACAAGAAAGTCGTCCAAAGGATCCTTTAAAGAGGCTTAAAAGTAGCACCTATAAGTCATTCTTAAATTGAAAAAAAAAAACCAGCTTTCACAAGCTTTCTCTTTACACTTTCTTAACCTTGCAAAGCGGCCACAAGGAGACTTTTAGGGTTCTTGGAGAAGCCTTACACCTTGAAGGTAATGGTAAGTAAGTTTAGTTATGTGTTTAGCATGGTTTTCTTATGTAAAAGAAGAGGATAAGCTGATTATACCTTTGCTGAAATTGTGGGACAGCATGTGTTCCAAAAGTTGTTGTACGTTTTTCTCATTTATTTGGAAGCTTTTCTCTTTTTGGTTGGATTGATTATGAAGGGAGGTTACTGTTCTTAATGAGTATTGGTTCTTTAATGATGTATAAAGGCTGTTGCACCATATTGTGAATCTGCAAAAGTGAGTTCTTGTATGATATCGTAATTGTGCTCGTAATAGGAACTTGTGGGCTGATTGATTGAGGCCTATGGTCTCACATACTCCACCTATTTTGAGGATTTTTTTGAACTATTTTAGGATTACTTTTATGTGTATATATAATGGGGACTGGTTGGTTAAAGGTGGAACAAGTTTGGAATTGTAGACATCAAAATGTAGCGAAGGGATGTAACGTTATGCCGCCCATTTGTATGTTGTATAGAATTGTTATGTGTTGTGCTTTGTGGGCTGCTGTAAGACTTTTATGGCACTAAAATAGGCTGCACATGATATGTATATGAGAATGCATATTAAAAAATATGATTAGGAGCAGAAAAGTTTAAAGAATATGCTCGAGTTTATAATTATCCGTTTGCTGCCCGTATGTTATTTTTTTATGAGATCGGGCTGCCAAGATGTATCTATTGGCTGTTAATGCTAGTTGTATCACCTACTATGTTGTAGATAAGTATTTGTAGGAAGGGAAGGTTATCTCGAGGTAATAGCGAGGTCGTACAGCGAGGTATGTATGGCTACTTGATTTCGTATTATTTGGCATGAAACATAGATCCCTCCTTAGCACATAAAGACACTTACAAACTCCGACACAACTATTAACTATGTCTCAACTCTTTGACATGTTCATATACTCTCATACATAGTCACCTTCAAATCTGCATACATACTTAGTTATCAAGATACACGAGTTCGTTCTACTAAAAAAAGTTTATGTGTTGTTCTACCTTCTATGCATTTCATTATTTGTGTAACCTACTCCTTTCATTATGGTGTACTATTTTGTGATTATTTACATGTCATATGTTGTAGCTACAGTCCTATAACTCTAATATTATGACCACCAAAAGAATCATCTCGAAAGTAATTAGGAAGATAAAGTATATTACCTATTGATGGGTGGTAACCCAAGGGGTAGAAGAATCACCTAGCCAGGGTCGATCCTATCAAGGAGGATAGCCCAAGGGGTTAAAGGAAAAGTCTAGCCTAGGCCAATCTCGATATAGATTTCCCACTGATTAGCTGGTCATTTGTATTACATGTTATGCACATATTACACAGTGAAGGTAAAGTAATGAAAATAACATAAAGTAAATGATCCCACAGTATGACTAAGGGTGGTCTCTTATCCTACACTAGTGCATAGTTTCATTTGAGTTGTTACTTCATATACAATATTTCCTGCCTTACATATTCAGTACATCATCTTGTACTGACTTCCCTTCCGGGGGACCTGCATTTTATGCTGCAGGTACAGGTGCTAATAGATCTCCCTAGTAGGATTACAGGATATCCAGCTATTGTTACCAAGCTCCTGGTTGCTTCAGAGCTTTGTGTGTCTAGAGCTTATATTTTTGTATTTTATAGTTAGTCGGGGCGAGGCCTTTCCCGACCCTTATTAGATACTTTTTCTTGTCTAAAGGCTTTGTAGACTATGTAAATTAAAGTGTGGTCATGTCTCCTACTTTAGACAATGTGGCCCCAATGGCCTAGCCATATACATTTTCTTTTGGCTTGTTATTACTGTTTACTTTCTTAAAGGCATGCTGAATGAAGAAATCCCTTATAATATATATAGAAAGTGCATGGATACAGGTTAGTTCTCCCGAGCCTTATTGGCAATAGGTGCCAGTCCCCTTAATGGGACTTTGAGCGTGATAGAAGTGGTATCGGAGCGAGTCATCCTAGGGAGTCTATATAGCCCGCCTTAACGGGATTTGGGGCGTGACAGAAGTGGTATCAGAGCAGGTCATCCTAGGGAGTCTATATAGCCGTGTGTATGTAGAGTCTTGTTTATCGATGTGTTGTGCACCACATTTATAAGCAGGAGGCTACGTGGCATTTAGGAGGTATTACTTTCTTTTAATTCTTTAGATCGTGCCATAGAGCTAAGTGTAATAGGTAGATTGTGTCTAACTCTTAAATTATTTTGTATAGCAACTATGCTAGAAACCAGGAAGAACAAAGGTAAAGGGAAGGAAGTAGAAGTGGTGGTTGGTATACCCAGTCAGGTGAGACAACGAAATGAGGCTCAAGATGAGTCTTTTTCACAGACATCTCCAACTCCTACAGTTCCTGAAGACCCCAAAAGTAGTGAAATTCCCCTAAAACCACCTATCGATGCTACCATGCAGGATCTGAGAAATGCAGTACAACTATTGACTTGTAAGTTGCTGGCAAGGTCAAAGACATGAAGGTCTATTATAGGTGTAGGTGGTGTGAATAGGGTAGCTAGCATGAGGATATGTGACTTCCTTATTTTGGACCCTCTATCCTTCACCGGGTCAAATCCAAATGAAAATCCCTAAGACTTTGTTGACCAAATTCAATGCACTTTTGATATTATGTATGTGAGTGGTACAAAAGCTATTGAGTTAGCGACATATAGGTTGAAGGGTGTGGCTATATTTTAGTATGAAGCTTGGAAGCAATCCAAGGATATAGATACACCTCCAACTACTTGGAAAGAGTACAAGGAGGCATTGCTTGACCATTACTTGCCATTAAAGATCCGAGAGGCCCATACAGATCAGTACTTGAATCTCCACTGAGGGAATATGAGCATGAGGGAGTATAGCCTTCAATTTAATTCCCTGGCCAGGTATGCTCCTAATGTAGTTGCTACTATGGCAGATAGAGTTCATCGATATGTGGATAGATTGGATACGTATCTGGTCAGAGACTGTACCATTGCTTCCTTGAACAAAGACATGAATATAGTGAGAATGCAAGCTTTTGCACAAAAATTGGAGGATCAGAGGGAAAGGAGAAGGACACAAGAGTTAGAGAAGGCGCAGTCTAAGAGGGCTAGGTCTATAGGGCAGTTTACACCATCCTAAGGTGAGTTTAGGGCTCGGTTTTCTAATAGATCACCTAGGCCATTATCCTCCTACTCTGCAGCTAGTGCTCTACCATAACTTAGGGGTCTAAGAGAAATCAGTTTGGTCCAAGAAGTGAAGGGCAAGGCGCCCGGATAGCAGGATATTCAGTAGGCCAGCAAATGACCCCTACATAGCCTTGTAAATAGTGTGGAAGAAATCATTCTGGTATATGTCATATTGGGACAGATGCTTGTTATTGGTATGGTCCGCCAGGGCATATGATGAGAGATTACTCAAGGAGACATATGAGTGATATAACACAACCTACTAGATCAGTTGTTGCATCATCATCATTAGTTCCTCTAACAGGTAGGGGTTAACAAGCATCTATGACTCGTGGTTAAGGTGTTAGAGGGACAAGTAGCTCTAGCGGGTTCCAGAATCGCACTTATGCCCTAGAGAGTCGGCAAAATTTTGAAGCTTCACCCGATGTTGTCATAGGTACATTGTCCATCTTTTCACATAATGTATATGTATTAATTGACCCTAGTTCTACACTATCATACACCACTCCATTAGTTGCTAAGAAGCTTAAGAGAACACCCAAATTATTGAACAAACCATTTGGAGTGTCCACACCAACCGGTGGATCTATTATGGCTAGAAGGGTTTATTATAACTATGTAGTTACTGTTTGTGATCATGACACATTGGCTGACCTTATTAAGCTAGAAATGGTAGAATTTGATGTTATAATGGGTATGGATTGGTTAGCTTCTTGCTGTGTCACCGTGGATTGCTGAACTAAGAGAGTGTACTTCCACTTTCCAAAGGAGGCAGTTCTTGAATGGAAAGGCAATGTTGGGGCACCAAAAGGAAAGTTCATCTCTTATTTTAAGGCTAAAAAGATGATATCTAAGGGGTATGTATGTCATTTAGTTAGAGTAAAGTTAAACGGAGATGAGACCCGACGTCGAAATTGTCCAATTTCGATTATAAATAAAGTCCAAGTTAAGGAGGTATATTTGGCCCATGTTATAGTACTATAAATAGGCTGTATTTACAGCCCAACATGAAGGATTAAATAGGCCCAACAATATTCCATAACACTTGACTAGTTGGGCCCAAAACAAAAGAAGGAAAATCTGCAAATTGGACAGCCCAAGTCCATTAGCTTTAGAGATCCATTTGGCCTAAATTTTAACTAGGAAGCTGCTGCATCACCAGCTATGTTATACATAATTCTGTGTGGCTAAAACTTGAACCCAAGGTCGGCCAAAGTTGCACTTTAATAGGGGTCAAAACAGCCAACAATTTCACTAAATGTTTGACTATAATTTTCAGCTTCTAAGGAAAACATTATACTCTCCTTTCTTTATATCTAAGAGCAGCCAAGAAAACCTTCTGGGGTTCTTGAAGACATCCTACTCTTCAAGTATAAGGTAATAAATCTTAAGTATATATTTAGTATAACTTTCTCATGACAAACTA
>DF357276.1:163194-174622 GCA_000787875.1 Solanum virginianum | reverse complement strand
ATATGTGGATACCAACTTACATGGGTTCTTGTTGCCAAATAAAGTCCATAAGTTGTTTCATCTCATACGCATTTCATTATTTGTGTAACGTACTCCTTTTATTGTGATATGATATTGTATAGTTATCTATATGTCATATACTACCTACACAGTTCCAAAGCTCCAATAATGTGACCACCAAAAGATCATCTTATAAGGTAATTGAAAGGTAAAGAATATTGCTTATAGATAGGTGATAGCCCAAAGGGGTGGAAGAATCACCTAGCTAGGGATAATCCTATCATGAGGGGTAGTCCGAGGGGGCTAAGGAAGAACCTAGCTAGGGAAGAACCCGATACAGTTACCCATGATCAGCTGGGTCTTTTACAGTATACTGTGCATAAATTATACAGATGTTAAGGCAGGGCCTGTCCCGACCCTTATCAAACACTTGTCATTATTTAGAGGCTTTGTAGACTATGTAAATTAAAGTGTGGGTATATTTTGTATTTCAGACAGCGTGGCTCCAACAACCTAGTAATATACCTTTCCTTTTTGCTTAGTAGTGTTATTTACTCTTTAAAGGCATACTGCAGGTGGAATGCATTATATTGCATATAGAAAGAGCATAGATATAGGTTGGTTCTCCCGGGCCTTATCGGCAATGGGTGCCAGTCCGCCTTAATGGGATTTGGGGCGTGACAAGAATGGCCCTAGCAGAATTACGTGAAGTAAAAGAGCAGTTAAAAGACTTATTGGTGAAGGATTTTATAAGACCTAGTGTGTCCCCTTGGGGTGCACCAGTATTATTTGTACAGAAAAAGAATCACCAAGTGAGGGTAAAGGAGAAAGATATACCTAAGACTACTTTCAGAACACGCTATGGTCACTTTTAATTTCTTGTTATGTCATTTGGGCTAATAAATGCACCAATAATTTTTATAGACCTGATGAATAGGGTATTCAAGCCATTCTTGGATGTGTTCGTGATAGTATTTATAGATGACATTTTAGTATATTCAAGATCAGAAGAGGACCACGTAAATCACTTATGACAGGTGTTACAAGTTCTTTGTGATAGACAGTTATATGCCAAATTATCTCAATGTGATTTTTGGCTAAACTCAGTGGCATTCTTAAATCATTTATGACAAGTGTTACAGGTTCTTCGTGATAACAGTTGTATGCCAAATTTTCTAAATGTGAATTTTGGCTAAACTCAGTAGCATTCTTGGGTCATATTGTGTCTGATGAGGGTATAAGGTTGATTCACAAAAGATAGAGGCTGTGAAAGATTGGCTAAGACCAACAACACCCACGAAAGTTTAGAGCTCCTAGGTTTGGCAGGTTATTACAGGAGGTTTGTTGAAGGTTTTTCTTCTATTTTTGCACCTCTAACAAAGTTGACACATAAGGCAACCAAGTTCCACTAGAATGATTCATGTGAAAGGAGCTTCTAGGAGTTGAAAAAGAAGCTAAGTTCTACACCTGTGCTAGTACTTCCAGAGGCATTGAGGGGTATGCAGTGTATTGCAATACTTAAGGATTTGGCTTAGGGTGTGTACTGACACAGCATGGTAGGGTAATTGCTTATGAATCTAGATAGCTACAGCCATATGAGAAAAATTATCCAACACATGATCTTGAGTTAGCAGCGGTTGTGTTTGCTTTGAAAATATGGTGCCACTATTTGTATGGGGTTCACATTGATATATATACTGATCATAAGAGCCTACAATACTAAACTTAAGATAGAGGAGATGGTTAGAGCTAATAAAAGATATATTGCCAAAATAGATTATGTATGCCTGATATTAATGGACTAAGGAAGAGGAAAATGGAAGAAGCCCATCATTCCAGGTATTCCATCCATCCAGGATCAATTATGATGTATCATGACCTGAAGGGAATATTTTGGTGGGAGGCATGAAAAAGGACCTTGCAAAATTTGTGACTCAATGTCCAAATTGCCAATAAGTGAAAGTAGAACACCAAAAGCCAAGAAGTTATATGCAATGTATAGAGCTTCCAATATAGAAGTGGGATATGATCAATATGGATTTTGTTACCGGGTTACCTTGCTCATTTCAGAAGTTTGACTCCATATGGGTAATAGTTGACAGACTCATAAAGTCAGCATACTTTTTGCCAGTCAGGAGTGATTATACAGCTGAAAAGTATGCCAAGCTATACCTCAAAGAGATAGTCAGGCTACATGGAGTCCTAGTCTCCATTATATCTGGCGAAGAGCTCAATTCACTGCAAAGTTTTGGAAGTCCTTCCAAAGGAGTTTAGGGACACAAGTGAGTTTGAGTGCAACTGTCCACCCTCAAACAGATGGTCAAGCAGAATGCACCATTCAGACACTTGAAGATATGTTGCGAGCTTGTGCATTGGACTTTAAATGTAGTTGGGTGGACCATTTGCCACTTATTGAATTTGCCTATAATAATAGCTACCACTCAAGTATCAAGATGGCACCTTATGAAGCTTTGCATGGAAGGAAATATAGGTCACCGATTGGATGGTTTGAAGTGGGTGAAACCACTTTACTTGGGCCAGATCTAGTACAAAAAGCCATGGAAAAAGTTAAGGTAATATAGTAGCGGCTAGAAATAGCCCAAAATCATAACAAATCATATGCGGATGCTAGAAGAAAAGGACTAGAATTCTCAGTAGGGGATTGGGTATTGTTAAAGGTGTCTCCAATGAAAGGGGTTATGAGGTTTGGTAAGAAAGGAAAACTGAGCCCACGTTACATAGGGCCATATCAGATTATTAAGAGGTTCAAGGAGGTTGTATATGAACTAGAGCTACCCCAAGAGCTTTCAGTGGTTCATCCAGTTTTCTTTGTCTCAATGCTTCGAACTGGGTGGCTCTAAGCTACATTTGTTGTATTATTAAGAGGGTTGGGCAGGTTGCATATGAACTAGAGCTACCCCAAGAGCTTTCAATGGTCCATCCAGTTTTTCATGTCTCAGTGCTTCGAAAATGCATAGGTAACCCATCCTATGTTACTCCTATTGAAGATGTACAAGTTACATCTCACATATGAAGAGGTACCTATTGCTATTCGAGATCGTCAAGTTAAGAAGTTATACAATATTTCCTGCCTTACATATTTAGTACATTATCTCATACTGACGTTAAGTGTATACATGTTTTGTGTCAAATTGAAGAGATCACGACCCTAAACAAAGTGAAAGAATTAAGGTGCTTTCAAGACTTAGGGAGCTAGTAGGTGAGTTACCTACTTGCTTAGCTTAAACTTGATAGCTAGACGGAGACGAGGCCTGACGTCGAATCCGTCCAAGTCAAATTATGGACAAAGTCCGTGTTAAGGGTGTAACTTTAGCTCCTATTTTAGTATCATAAATGTAATGTGTTTTCAACCCAGGAATAATATAAATAGGGCCCAAGTACATCACAACCTACTTGACTATTTGGGCCCAAACTAAGTGAAGAGAAATTATGAAAATGAGCAGCCAAGGCCCATCAACTTTGAATCCCAATTAGGCCTAAGTGAAAGGGATAAGATGATGCATCACCACCTTGATAATATGAGGCTTACACCATACAAGAAATTGAACCAAAGGATCCTTTAAAAAGGCTTACAAGTAGCACCTATAAGTAACCTCATAGGCTTAAACCACATAAGAAATTCATCCAAAGGATCCTTTAAAAAGGCTTACAAGTAGCACCTATAAGTCATTCTTAACTTGGAAAAAAAATTAGCTTTCAAAAGCTTTCTCTCTCCACTTTCATAACCTTGCAAAATAGCCACAAGAAGACTTTTAGAGTTCTTAGAGAAGCGCTACACCTTGAAGGTAATGGTAAGTAAGTTTAGTTATGTGTTTAGTATGGTTTTCCTATGTAAAAGAAGAGGATAAGCTGATTATACCTTTGCTGAAATTATGGGACAACATGTGTTCCAAAAGTTGTTATACATTTTTCTTGTTTATTTGGAAGCTTTTATCTTTTTGGTTGGATTGCTTATGAAGGGAGGCTACTTTTATTAATGAGTATTGGTTCTTTAATTATGTATAAAGGTTGTTGCACCATTTTTATAGTCCGCGAAAGTGAGTTCTTGTGTGATATCATAATTGTTCTCACAATAGGAACTTGTGGGCTGATTGATTGAGGACTATAGTCTCATGTCCTTCACCTATTTTGAGGACTATTTTTGAACTATTTTAGGACTGGTTTTATGTGTATATATGGTGGGGACTGGTTGGTTAAATTTGGAATGGGTTTGGAATTGTCGACGTCAAAATGTAGCGAAGGGATATAACATTATCCCGCCCATTTGTATGTTGTATAAAATTGTTATGTGTTGTGCTTTGTGGGCTATTTTAAGACTATTATGCCACTAAAATAGGCTAGACATGATATGTATATGAGAATGGGTATTACAAAATATGATTAGGGGTGGAAAAGTTGAAAGAATACGCTTAGGTTTATAATTATCCGTTTGCTGCCCATGTGTTGTTTTTTATGATATTGGGCTGCCAAGATGTATCTATTGGTGGCTAATGCTAGTTTTATCACCTACTATATTATAGATAAATATTTGGAGGAAGGAAAGGTTATCTTGAGGTAATTTTTCTATTGGCTGGTAATGCTATTTTTATCACCTACTATATTATAGATAAATATTTGGAGGAAGGAAAGGTTATCTTGAGGTAATAGCAAAGTCGTACAGCGAGGAATGTAAGGCTACTTGATTTCGTATTATTTATCATGAAACATAGATCCCTCCTTGGCATATAAAGGCACTTACCAACTCCAACACAACTATTAACCGTGTCTCAACTCTTTGACATGTTCATATGCTCCCATACATAGTCACCTGCAAATCTGCATGCATACTTGGATATCAAGATATACAAGTTCGTTCTACTAAATAAAGTTCATGTGTTTATCTACCTCCTATGCATTTCATTATTTGTGTAACCTACTCCTTTGATTAAGGTGTTGTCTTTTGTGATTATTTACATGTTATATATTGTATCTATATTCCTACAACTCTAATATTATGACCACCAAAAGAATCATCTCAAAAGTAATTGAAAGATAAAGTATATTATCTATTGATGGGTGGTAACCCAAGGGGTGGAAGAATTACCTAGCCAAGGTCGATCCTATAATGGGGGGTAACCCAAGGGGTCAAAGAAAAAGTCTAGCCAGGGCCGATCCTGATATAGATTTACTACTGATCAGCTGGTCATTTATATTACATATTGTGCACAGATTATACAGTGAAGGTAAAGTAATAAAAATAACATAAAGTACATGATCCCACAATATGCCTAAGGGTGGTCTCTTATCCTACAATAATACATAGTTTCATTTGAGTTGTTACTTCATATACAATATTTCCTGCCTTACATATTTAGTACATTATCTCATACTGACGTTACTTATGGGGGACCTACATTTCATGCTGCAGGTATAGGTGTTAGTAGATCTCCCTAGTAGGAGTACAGGATATCCAGCTATTGTTACAAGCTCTAGGTTCCTTCAGAGATTTGTGTGTCTAGAGCTTATATTTTTGTATTGTATAGTTAGTTGAGGCAGGGCTTGTCCTGCCCCTTATCAACTAAGCTCCAGGTTGCTTCAGAGCTTTGCGTGTCTAGAGCTTATATTTTTGTGTTGTACAGTTTGTCGAGAGAGGGCTTGCCCCGACCCTTATCAGATACTTTTCCTTATCTAGAGGCTTTGAAGACTATGTAAATTAAAGTGTGGTCATGTCTCCTACTTTAGACAATGTGGCCCCAACGGCCTAGCCATATGCGTTTCCTTTTGGTTTGTTATAATAGTTTACTTTCTTAAAGGCATGTTGAATGAAGAAATCCCTTATAATATATATAGAAAGTGCATGGATACAGGTTGGTTCTCTCTAGCCTTAACGGCAACAAGTGCCAATCCGCTTTAATGGGACTTTGGGCGTGAGAATTGTATTGATTGATGGTTTTATAATGGATTTTCTTGTGTGATTTTATCTCTATATTTCCTGATTTTATACTAGCATTACACACTCTCTAAGTGTTTGATAAAATATTCGATTAAGGTTTCTTCAGGAATTGAAAGTCCAAATCATGAGATATGATATGAATTACTATATGATGATGAAATGAACTTACTTACAAGATAAATTCTATATAAGGTATTCATTAGACCATGCCCAATTCGGGGGGACTAAGAACCCAGATAACCTAGATGGGGGTTTGTATTTATCAACCTAGGGAAGAGTTTGTACTTCTCCACTTGGTAATGGGGAGGCATCATCACTAACCTAGATAGGGGTTTGTACTCATCAACCTAGGAAAGGGTTTCTACTTCTCCACCATGGTGATGGGGTGGCATTATCACCAACCTAGATTGGGATTCTTACTCATCCAACTAAGTGATGGGGCGGCATCATCACTAACCTACCAAAGAGTTGTCCATTTGGAAATCTACCTTGGTCTCTTCTACACATGATATTCTATATGAGCATGAGTTTCTTCAGTATATATTACTTATGCATTGAACATACATGTCATATTGCTATAGTATACCTATTGCCTATTGTTATGCATTTTGATTATGATGCTTAATTCTTGTTTGCATTGCATTACATAGTTAATATATTCAAACGTACTAACGCGTAATCTATGCCTACATGATATCACCATGTAGGGATCAAAGCCCAAGTTGATCATCCTCCTTCTCCACATGGCTAGTTCGGTACTACTCAAGCTAGTTGGTGAGTCCTCCACTTTAGGGACCTTAATATATATTTCTCTTATTATGTAATGAGATACTCTTCTTTATTTTCTATCTTGACTAGTGAGGGTGATCTCGGTTGCTTTGTCTTGGCCCCCGCTCTTATCTATGTAGTAGAGGTGCTATTGGACATGCTATGTATCTATGGTATGAGCCTTGACTCTTTTGTCTTTTGATTATGATATTACACAAGCTTATCCCCTTAGTCCCCTTGTCCTTGGTTTCTAAACCTTTACATATTACTTAAGTATTAATCTCTCTCCCTTAGTCCCAATTCCCCTTGTTTATGTTTCTTATGTTATTTCACATTGCTTTCGCGACCAAGGATGTGTAATGATATGCTATAAAGGGATTTTGGGGTTCCTTCGGGTTCCCCATTTGCCGGTCATGTCTAGGCCTTAGGATTGGGTCGTGACACTAATTATGAAAAGAGTGAATGTTGGTTGAAGGAGTTTGCATCCTTGGGGCATGTGGTATTGGGGAATGGTATTAAGGTGGATCCTAAGAAGACTGATGTGATTAGGAATTGGCCTAGACCATTGACCCCATCGGATATTAGGAGCTTCTTGGGCCTAGCAAATTATTGTAGAAGGTTTGTGAATGAGTTCTACTCTATTGCTTCCCCTATGATGAAATTGACTCAAAAGAAGTTAAGTTTGTATGGACCGATGAGTGTGAGAGGAGCTTCCAAACATTGAAAGACAATCTTGTATGCGCTCCTATATTGTCACTACCATATGGGTTTGAGGGATTTATGGTGTATTGTGATGCTTCCCAAGTTGGTTTGGGTTTTGTGTTGATGCAAAATGGTAAGGTCATAGCCTATGCTTCTAGACAACTCAAGGTACATGAAAGGAACTACTCTACCCATGATATAGAGTTAGCCGTCATTGTGTTTATATTAAAGATTTGGCCTCACTACTTGTATGAGGTGTATGTAGATGTGTTCATCGATCGTAAGAGCCTCCATTATGTCTTCACTCAAAAGGATCTCAACTTGAGGCAAAGGAGATGGTTAGAACTTCTTAAAGACTATAATATGAGTGTGCACTATCATCCGGGTAATGCAAATATTATGGCGGATGGTTTGAGTCAAGTGCCCATGGTTACCCTAGCTCATATTAATGGTGGCGATAGGGAGATAGCTAGGGAGGTACACCGATTGGCTAGATTGGGGGTTAGGTTGGAAGAGGTTGGTGATGATGGTGTGGTTGTTGTTGATGGGTCTAAGTCTTTGTTGGTTGATGAGGTGATAGCAAAACAAGATCTTAACTCATCCTTGCTTGAATTGAAGGCCATGGTGAAAGAGAGAAAAGTAACAATTTAGCTTTTGGTGGAGCACTTCACACAAAAAATAAGGATTATACTAGATATGACTTCATAGACTAACTTAACCATACTTTTCACTCCAAAATTCAAGTCTCAAACCCTCATCAGGAACTAAGGATTGTGTGCCTTGTGTTGATTGTTTGAGGGAGAAGATCCTTGATGAGGCCCACAATTCTTTTTATTCCATCCACCCTAGTTCCACATGGTGCCCGTAGGTACCAAGGTAGGTTGTGTGTGCCTTGTGTTGGTGGTTTGAGGGAGTAAATCCTTGATGAGGACCATAATTCTTCTTATTCTATCCACCCCGGTTCCACCAAAATGTACAAAGACTTGAGAGATGTGTATTGGTGGGGAGACATGAAGAGGGACATTGCCAAATTCGTTTTTGATTGCCATAGCTGTGACTTGAGAGATGTGTGATAGTGGGGAGGTATGAAAAGGGATATCGCAAAATTCATTTCTGGTTGCCATAGTTGTCAACAAGTCAAGGCGGAACATCAAAGGTCGGGTGGCCTAACCCAAGACATAGAGATTCCTACTTGGAAGTGGAAAGTGATTAATATTGATTTTGTGGTTGGGTTGCCCAAGACTAGGAAGGATTTTGATTCCATATAGGTTGTGGTTGATAGGATGACAAGGTGGGCTCACTTTCTACTGGTTAAGACTACATATGAGGTTGAAGAGAATGCAAGGTTGTATATCCAATGAGTTAGTGAGGATAGGGTTCCTTTGTCCATCATATCAGATCATGGTTCACAGTTCACTTCACAGTTTTGGAGGTCTTTTCAAGGGGGTTTTGGTACAAAAGTTCACTTTAATACGACCTTTCACCCCCAAATGGATGGCCAAGCCGAAAGAACCATTCAAACCCTTGAAGATATGCTTAAGCAATGTGTATTGGAGTTGAGGGGTAGTTGGGATGACCATCTTCCTTTGATTGAGTTTGCCTACAACAATAGCTATCACTCTAGCATCAGTATGTCTCCTTTTGAGGCTTTTTATGGTGAGGGATAGTTGGGATGACCATTTTCCTTTGATTGAGTTCGCCTACAACAATAGCTTTCACTCTAGCATCGGTCTGGCTCTTTTTTAGGCTATTTATGGGAGACGTTGTAGATCGCCGGTTGGTTGGTTTGAGGTTGGAGAGGTGGCTTTTTTGGGACCAGATCTGGTTATGGAGGCTCTTGATATGGTTAAGATTATAAGGGAAGGGTTAAAAATATAGCCCAAAGTCATCAAAAATCCTATGATGATGTGAGAAGAAGAGACCTTGAATTCAAAGTGGGTGTTGGATCTATTTGAAAGTTTCTCCAATGAAAGGTGTAGTCCATTTTGCTAAAAAGGGGAAGTTGAGTCCAAGATATGTTGGTCCTTATGAGGAGATAAAGAGCGTTGGCAAGGTAGCTTATTAGTTGAAGTTGCCTAATGAAATGAATTTGGTTCATCCGGTGTTCCATGTCTCTATGTTGAGAAAATGTGTTGGTGATACTAATGTCATTGTGCCTCTTGATGTTTTGGGTGTTGTTGAGGATAACTTGACTTATGAGGAGGTTCCGGTTCAGATCATAGATAGGCAAGTAAAAAGATTGAGGAACAAGGAGGTGACATCCATTAAGGTCCTTTGAAGGAACCAACAAGTCGAAAGTGCTACATGGGAGGCTGAAGTAGATATGAAAAAGTGGTATCCTTATCTTTTCCACTCCACTCAAGCCTAAGTCCTAATTCTAAGTCCCCTATGTGATTTCAAGTATTATATTTTAGCCCCTATGCCATTCATATGCATTCATGTTTAAGTTGGCAAACTTATAATGATTTTACGCTTATGTTGAGATCTTGAAAATGGTGTTTTAAATGTAATGTTACATTCTTGTTGGGGCTAATTTTTTTATGATCACTCTTGTCTTATACATCTCTTTCATATTTAGGGACAAATATTCCCAAGGGGGAGATATTGAAACGACCTCAAAAAGTGCCCAAAAATGTGCCTTGGAATGCTTGGAATTTTAAATTCCATATATGTCAAAATTCGTGCGTGACATTAAAAATTCAACTTCATATTCTTGTTCAGGGGGTCAAAATTAAGGGGAAGAGGGTCTAACCCTGATTTAAGAGTAAAAGATTAGCAATTATAATTTCTCAAAGTGCGAATTCTAGATAGGAATCCGTGTGTAAAAAAGTTCCTTTTTTTTAGTTCGGTCCAAGACTTCTAAGTCTTGGGCCTAAGTCTTCCCAAATGTTTTATTACCTTTACTTAGTCATATTTCATCCTCATATCATCCTAACCATTCCCCAATATCCTCTTAAGAACTTAACCATACTTTTCACTCCAAAATTCAAGTCTCAAACCCTCATCAGGAACTAAGGATTTCCTTCAAGGTTCTTCAAGCTTCAAGTCTCCATCTACAATCTTCATCAAGCTCATATCCAAAGTAAGGTATGTGGGTTTCAATCATTGGATTCTTCCACCCATGGCACTCTAATCTCTTTTTACCCAAATTGCATGATTTGAAGTTGATTCACAAATGAGTCTTACTTATTATGAAATTCACTGCACACTATGATAAAACTATGTGAGATTATGACTGTTTTGCTATTTTGAGCTTTAACACATAGATCTATTATAAGTTTTGATGAGGGATTTTAATGTATATTTCTTGAGGGTGTTGCAAGGTGTTTATTAATGGTTTTACAATAGATTTTCTTACATGACCTCACTCTTGAATTGCATGATTTTACACTAGTACTACACACTCTCTAAGTGTTTGATAAAATATCCGAAAGTGGTTTCTTGATGAATTGATGGCCCATTGCATGAGATATGATATGAATGACTATATGATGATGATTAAAAGAGCTTTCATATATGATATATTCTATATAAAGTGTTGCATTAGACCATGTCTGATCCGAGTAACCTAGTTGAGGGTTTAACATCTCAAACAATAGGGTGATGGGTGTGATCATCACTAACGTAGATGAGGGTTTGTACCTCACACACTAGGGTGCTGGGTGCTATCATCACTAACCTTGATGAGGGGTTTGTTGCTCACACACTAGGTTGATGAGTGTTATACCATGCCCAATGCGGGTGACCTAGTAGAGGGGTCAACATCTCAACCACTAGGGTGATGGGTGCTCTCATCACTAACCTTGATGAGGGGTTTGTACCTCACACACTAAGGTGATGGGTGTTATCATCACTAACCTTGATGAGGGGTTTGTACCTCACACACTAGGGTGATGGGTGATATCATCACTAACCTTGATGAAGGATTTGTACATCACACACTAGGGTGATGGGTGCTGTCATCCCTAACCTACCAAGGGGTTTATACTTTGGAAATCTAGAGAT
>DF357276.1:110054-163144 GCA_000787875.1 Solanum virginianum | reverse complement strand
TCTTAGCCCAACACAAGGTTGGATAGCTTGCTTGGTCTCATCTTCACATATGATATCCTATATGAGCATGAGTTACTTAAGTATGTTTTACTTATGCATTAATCATACATGCCATATTATTATATTATGCCTGTTGCCTATTGTCATGCATTTTGATTAAGGTGCCTATCTCTTATTGCATTGCATCCTACATACTTAGTCCATTCAAATATACTAACACATACTCTTGCCTACATAATCTCACTATATAGGAATCGGTGCCCAAGTTGATCATCTTCCTCCTCCACGTGGCTAGTTCGTTACTACTCAAGCTAGTTGGTGAGTCCTCCACTTCAAGGACCTTACCTTATGTTGCTCTTATTATATATTGGGACATTCTCCTTTTTATTCTATTTTGACTATGTGGGTGAGCCCAGTTGCTTTGTCTTGGGCCCCGCTTTATCTATGTTTTAGAGGTGTTTTTTTTGGATATGTTATGTATCTATGATATTCTCTTGACTCTTTGTCTATTTTTCATGATGTTATGCAAGCTTTCTCTTTTGTCCTTTTACCCTATTCTTACCCATTTATATCTCTGGTTCCGCGACTAATGATGTGTAATGACCAGTTAAGAGGCTTGTTTGGGGTTTCTTCAGTTTCTCCATTTGTCGTGTCACGTCTAGGCCCTAGGCTTGGGTTGTGACAAACTATCTAAATGGAGGGTGTGATATCCATTAACCGGTAAGGGTTCATACCTTGACTATCTAAATAGAGGGTGTGATGTCCATTAACAGGTAGGGGATTGGTACCTTGACTACCTAAATGGCGGGTGTAATGTCTATTAACCGGTAAGGGGTTGATACCTTGACTACCTAAATAGAGGGTGTGATATTCATTAACTGATAAGGGGTTGATACCTTAACTGCTTAGATGGAGGGTGGGATGTCTATTAACTATTGTTGAGGGGTTGATACCTTGACCACCTTGATGAAGGGTATGATGTTCATCTACTAATTAAGGGGTATATACCTTGATCACCCTTCAAAGGAGTGCTAAACCTTGGATTCTAAGTACTAGTTGCTTAGTCTATGATGATGGTCTCCTCCTATGTATGTATTACGTTCTATATAAGCATGATTTTACTTTAAGCATCATTCACATATGTCATATTGTTATTATGCTACCCATTGCCTATGATTATGCATTTTGATTATATTGCCTATCTCTTGTTGCATTGCATCCTTCATACTTAGTACATTCAAATGTACTAATGCATACTTTATTCCTACATAATGTTACCATGCAGGAACCGAAGCTCCTATTGATTCTCCTCGTGGCTATACAAATTGTTCAATTTAGCTTTTGGTGGAGCACTTCACACAAAAAATAAGGATTATACTAGATATGACTTCATAGACTCCCTAGGACTCTAGAACTCGTGCTCTAATATAAAGTTTGTCACATCCTGGGAAGGTACCCTAGGCTTAACTGGCACTCATAGACTATTGCTGGTCCCCAAGTGAACCACCTAGTCTCATTTCATTCGTTTAATCAACTCATATGTGAAAGATATAAAGAGTATAATAGGCTATTAGTAGGCTATCACAATCACTATCATATAGAGTATGAATATAAGAAACTCAATAAAAATAAGGAGTGGGAAAGTAGTCAATCCGGACATCAACTATCAACTGTCTATGTCTATAAAGACTCTATAGCTATCTTCTTAGAAGGTACAATGACAAGCCATGGCGACATAGTCTAATGAAATAAATCTAAATAGATAAAAAATAAACATGTCCTCCGAAAGCAAGGAAAGACTCACCAAGTCTCTGTCTGGGGATCTGTGAACCTCACCGATTTGCCTGCTGAAGTCCTCTGATTATAGAATCTGCATCATAAAATGATGCAGCGCCAAAGAGGCATTAGCAAGTAAAATGTATTGAATGTAAAATGGGCTAAAGTAAACAATATAGCTAATGACATCAGTTCATCAATCACTCATCCTCAACCTAGAGTAAAGGATAGGACTCTATCACTTCACTATCCATCAAGACTTCATACAATCACATCAACCTCAGAGTACTATCGACAAGGAACCAATCTGGGAGTTTCTATAACTGAAAACCACCGCCTATGAGCTAGTGATGATGCTACAAAGAGATGTCATTGCCACATCCGTCCAGTACCTTACTGAGGTAAAGGACGAGTCTATCGGGGATCCCACAGAAGTTTGTCAAGTCCTCTATAGGACAAAGGAAACATTTGTGTCATGGTCCAATCCTCACCTACCTTGCCACATAGTTAATAAGTATGAGTGGGACTCAGTCTTACCCATTTCGGTGCTAATACTCCTCCTAGGGCTCAACATACTCATACGTCTATCAATGTCAGGCTGGTTATACAACTAGCCCCCCTCTTTGGCGGGGACCTCATCTCATCTATCATTCTATCAACTCAAGAAATAGCTTTTTCTTTCAAACTTTATCTCAATCTCATTTAAACCTCAAGAATATAAACTTCATCTACTTCAGCCATCACGATACTCACCTCAAGACTCAGACCACACTAATCAACACATCCATATACAGTCAAGGCTCTAAACATCACCCTAAGTTTATTATTGTTGTCTTAAATAGGGAAACCTATATAGAATGAGCATAAAAGTTGTCAATAATACATGTAATCAGTAATTTAAAGTATGATAATCATCAATTTAAAATAATACATAAGATTTAAAGATAAATATCAAGAAATTCTTCAAGAAACTCAACCTATAACCTATCAACTATCAGCTACCAACCTAATTTATATATTGGGGCACATGGAAGAATAGTTCTATATTCTGGGTAGCCTTTACATACCTGAAATGATGACTAATCGAGTTTTCCTCCAAGAATTCGCTCTCAAACTTGAAATCCTCCACTCTCTGCTTTTCTTCTCTCAAGAACTCTTATGTAAAACCTATGAAAAGATGGGTTTTTTTGGAACCTTTTCGTACAAATTAATACATAAAAATGTATTTTGGGGCATAAAAATGGATTGGAAAGGACCAAAATGCCCTTCCCGAGATTAAAAGCAAAGGTTTAAAAATTGATGTACTAGTCCGCGATGCACCAGGGGTGCCAGACTAGTACATTTTTGCTATTTTTTGGGAATTTCAATTCATCAAAAATTTAATAAAAAGAATAAGTGTAAGTCCATGCCCCATCTGTATCATGCCAGGGGTGCAAATTCCTCACTATTTTTGAAAAATTAGGAATTTTATTTTTTGACTAGATTGCTCTTAAATCGAATTGAGACCATTTTCTGACTTGATTTTCTATGCTGATTACAAATTCGGTCTCGAATTTCCCATTAGAGATTTGAATGATGTGTTATGCGCATGCTACATTTTAGGGGTGTTTTGATAATTTTACGGGGTGTTACAGAACCCATGACCAAAAATATGGAAGTCTTAGCTGTAACCACCAAGCTAGAAGCTACTGGATTATTTTTATTCACTAGAATCCAAAATAACTACGATGAAGTAGGCTGAAAAAGTACCTCACTACCTCTTCTAATATAAGAGAATATATGTGTGTATTCTTTTCAAATTATTGACTCAAAAAATCTTGATATGAAAATATGCATAAAGACCGTCAATTGATTTCTAGTTTGAACAACTTTCTTTTAGTTATATGTGTATATTGGAACTAGTAGTGTACGTGCTTCTGTAAGTCCCCACCTATAAGGAGTATGAGAGGTGTAAGAAAATAAGCTTCGAAATTTTTGGAAAACTATAAGTTTTAATGAGGGGGTTTTATGGGTCGTAAGTTGAAGTATGGCTCGTATGTCGGTTCGTGGAACTTGGGCATACTTGGTGAAATTTGGGATCTTTCAGGAGTTCAATCTACAATGTATCAGACCACCTGTAAAATCTTCTATGAGTTGTAGATTGCTTCATAGAATGTGAATAAGAGAAGGGTCTTTCAAAGTTTGAAAAAACCTTAGACAAAAACCCTATCTATGGCCCCTAGAATGGTCTACGGCCCATAAAGGGGTCTCATAGACCTTTCCGACCAGATTCTTAATAGAGGTAAATTTGACCTTTCCTTTATTTTTAAGTTCGAGGTACGTCATTTAAGGCCTCAAATGACTCCTTTCTAACCGTATACACCCTTTACACCCTCATTTGGATTCCTTTCTCAAAATGTCCTAAGTTAAGAACTCTCCAAAAACTCTCAAGCTCTTCAAGGCACTCAAGTAAAAAGTGCAAGCTAGGGTTTTCGATTTTTCATCTCCAAATAAGATCTCCTCCACCAAAATCACACCATGGTATGTCGGTTTGATTGTGAGAAAATTCCTTCCCACAACTACAATCATTCTTCTTCTCCAACTACATGAAATTTATGGATGCTTGTGGGTATTTTTTGAACTCTTGCATAAGTTATTATTATGCATTGTACACATGATTTTTAGTTGAATTCTTCAAGTAATAATTTTATTATGCTTAAATGCCATTGGGGTTTGACATTGTGAAGGATTTTATGATGCTGAAGTTATACTCTATGATGCTATGAAAAGTTATGAAAGAACTTGTGGATTTTAGTTAGATTTCATGGTATCCAAAATGAGAGTTTTACTACACTAATGGTAGGTTGATTTGAGTAACTCTAAATGAATTGATTTTACTTCTCTCCTGTCTTATACTCTTAAAATGCATAATTTTACATATACTCATCATGTTTGACTAAATTTATATGACAAAGGTTCTTATGTTGATGAAAGATTATTGCATGAATTACAAGATGAGCATGTCATGATAAATTATGAGCTCCCAAGCATGTATTAACTCATGAAAAGTTTCTATGATTTGTAAGTAAAATGTTGAGCCCTTATACTATATACTACCCTCTTGTGAGTGAATAAATATCCATATGAAGGGGTCAAGCATGATAACTATTTTACCCTTATGTCCAAACTAATTCTCAATAGCAGGGGTCAAGCATATTACAAACTCTACCTTCATATGTAATGCAATGCCTACTAGAAGGGGTCAAATTTATGAAATAATTTTACCCTCTAGTACAAGGTATATGACCATGTGTAGGGATCAAGTATATGAATGAGCTATTCTTGCCATGTTACCATATTTTTTCAAGTCATTCAAGTTATGATTAAATTTATGATTATTTCAAGTATTCTGTGGAACTATGTGACTTGTAAGTTATGATTAAATTTATGATTATTTCAAGTATTCCGTGGAACTATACTTCGCACCGAAAGAGGCTTAAGGTTGGGACTCAATCCAAGGGCTCCTTATATAAAGTCTTGGTCTCTTAACCATATGCCACCATAGCTTTATATTATTTCCCTAAATGGGCTTTACTAGTGGATCTAGCTAGGTCAAGTTACCCACTATATGGGGTCAAGTTTGGTTTACCTAGACAAGTAGACCACTCAGTGAACATCGGGATTCAAAGTAGTAGCTTGCTTGGTCTTATATATCGGTTAGGGTTTCCTCCCTCATATGTAAGATATATTATGTAAGTTTGACTGTTTCCATGCATGTTTTAAATTAAGCATTGCTTACACATATTATTTGAGCTTATGTCTATTGATCAAGATTATGCATCTTGATTATTATGGCTTATGTCCTTTGTCGCATTGCACCCCCCATACTTAGTACATTCTAAGTACTAACGCATATGTTTACCTACATGATCTAACCATATAGGGATCGAAGCTCCTATTCATCCTCCTCTTCCATGTGGCTAGTCCAATCATTTGCAGACTACTATTGGTGAATCCTCCACTTCAGGGACAATATCCACTTTACTTTCATGAATTTTTTAAGACATGTCTATTTTGAATTTTTATATTTTGAGGGTGAGTGGGGAGATGTCTTGGTCCTCGTTCCACTCGTATTAGAGGTGTTGATGGATATGGATACTTGTGTATTGAGCTCGACTTATACTATGTTTGTGTAATTATGAAAGACTTTCCTTAGTCCCTTTTTCGCTTCTATGTTTGTTGTATGTTGATTGATGAGATGGAAGTCCCAAGTCCCTAAAACACCACCATAGCATGAGTCATACTTACCCGCCCCTTAGTTTTTATTTGTTATGTGGTTCATGCAAATCCTCTTCCCCATAACATCCCCATAATGTCCTCAAAGCATGAGTCGGAACTCCCGCTTCCCTTTGGAATTATGTGTTACTTGCTTGTTGTTTAACTATGCTTCCGCAACCAAGGATATGCAAACAATATGCTAAGAGCCTTGATTGGGTTTCCTTCGGGTTTCCCATTTGCCGTGTCACATCTAGGCCCTAGGCTTGGGTTGTGACAACTTCTCACATTTGTATCACATCCATTAATAAAAAAATATTAAAATAATAAATTATTATGCATGTAACTTATATCATTGAGCACACAACTATAAATAAAATATTATTGTCTAATTAAAATTAGTATTGGATTGTAAAATGTTTCTTTGTTTCAATCCTAAATATTAGGTAAATTGTTAGTAGAAAAACTTGATTTTTTCTCCTTATGTTTTGGAGGTTTTTTGTTTTGCTATTTTCTTTTTGGACAAGTCTATTATTTTTTTTGAAAATTTTTACCTTTTTTTTGCACGGGTTTTAAACCTTTTTTTTGGACTTCTTTGTTTTTTTTGTGGACATTTTTAAATATATATTTTTTAATTATTATTTGAAAGTTTTTTGACTATTTTATTTCAGGGTCAAGTATATTTTAGTTGGAAAAAGAATCTTTGTGTAGGAATTTTCCCATAATAAGAAAATCTTCCCCATTTAATTTTTATTATATTTATTATATTTGATATTATTGAAATAATAATATAATAATAGAATAAATGATGAAAAGATGATTTCGTCTAAAGAGAAGTCTTTTAATAAAGGACGAAAAGTTTAAACAATATTTTTGAGGGTTTTCACATTTTTAATATAGAATAGATATAGATATTGTCATGCTCCGGGAGGGTACCTTGGCGGTAACTAACACTCAGAGACTATTCCTAGTCCCTACGCGAACCACCTGGCCTCATCACATTCGTTCAATCAATGAATTAGTGGAAGACATCAGAATTAACAACCAATCACAGTGGGTAACTCTACCTCATCACATCTACATAAAGAATAAGGGCCATAGGCCACAAGACTAGTCATCACCATCCATACCATAAGATAGAATTATGACAATTTAATTTAGTAAGGGGAAAATACCCCAACATCAATCCATAATCTCTTTATGTCTATGAAGCCTCTACTCCTACCATCTAGGGAGGTACCATGACAGACCATGACTACCACAAACATAGAACAACTCAAAACATACGAAAATGAAATAAAAGGTATCCTCCCAATGCAGGGGAGGACTCACTAAGTCTCTTAAGCTAGAAGTCTTTGAACCTCAATGAATCATCTGTCGAAGTCTTCTGTCTACTGAATCTGTATCATGAAATGATGCAACGACAAATGGAATCAGTACGTTGGATGTATGGTATATAAATTGGCCAAAGTAAACAGTACATATATGATAACATGAAATAACATCAACTCATCAGGTACTCATCTTAGCTCAAGATAAGGAGTAGGATAGTATCACATCAACTTCAATCAAGACTCATACCATCACATCGACATTAGAGTATTATCAAGATGAAACCTATCTAGGAGTTTCTCTAACTGACAACCATCACCTATGATCTGGTGATGATACAACGAAAGTGATGCCATTGCCACATCTATTAAATACCTTACTGGGGTAGAGGATGTGTCTATCAGTAGATCCATAAATATATCAAGCCTTCTTTTGGGACTGAGGAAACATCCATTTTTCACAGTCCAATCCTGTCCTAGCTAGCCACGTAGTTAATGAGTGCGAGTGGGACTCTCTCTTACTTATTTCGGTGCTCAATAATCCTCCTAGGAGTCAACATGCTCATAAGCTATCAAACATCAAGATTTCGCATCACTTAGTCTCTTTAGGACAAGGAACATCAACTCATCTCATCATCTATCAACTCAAGGAGTTAGGAACATTCTTTAAGATTAAATTCAACCTCTTTAAGACTCTAAGGATATCGATCTCATCAACATCAATCATTAACACATTCGACTTAGGACCCGGACCATAACAAGCAAGCATACCCATATGGTTAAGGCTTTAGACATCAACCCCTAAGTTCATTCTTGTAATTTTTAAAAAATTAATCATGTAGGGTTTATATAATCATTCAAATAATTCATTTAAACAAATAATTCAAGTTATGATGATCATCAACTTAAGAAAATATATGTAATGTAAAATAGTTTTCAAAAAAACATTCAAAAATCTTGCAGATAGAACATATCACCTTCAACTATTAACTTTCTACAATCAAACAGGGCACATGGGAGAATAATCCCATGCTTTGGGTAGCCTTACATACCTGGATGAATATTTTCTTAGGCCTTTTCAAGGAATTGGACCTGAACCTAAGAAATGGGCATGGATATGTGTTTTTCACAAAATTTCATTTTTCCAATTTCACGTCGAAACAATGAAAAAAAAGTGTGAGTTCGCGCCCCAGGCGTGTCGTGCCCTGGGCGCGCACTCTCACTGTTTCAGATTTAATTAGGAAATTTGTTTTCCGACTTTGTTACTCTAAAATTGGGTTGAGACCATTCCCCCACATAATTTTTCATGCTAATCGCAAATCCAATCTCAAATTTTCTATTGGAGTGGGGAGATACAGTATGCGCACGATTCCTTTCTAGGGTTAATTCGATAATTTTATAGGGTGTTATATTATCTCCCCCTTGGGATCATTCATCCTCGAATGATGAGTAAAGGTGGGGTTAAGGCACGAGTAGACTCAAGACTTGTCTTGATACTCACTCAAAAGTCTCAAACTCTCAACTATCCATCACTCTCTATAATCTCTACATTAGACTCAAAAATAGAATAAACATATCAATTCAAAAATGGGAACTTTAATTATGTTAAGGATAAGGACCTTACCTTAGACATCATCGTCATTTCGCATGAATAGGTGTGGGTATTTGATCTTCATAGCTTCCTTAGCTTCCATGTAGATTCTTTAGCAAATTGGTTACTCCATAGAACTTTGACGGAGGCTATCTCTTTGTTCTCAAATTACAAAATTAACGATCAAGGATTTGGACGAGAATCTCCTCATAGGATAGGCTATCTTTTACTCCCGTACTCTTAATAGGGATTATCAAAGCAGGATCTCCTAAGTACTTCTTTAGCATCGAAATGTGGAACACTAGATGAATCCCTTCTAGCTCGGAAGGTAATTCTAACTCGTAGGCGACCTTCCCAATCTTCCTCAAAATCTAGTAGGGACCAATATAGCGAGGATTCAACTTTTATTTCTTCCCAAACCTCATGACTCTGTTCATAGGTGATACTTCTAAGTACAACCAATCGTCCACCTCAAATTCTAAGTCTTTTCTTCTCACATCAGTGTAAGACTTTTGGTGACTTTGTACGATTTTCAATCTTTCTCTAATAACCTTTACCTTCTCCATGGACTGGTAGACAAGATCAGGTCTAATCAATTCAGCTTTACCAACGTCAAACCACCCAATCGGTAATCTACAGCTCCTCTCATACAAAACATCATAAAGGGCCACCTGGATACTTACAGGATAACTATTGTTGTAAGCAAATTTGATTAATGGCAAATGGTCATCCTAGTTATCCTATAAAGTCTAAATAATGCACTCTGTCTATCTATTTATCTGCGGATGAAAGGCTATACTTAGATTTACCTTGGTACCCAATCCCTTTTGAAAGGATCTTTAAAATTGAAAGGTGAAATGAGCTCCCCAGTCCGAGATGATAGATGAGGAAACTCCATGCAACCTCATAATCTCATGAATGTACAACTTAGCATATTCCTCAGGCATATTAGTTGTCTTGACTACTAAGAAGTGAGCTGATTTGGTCATCCTATCCACTATTACCTATATCGAATCATGCTGCTTTCAGGACCTTGGTAAACTGGTAATGAAGTCCATGTTGATCATCTCCCACTACCACTCTGGAATTTCAAAGTTTTGAGCTAACCCACAAGGCCTTGATGGTCAACCTTGACTTGTTGACAATTGGGACACTTAGAGATGAATTCAACAATGTCCATCTTCATTCCTTTACACCAATAAGCTTCTCTCAAGTCGTGATACATCTTGGTGGAGCCAAGATGGATAGAATATCTGGAGCTATGACTCACCATAGAGGGTGCATAGTGAGATGACCTCTTTCAAAAGTAGGATTTATCACCCTTATTCTGTCTCTGCTAGCTAGGCTCATGGCCTGCTGATTTTGCTTTCCTGCTCATCTTCTCTTCTCTATCTCTCTTTTAATCTTCCTCATTTGCTGCTTGTGAACAACTTCCTTCAATTGAAAAACGATAGGGTCTTGGTCTTGCAGACCCATTTTGAACATTGACCCAACCTTCATTATTCTCCTCAAGTTGTACTCCCAATCAGGCCAACCTGTGCACTTCCATAGCCAACTCTTTCTTCCCTTCTTCCACATGGGCAGTGCTACCCATCAAAAACCTGGTAAGAGCATCAACAACAATGGTAGCCTTACTTGGGTGGTAGAAAATGCTCATGTCTTAATCCTTGAGCAATTCCATCCATCTCCTTTGCTGGAGGTTAAGCTCTTTCTAACTGAAGATATATTGCAAGCTGTTATGGTTAGTGAACATATCCACATGCTCCCCATACAAGTAGTGGCGCCAGATTTTAAGCACGAACATCACTGTTGCCAACTCGAGATCATGAGTCAGGTAGTTCTGCTCATAAATCTTATGTTTTCTGAAAGCATAGGGTATCAACTTCCCTCTCTATATTAGCACACAACCTAGTCCAACTCTGGATGCATCACAATATATCACAAAGTCTTTCGTCCCATTAGGCAAGGTCAAAATTGGCGCTGTAGTCAATCTGGATCTAGGCCAGTTCTTAACTGCTTCAATCTTCTGGGCATCCACTCGAATACCATCGCTCGAGACAACATGACCTAGGAAGGCCATAGCCTTGAGCCAGAACTCACACTTTGAAAACTTTGCATACAATTCATGGTCTTTGAGAGTTTGTAAAACCACTTTAAGATGATTGGTATGTTCCTCTTCATCCTTAGAATACACTAGGATATCATTAATAAATACAATCACGAACATGTCAAGATATGATCTAAGTACTCTGTTCATCAAGTCCATGATAGCTGTAGGTCTATTAGTCAGCCCAAAGGACATGTCCAAGAACTCAAAATGGCCATACCTTGTCCTGAATGCAGTCTTTGGAATATCACATTTCCTCACCTTCAATTGATGGTAACTCGATTTGAGGTCTATCTTGGACAAATAAAAGGCACCTTGAAGTTGATCAAATAGGTCATTTATCTTGAGGAGAGAATACTTATTCTTTATTGTGACCTTGTTTAGTTGCCAGTAGTCTATACATATTCTGAGAGACCCATCTTTCTTACGCACGAATAGGACAAGAGCAACCCAAGGAGAAACACTAGGTCTTATGAAACCTTTTTCTAGCAAGTCTTTCAATTGCTCTTTCAAATCATTCAACTTAGCGGCGACCATCTTATAAGGTGGGATTGAGATAGGTTGGGTATCGGGGAGAACATCTATCCCAAAGTCAATCTCCCTATCAAGAGGGACTCCAAGAAGATCTTCAGGAAACACTTCAGGGAACTCATTTACAATCGAGACCGATTCTAGAGAGGGGGACTGAACATCATCAGACTTAACTCGCAAGAGGTTGTAGATATACCCTTTAAAGATTAACTTTCTAGCTCTAAGATATGGAATAAACTTGCCCTTAGGTGCCAAAGAACACCCTTTCCACTATAAGACAAGTTCATTAGGGAATGGAGACATAACAATCTGAATCAATAGATGCATAACAGGCATGAAGCCAATTCATGCCAAGGATCACATCAAAGTCAACCATCTCCAATTCTACTATATCAACTAAGGTATCTCCATGATAGATAGATATTACAAACTCCTTGTAGACCTTCTCTGCTAAGATAGATTCACTAGTAGGAGTAGAAATAGAAAAAGGTTCAAGCAAACACTCTAGAAGGATCCCAAATCCACTAGCCACACAGGGAGTTACAAAAGACTGAGTGGAACCCAAGTCAAGTAACAATAACAATCAAAATTACATAATAGAAGCATACCTATAACAATATTTGGTGCTCCCTCCCGATCCTGAAGATTACCCATGGCATAAAGATGGTTTTTCCCACCTTTTGTACCCGTAGTAGTACCCCTTTAATGACTGCCAGCTGGGGGTGCTGTGGAGAACTGTGCTCTATTGCTTTCTTCACCTTATCTCCTCTTCGGGCATTCATACTGGAAGTGACTATCTATTCATATGAGTATCTCTGCTAGCTAGGCTCATGGCCTGCTGATTTTGCTTTCCTGCTCATCTTCTCTTCTCTATCTCTCTTTTAATCTTCCTCATTTGCTGGGCATATACCCTAATCCTGGAAAAGTCCTTACGCTTTGCATTCCTTCTTCATATGCCTTCCCAAACTAGACACAAACTTCCTCATCCTTGCCCTCATGTCTTGGACCATCTCTGGAGCATATTTGGACATCTTAATCAAAATGAAACCTAATGCCTTCCCAAACTAGACACAAACTTCCTCATCCTTGCCCTCATGTCTTGGACCATCTCTGGAGCATATTTGGACATCTTAATGAACTTAAGGCTATACTCCTTCATGGTCATCCCCTCTTATTTTAAGTTCACAAACTCATCAACCTTTACCTCCCTCAACTCTTCGGGAAAGAAGTGGTTCAGGAAAGCAGCCTCAAACTCATCCCACTCCGCAGGTTCAACAGGTTCAACTTCTTCACCTCTATTGTTCTCCCATTAGTTGCACTACACATTTGCAACATCTTTCAGCTGGTAAGAGGTAAGCTTAACTCCTTCAATATCATTAGCATGCATAGCCCTCAAGACCTTCCACATCTCATCGATGAAGTTCTGTGGGTCCTCCTCAACCTTTGACCTCGTATACACTGGAGGGTTCATTCGTAAGAAGTCTCTGAGCTTGGTTATAGCCGTGGATTCCTGTGACCTAGAACTAGGAGCCTAAGGACCTCGATTATTACCCTAGGAGGCCACTAGTTAAGTAAGTATGGTAATGGCTCTCCTAAACTTTGCCTCTGAGGTAGGGGCTAGCTGTGGCTATGTACGGGGTGCTTGTGGGACCTCAGCAGCCCTGGCAGGTCGACCCCGTGTCCTTATCCCTATTTGAGTAGGAACCTCTGGTTAGGAATTCTTAGTAGTTGGGGATGAGGCATCTCTCTGAGTAGCAGTTCATTTTGGAGGCATATTTTGCAAAAGTGTAATGCACAAATTAGAAGAAGATTTTCATAAAGTTAAACTCTATCACATGAACTCAAATCATAGAAGAAGCATAATACTTCCTAATGTCCTATAGCCTCTTGCTTATGAAGTGTAGTGCACAACACACCCATCAACAAGACTCTACTAGACACAACTTCATAGACTCCCTAGGACACTTGAACTCTGGGCTCTAATACCAAGTTTGTCATTCCCCGGGAGGGTAGCTTGGGCGTAACTAACACTCAGAGACTATTATTAGTCCCCAAGTGAACCACCTGGCCTCATCACATTCGTTCAATCAATGAATTAGCTGAAGACATCAGAATTAGCAACCAATCATAGTTGGCAACTCTACCTCATCGCATTTACATCAAGAGTAAGGTCCATAGGCCACAAGACTAGTCATCACTGTCCATACCATAAGATAGAATTATGACAATTTAATTTTGAAAGGGGAAAAGACCCCAACATCAATCCATCATCTCTCTATGTCTATGAAGCCTCTATTCCTACCATTTAGGGAGGTAACAGGCCATGGCTACCATACACTTAGAAAAACTTGAAACATACAAAAATGAAATAAAAGGCATCCTTTCTAGGGCCACTTTTGCTAGCCACCCTCAAGGTGCACAATGTTCAAGGAAGGACCAAGGCCAATTTCAGGATTTTAAAACTAATAAGGCAACACATCACCTATGAGTTGGTGATGACATAATGAAAGCAATGTCATTCCACATCCATCCGGAACCTTACCAGGGTAGAGGACGTGTCTATCAGTGGATCCATAAATCTATCAAGTCCTCTTTTAGGACTGAGGAAACATCTATAAACTCCAATCATCTCCTATACTGACCACGTAATTAATGAGTATGAGTGGGACTCTCTCTTACTAATTTTGATGCTCAATACTCCTCCCAGGACTCAACATGCTTATAAGCCATCAAACATCAATATTTCTCATCACTTAGTCTTTTTTGGTCAAGGAACATCAACTCATCTCATCATCTATCAACTGAAGGTGCTAGGAACATTTGTTAAGATTAAATTCAACCTCTTTGAGACTCTAAGGATATCAATCTCATGAACATCAATCATTATCACATTCAACTCAGGACCCGAACCACAACAAGCAAGCACACTCGTATAGTCAAGGCTCTAGAATCAACCCCTTAGTTCATTCTTGTAATTTTTAACAATGTAATTATGTAGGGTTTATATAATCATTCAAATAATTCATTTAAACATGTAATTCAAGTTATGATGATCATCAGCTCAAGAAAATATATGTAATGTAAAATAGTTTTCAGAAAAATATTTAAGAATATTGCAGACAGAACTCATCACCTTCAACTATTAACTTTAGTATAATTAAAGGGGGCACATAGGATAACAGTACCAATCTTTGGGTAGCCTTACATACCTGGATGAAGATTTTCTTAGGTTCTTCAAGAAATTGGACCCGAACCTTAGAATATTTAAGCTCTCTCTTCTTTCTCCTTCAAGAACCCTCATTTAGAAATTAAGAAAAATTGGTTTTAAAACCATTAGTCTGATATAAATGACCCTTAAATACATTTTTGGGACTTAGGATAGGTTGGGGAATGACTAAAAGGCCCTTTCCATAATTAACATTAAATTTTCTACTTCGTAACAACATATTCGCGTCGCGCAAGGTGCGCAAACATGCCTTTTTCATGAAATTTCATTTTTTCAATTTGATGTTGAAAAGATGAAAAAAGAAAGTAGCACAGTAACCAATGAACTTCAACCTAATGGCATATATCTCATCAAACTTAAGCACAAACACTCATACCACTTTTCAAAACACAATTCGATAACTATCCAGTAAAATAACACAAATCAATGCATGTGACAATGCAACTCCGACAAGCGAGGTAACCATGAACAAGCCACAATCACTAAAAAAGTTTAATATTAACAATGCAATGTAAGTTCCCCCACAGAAACAAGTCCTATATCTTACTCACAATGATGTTTTCATGTACAATCTTAGGACTACAAAAAATCACTCACTCTCACAAATGACATTCATGCATTATGCCCAATACCATATGCTTGATCCTACACTCATGACTAAGACCTTTAACTACTTTAACTAGGATCACTTTAGGACTTTATAGGCTGTAGTGTAGGCTGGGGAGGCTTTGGTATGATATTTTAGAAACATAGTGATGAAGGCCCTCCTTGACACTGCATTTTTCTACACTTTTACCCTATCAACACTGTTACTTCCATCCCATTCTCTCTTTCTCCTATTTCAATCTTTTCTGGGTGCTTACTTTTCATTTTTTAACTTTTTGCCTTGTATTTACACTTCATTATTTTTTAGCTCATAACTAAGGCATCACTCATTTTACTTGCACCCAGTACACATTTTTTTCTCCTTTTCCATGTGTCACTAATTTTCCTCCTTATTTTATATTTCACCCTTACACTAGCCACCCTCAACTTAGGCTTTTGGCCTGAGTTTAGGAGCATATTATCTAACCTTAGAACTAGGGCCACTTTTGCTAGCCACCCTCAAGGTGCACAATGTTCAAGGAAGGACCAAGGCCAATTTCAGGATTTTAAAACTAATAAGGCTAGGTCACTTAGGTCTTTATACAGAAAAGTACATGTCAGGCTAAAAAATTAGGATCAAGGAATATTTCACACATTAGGTTGGTCATTTAGGCTATGTAGACTGTTATGAACAATGGCCTAAGATCCTTTCCTAATCCAACTAACCTAAAGTCTACATTAGAGTAGCAGGGCATGTTCTGAATTGAAACACAGTATATGAATTTAGCAAATTAAGCTCACACTCACCTGACACTGATTACTGTCACAACCCAAGCCTAGGGCCTAGACATGAAACGATGAATGGGGAACCCAAAGGAACTCCAAGTAAACCTCTTAGCATAATAATCACACATCCCTGTTCGCAGAAGCAAAACATCAACAACAAGAGAAATAAAGAAGGGAAAAGGGACTAAGGGAAGACTTGAGTAATCATATAACATTCAAGAGTCAAGATCATAGTATAATTACATCAATTGTTCCAACAACACCTCTAGCATAGATTGGGTTGGGGCACAGACACTTTTCGGACTCACCCTCATAGTATCAAGAGTTCAACATACAGAGATAACAAAGCCAGAGTAGCATAGCTAGTGTCTTTGAACTTGAGGACTCACCAAAAGCTTATCTTCAAGATGCAAAAACTAGTCATGTGGAGGATGATGGTAAGAGGCTCCGGTTCCTGCATGGTAATATCTTATAGGAATAGAATATGCATTAGTACATTTGAATGTACTATTTATATATGATGCAATGCAACAAGACTTAAGGAACATATTCAAAATGCATAATCGTAAGTAATGGATAAGTATAAAAATAATATGGCATGCATGATCAATGTTTAAAGTAAAACATACTTGTAAAACATATAACTTGCAAATATAATTTACATTTTCCCCCCATCATAGTGGTCAAGGTACATACCCCTCAACAAGGTAGATGGGCATACCACCCTCTATTATAGTGGTTGACACATGTTATCCCCTCAAGAAGGTGTTGTCAACTTGCAACACTATAGATACTTTTCATGAATTCAACATATATACACATTTCCTTAATCATCATAGAGCCACTTGACTTATAAACCATGTAATAGACCATCAATAACTCATGAATTCATGTCAAGACATTTTATTAAACACTTGGCAAGTGTGTAATGTTAGTTCAAAATCATGCAATTCAAGAATGACCTCATGTGAGAAAACACATTGTGATTCAACCCACCAACACATAGTAAAACCTTCATGCAAGATAGATTGAAATCCCTCAACAAATCTCATAATAGATTATAGTTTCATAGCTCAAAATATGCTTAGTCACAATAGACAAACCATCTCATAGTATAAGCTTGAAATAGGTAGACTTATGTTTTCAACCATCATTTCATAGAACCCCAACATTGTTTATAATCATAATTCATACGTAATACAATTTGAAAATAAGCTATTTCTATAAAAAGTAAGGTTGGACACTATGGGTTAAAGGACCAAATGGTTGAAACCCACATACCTCAAATTTGGGGATTTTCTTAATATAGACTTGGATGAGAACTTGATGCTTGAATGAATTTCTTGAGATCCAAAATTAAACTTGAGACACTAGAATTTGGGTGAAATATTTGGTTAAGTGTTGGAGAGAATTTTGAGAGTGTCTTGAGTGATATAGATTTGAAAAATGGCTAAACATTGGTATTTTTATGCATAAAAGGGCATAGGGCTAATGCCCTAATACCTTAGGCCAAAATAGGAGAATTAAGGAAGTGCTGACATACCTCTACAATGGGTTCGCATAGCGTAGGCATCGCGGACCTCTACTGGAAATTGAAAATTTGGCAAAAATAAAATTTTGCTATGGGTCCTCTAAAATTGGGGTTATACCCGTTTTCCACTCAATTTTTCCCCTAATCAAGAATATGAAGTCAGAATTTTGATATCATGCATGGTTTTTGAGATATATGGAAATTACGATTATAGACATTTTCGAAGCATATTTTTGGGACGTTTTAATATCTTCCCCTTTAAAACATTCATCCTCGAATGTCAAAGAAGCGTATATGAGAGAAGTAATCATAAGGATTTTAGCCCGACATGTAAGTGCAACAAATGCATTTACACATCATTTCAAAAAATTCAATATGAATGTTAAAACCACCATAAACTTGTGAACATAAATATGAATCCATGCAAATGACATAAAGGCTGAAACATAAGATATGAAATCATATAGGGGACTTAAATTGGTACCTTCATATTGAGTAGAATGGAAGAGATATGGGTAAGGCTTTTGCATGTCCACCTCGGCTTCCCATATGACACTTTTAACTTGTTAGTTTCTCCATAGAACCTTGATGGAAGCTACATCCTTGTTTCTCAACCTCTTCACTTATCTATCCAAAATTTCCACTAGGATCTCCTCATAATTCAAATTATCTTCTACAACGCCCACGAAATCAAAAGGTATGTTAGCACTATGGTTACCCGCACACTTTCTCAACGTAGACACATAAAAGACCAAATTAACAATATTCATTTCAATGGGAAACTCCAAATCATAGGCCACCTTACTAATCCTTCTCAACGCTTTATGAGGACCCACCAAACTTAGTGTAACAACCCCAAAAAGTGCTCAAAAATATGCCTTAAAAGTGCCCAAAATCGTATTTTCCATGTATCTCAAAATGCATGCGTTATTTCAGAAATTTGACTTCATATTCTTGTTCAGGGGGTCAAATTTTGAGGGAATAGGGTCTAACCCCAATTTTAGAGCAACCGTCGCAAAATCTAAAATTTTAAATAAGTACAAAAATAGTGGGCCTACGCATCTATAACATGACACACCACTGTACAAAATCTTCCCAGTTTTTAAATTCCGTCCAAGACTTTTAAATCTTGGCCCTAAGCCTTTATACATGCAAAAATACCTATACTTAGCCATTTTCACCCTCACATCATTTAAAACATTTCTCTATACTTAGCCATTTTTCACCCTTACATCATTCAAAACATTCCCCAACACTCACTCAAACACTTAGGCATATATTTCTCTCAAGATTCAAGCGCCAAAATCCTCATCCGGATCTTAAGGTTCTCCTTCAAGCATCAAGTCACCATCTCCAATCTTCCTCAAGGATTCTCCAAAGGGTAAGGTATATTGGTATCTTTTATGGGTTCCTTTCATCCATGATGCCCAAGCTCTCTTTACTCAAAATTGCATGATTTAAAGTGGACTTACTCATGGCTCTTGCTTATTATGAAATTCACTGCACACTATATTGGGGTTTATGAAATTCTGATTGTTTTACTATATTTTGGGCTATGAATCTAAGATCTATTATGAGGTGTGATGAATGGTTTTGATGTATATTGCTTGAGGGTGTTACAAAGTATCTATTGAAAGTTTTACATTAAATTTTCTAGCATGATAACACTCTTGAATTTCATGTTTTACACTAGCATTAACACCCTCTAAGTGTTTGATAAAATATCTGGTTATGCGTTCTTGAGGAATTGATGATCCAATGCATGTCTTTTGAGTTAAATAACTATATGACGATGGAATGATGATGAAAGAAATGTATATATATGTGTTGAAATCATGTAAAGCCCCTATGGTATTGCAAGTGAATTTTTGGGCTCTCATGTTGTTATGTTCTTGGGAATTCTTGATGAGCTATTGGGTTCTTATGCTAAGGTTTATGCTCTTGTCAATTGTGAAGCCTACTAGAAGGGGTTATGAACTATGCTATATGCTTTACCCTCTAGTGTAAGGCCAATTCTTACATGTAGGAGTTATGAACTATGTTGAACACCTTACCCTCATGTATGAATCAGTGCTACTCATTTACTCATATCCACACGTAGGGATTATGAACTAAGTTGTACTCCTTACCCTTATGTATGGATGAGGATATACAATGTATACACATGTAGGGGTTATGACTTATACTACCTTTACATTCATGTGCTATTCACTTACTTATTTCTATATGAAGGGGTTATGAACTATGATATACTCCTTATCCACGTGTATGATTTGGGGTTATGTAATATACACTTACTTATTTCTTCATGTAGGGGTTATGAACTATGATATACTCCTTATCCACGTGTATGATTTGGGGTTATGTAATATACACTTACTTATTTCTTCATGTAGGGGTTATGAACTATGATATACTCCCTCCCCTCATGTATGTTTTGGGGTTATGCAATATACTCATATGAAGGGGTTATGAACTATGTGGTATGCCTTACCCTCACATGCACACATGTAGGGGTTATGACCTATGCTACTTCCTACCTTCATGTGTAATTTGTTATCTCTTGTTTACATGTAGGGGTTATGAACTATGCTTTCTCTTTACCCTCATGTACTACCCATTACTTACTAGAAGAGGTTATGACTCATGCTACATTCCTCACCCTCTAGTAAAAGGTATTTGGATGATCTAAGCATGTCATCTTATTATATTAAACGAGTTATGTATGTATGGTTATTTTCAAGCATGTTTTACTATGAGCATTGTTCATGTATGTCGTATTACTATTATGCTATCTATTGCTCATGATTATGCATTTTGATTATGTTGCCTATCTGTTGTTTCATGTATCCCGCATACTTAGTACATTCCAACATACTAACATATACTCTATGCATACATGATATCACTATGTAGGAACCGGAGCCCCGCTTAATCATCTCCACCCATGTGGCTAGTACTGTTTTACTCATGCTTGTTAGTGAGTCCTCCATTATGATCTCTTTGTATGTATTAAACTATCTTTATTTTATGTATACTTTGACTATGAGGGTGAGCCCGGTTGCTTGTCTTAGCCCCCGCTTAGTATCTATGTTTAGAGGTGTTGTTGGACTTGTTATGTATCTATGCTATGAGCCTTGACTCTCTTGTTCTAGATATTTATTATATGGAAGTTTACCCTTAGTCCAATTTCCCTTGATTATGCTTATGTCTTAATTCTCATTTTTATTGCTTCGACAATCAAGGATATGTAATGATATGCTGTGAGGCTTATTTGGGGTTCTTTTGGGATCCCTATTCGTCGGTCACGCCTAGGGCCTAGGGTTGGATCATGACAAAGATGGTATCAGAGCGTAAGGTTGTTAGATCCTCGGAGTCCAATACACTGTATCGATTAGAGTCTTATTCATGGTTTTGTTGTGCACCACAACTATGAGTAGGAGGCTATGAGACATTTTAGGAGATGTTATCCTTCTTCATGTTCTAAGTCATGCTATAGAGTTGAAGTTAGGTCCCCCTCTACAATAATGGTTCTTTGCCATGCTAGTTGATCATGCCTAACCCAAGAGAAAGAGCCTGCACTCTCGAGGGACAACCGGCTAATGGAGAGCTTAGAGAGGCTGTCACTTTGCTTGCATAAGTTGTGGAAAACCAACCCAATCAAGGGACCTAAGCCCCTCATGCTCCTACACTGGCTTCTCAGCTGAGAGACTTCATGATGATGAGCTCACTAGAGTTCATGGGTCAAGGGTGGATGAAGACCCATAAAAGTTTATTAATGAGATTTATAAGGTATTGGCCATTATGGGTGTTAGATCGGAAGATAAGGCGAAATTGGTGACCTACCAACTCAAAGGGGTAGTACAAATATGGTATGGTCAATGGAGGGAGAAGAAGGGAGTCAATAATGTGCTTCTTTGGGAAGAGTTCAAGGCGGCCTTTCTTAAAACATAGCGGACTGGCATTCTTCATTCACCAAGTCAGAGATACCCATCACAAATATGTTCATCCTAGCCCTTGGGTTGGCAACCAAGTGAGGAGCATACTTAGAGAGTTGGTTTAACTTGAGTGTATACTCCCTCACACTCATTGACCCTTGTCTCAAATTCATGAATTTGAGACAAGGGTCAATGAGTGTGAGGGAGTATACACTCAAGTTAAACCAACTCTCTAAGTATGCTCCTCACTTGGTTGCCAACCCAAGGGCTAGGATGAACATATTTGTGATGGGTATCTCTGACTTGGTGAATGAAGAATGCCAGTCCGCTATGTTGATAAATGATATGGTTTTGTCCCACCTCATAATTTATGCTGAACAACTTGAGGGTAAGAAGCTTAGGAAGAAGAGTAGTGGAGAGTCCAAGAGGGATCGATTTGAGGATGATTGGGTTCAACAAGGTATCGAGTTTCAAGGTTAAGGGTCTTTAGTGCTCCAAACAAGAGGCTTACTATGGAAGGAATGGATAGGCTAAGGGTCTAAGGAGGCGATGGTGGAATGAGTTTTCCAAAATGCCCGCAATGTGGAAGTCATCATCATGGCAAATGTTTAAAGAATTTAAGAGTGTGCTAGGGGTGTGGGAAAGTAGGTCACAAGCTTATTGATTGTCCTTATATCAAGAACAAGGGCAAGAATGACTATGCTCAAGGTCAAGGTGATCATGTGAATCAAGAGGCCTAAGGTAGGTACATTAATCAAGGAGGTGCTCCAAGACATAATCGTTTCTATGCTCTTCAAAGGAGGCAAGGGGTGGATGAAGTATCTGATGTTGCTACTAGTAGGTTAAAGTTTTCTTTTTGTTGCTAGTGGGCTTCATGTGTGTTTCGAATGGTTTTTTGGACTTTTGTGTATAACCCATTAGTGAGTCTATTATTGCTAGAAAGGTCAATGGAAATTGTTCCATGGTCATGTTTCATGTTGGTCTTGACTTATGGTTTTTTTTATTAGATATGATAGATTTTGATGAATATACTTGGGATGGATTAATTGCATACATGTTGAGTCTCCATTGATTGTAGGGCCCATAGAGTTAGATTTTAATTCCCTAATAACCCGTCTATGAGTGGGGGCTTGTAAGGTGGTTATGAAGGGGTAGGTCTATTTCCTGCTTTAGGATTCAATTGATCTCCAAGAGATTGCATTTATCATCTTATAAGGTTTAGGGGTGCTGAGCATAAGTAAATTCTATTGAGGTGTTTCCGGTGACCTATGAGCTATTGATGTCCTTTTCGGTATGTTGAATTTGGGGTGGTGTCTCTTGGTTTGACTTATGCACCAGTCATGTCTCTAGGTATCATGAATAGGGTCCTTAATCCCTACCTTGTTATGTTTCTGGTAGTCCTTGGTTATGATGTGTTGATTTCTTCCAGAAGTGAGGAAGAGCTTGTGAATCATTTGAGGGTGATGTTGTATATTCGGAGGAGGTGGTTGCTTGTTAATTATGTTCATCGATTGACTAAGTTAGGTGATGTTCAGAGTGGTGGTGTAGTGGTTTTGATAGTTTCGAATCTTCTATGGTTCAAGGAGGTCTAATTAAGTAAGGCTTTGATTTCTGTCTTGATAGAGTTAGAGGTCTTGGTGAGGGATGGTTGAGTGGAGGTTGTCTCCCAAGGGAGAGATGGAGGTTCATGGTACCAAGTGAACTAGGTGTAGTTAAGGTTGACAAATGTGGTTTGGTCATGAGTCCTTATAGAGTGTGGAGGGAGATTGGTAAGGTTGCATACAAATGGGTGTTGCCTATGGATATGGTGATGGTTTGTTCGGTTCTTCATACTTCTAGGGTGAGGAGATGTGTTGACGACTCTAGTGCTATAAAATACTTGAGATTGTTTGTGTTATGGAGGATAAGTTGACTTAGGAAGAGGTCCCAGTGGAGGCATTGGATGGAAGGGTGGAAGAAGTTGATTGATAAGGATGTGCTGTTCACTAAGGCTCTTTGGAAGGTTCACCTAGTCAAAAGTATCTCTCGGGGAGCGGGAATGGAGGAAAAATATCCGTATCTCTTTCATTTCTATTCAAGCTTATAACGATATGTCAAGCCCTTTCATAATTCCAATCCTTATGTTTTAACCCCTATGTCATTTGCATGCATCCATGTTTATGTTAACAAGTTCATGACGATTTTTGACACTTATGTTGATGTTTCAAAATGGTGTTTTAAATGTATTGTTGCATCCTTGTTGGGGCTGATATGTTCATGATTACTCTTCTCATATACATTTCTTTGACATTCAGGGACGAACGTTCCCAAGGGGGAGATATTGTAACGACCCCTGTTCTTGATCTTCTCATATACATTTCTTTGACATTCAGGGACGAACGTTCCCAAGGGGGAGATATTGTAACGACCCCAAAAAGTACCCAAAGATGTGCTTCGAAACTGCTCAAAATCATATTTTTCATATATCTCAAAATTTGTGCTTTATTTCAGAAATTTGACTTCATATTCTTGTTCAGGGGGTCAAATTTGTGGGGAAAAAGGTCTAACCCTGATTTAAGAGCAACCGTAGTAAAATTCGAAATTTCAAGTGAGCACGAAAACAGTGGGCCTGCGCATCTGTACCGTAACCCGCCACTGTACAAAATCTGCCTAGTTTTTTAAACTCGATCCAAGACTTTTAAGTCTTGGGCCTAAGCCTTTCCACACAAGAAAATACCTATGCTTAGCTATTTTTCACCTAACATCTTTCAAAGCATTTCCCAATACTCACTCAAATACTTAGGCTTATATATTTCTCAAGATTCAAGTGCCAAAACCCTCATCCGGATCTTAAAGGTTCTTCTTCAAGCATCAAATCTCCATCTCCAATCTTCTTCAAGGATTCCCCAAAGGATAAGTTATGTGGGTTTCTTTCATGGGTTCCTTTCACCCCTGATGCCCAAGCTCTTTTTACTCAAAATTGCATGATTTAAAGTGGATTTACTCATCGGTCTTACTTATTATGAAATTCACTGCATATTATACTGGGGTTTATGAAATTATGATTGCTTTACTATATTTTGGGCTATGAATCCAAGATATATTGTGAAGTTTGGCAAAGGAATTTGTTGTATATTGCTTGATTATGTTACAAGTATCTATTGAAGGTTTTACATTAAATTTTCTAGCATGATAACACTCTTGAATTGCATGATTTTATACTAGCATTACACACCCTGTAAGTGTTTGATAAAATATCCAGTTATGGGTACTTGAGGAACTGATGATACAATGTATGTATTATGAGTTGAATGACTATATGATGATAGAATGATGATGAAAGGAATGTATATATGTATGTTTAAATCATGTAATGCTCCTATGGTATTGCAAGTGAATTGTGGGGCTCTCATGTTGTTATGTTCTTGAGAATTTTTGATGAGCTATTGGGTTCTTATGCTCTTGTCAATTGTTAAGCCTACTAGAAGGGGTTATGAACTATGCTATATGCTTTACCCTCTAGTGAAAGGTCAATTCCTATATGTAGGGGTTATGAACTATGTTGAACATCTTACCCTCATGTATGCATTAATGCTACTCATTTACTCATATCCACACGTAGGGGTTATGAACTATGTTGTATTCCTTACCCTTGTGTATGGTAGAGGTTATGCAATATATACACATGTATAGGTTATGACTTATATTACCTTTATCCTCATGTGCTATTCACTTACTCATTTCTATATGTAAGGGCTACGAACTATGATGTAATTCTTACCCTCGTGTATGATTTGGGGTTATTGCAATATACACACTTACTCATTTCTACATATAGGGGTTATGAGATATCATATACTCCTTACCCTCGTGTATGAATATGAGTATGAAGGGGTTATGAACTATGTGGTACGCCTTACCCTCATATGCACACATGTAGGGGTTATGACCTATGCTACTTCCTACCCTCATATGCTATTCATTATCTCTTGTTTACATGTAGGGGTTATGAACTATGTTATCTCTTTACCCTCATGTACTATCCATTACCTACTAGAAGGGATTATGACTCATGCTACATTCCTTACCCTCTAGTATAAGGTATTTGGATGATCTAAGCATGTCATATTATTATGTTAAACAAGCTATGTAAGTATGGTTATTTTCAGGTATATTTTACTACAAGCATTGTTTATGTATGCCATATTGCTATTATGTTATCTATTGCTCATGATTATGCATTTTGATTATTTGCCTATCTCTTATTGCATTGCATCCTGCATACTTAGTACATTCCAACTTACTAACGCACACTCTATGCCTACATGATATCACCATGTAGGAACTACTCGCTTGAGCATCTCCACCCACATGGCTAGTACTGTTTCACTCAAGCTTGTTGGTGAGTCCTCCATTTTGGGGACGTTACTTATGATCTCTTGCTATGTATTAAACTATCTTTCTTTTAAGTATACTTTGACGATGAGAGTGAGCCCGATTGCTTGTCTTAGCCACCTCTAAGTATCTATGTTTAGAGGTGTTGTTGGACATGTTATGTATCTATGCTATGAGCCTTGACTCACTTGTTCTTGATGTTTATTATGTGGTAGTTGACCATTAGTCCCAAATCCCCTTGATGATGCTTATCTCTTATTGTCATTTTTATTACTTCCGCGACCAAGAATGTGTAATGATATGTTATGAGGTTTGTTTGGGGTTCTTTCGGGTTCCCCATTCGCCGGTCATGCCTATGCCCTAGGCTTGGGTCATGACATTTGGGCTCAATTTCCCCTTCCTGCCATATCGGATTATACCTTTTATGGGTGAGACTTTCAAATAACCCCAATTACCTACCCTGAATTAAAGATCTCTCCTTCTGACATCGAAATATGACTTTTGTCTACTGTGGGCTGATTCATGGGTAAGACTTTCATGTATACCCAATCACCAACCTTAAACTCAAGATCTCTTCTCCTCACATCAGAGTAGAACTTTTGTCTACTTTAGGCTATTTTCAATCTCTCCCTTATCAACCTCACCTTCTCCAAGGCTTCCATGACCAAATTCGGACCTAGCAAAGCCATCTCCTCCACTTCAAACCACCCAACTGGTGATCTACAATGCCTATCATAAAGAGATTCAAAAGGAGCCATACCAATGTTTGAGTGGTAGTTATTGTTGTAAGCAAATTCAATGAGTGGAAGATGTTCATCCCAACTACCCTTAAACTCCAAAACACAAGCTCTAAGTATATCCTCAAGGGTTTGGATAAGTCTCTCGGCTTGGCCATCTGTTTGAGGGTGAAAGGCCGTGCTAAGCTTCACCTTGGTACCAAGACCACTTTGGAAAGACCTCCAAAAGTAAGAAGTGAATTGAGCACCACAATTTGAAATGATAGACAATGACACCCCATGAAATCTAACCAACTCATGAATGTAAAATTTGACATAATCTTCGTCACTATAAGTAGTTTTGACCATTAAGAAGTGAGCCGACTTTGTGATTCTATCAACCTTAACCCAAATAGAGTCAAAATGCTTTCTAATCTTAGGTAACTAAACCACAAAATCCATGTTAATTTGCTCTCATTTCCAAGTAGGAATCTCTATATCTTGGGCTAGGCCATCGGACCTTTAATGTTCGCTTTAACTTGTTGGCAATTGTGATATCCGAATATGAACTTTTCAATATCTTTCTTCATACCACCCCACCAATACATATCCCTCAAATCTCTATACATCTTTGTAGAACTGGGATGAATAGAATAGGAAGAATTATGAGCCTCAACTAAAATCTTCTTTCTCAAGTCATCAACACTGGGCACACACAATCTACCTTGGTACCTAAGTGCACCATGTCCCCCTTGGGAGAAAACCTCCACTCTACCATCTCTCACCAAGGCCTTTCAATTCTAGCAAAGCAGGGTCAAGATCTTGTTTTGGCTTTATCTCCTCAATCAATGAAGACTTAGAACCATCAACAACCACTACACCACCATTATAAACTTCTTCCAACCTAACCCCCAATCTAGCCAACAGGTAGACCTCTCTAGACACCTCTTTGCCACCATCATCAACATGAGTTAGGCTACCCATGAACACCCTACTTAGAGCATTGGCTATAATATTAGCTTTGACTAGGGTGATAATGACACTCATATTATAATCTTTTAGAAGCTCTAACTACCTTCTTTGTCTCAAGCTAAGAACTTTTTGGGTGAACACATATTGGAGACTCTAATGATTGGTTAACACATCAACATGAACCCCATACAAGTAAGGATACCAAATTTTCAAAGCAAATACGACCTTTCACACTCATCGATCTACACAAATTTTGCCTTCTTTTTGGTCAACTTAGTCATAGGAGAAGAAATAAAAGAGAACCCATTTACAAATCTCCGGTAATAACCCGCAAAACCTAAGAAACTCCTAACGTCTGATGGAGTCAAAAGTCTAGGCAAATTTCTAACCACCTTCGTGTCATGACCCAAGCCTAGGGTCTAGACGTGACACGAAAAATGGGAACCCAAAAGGACCCCAAAAAGCGTCTTACATATCATTTACACATCTTTATTCGTGGAAGCAATTAAATAACAACAAGAGAGTATAAAAAAGGATAAAGGGACTAAGGTGAAGTCGTAGATAATCATAAACAATCAAGAGTCAAGAGCATGGCATAATTACATCAGTTGTCCAATGACACCTCTAAACATAGAACAGGAAGGGGCCAAGACACTTTTTCGGGCTCACCCTCATAGTAACAAGAGTTCAACATAAAGAGATAGCATAAGCAAGAGTAGCATAGCTAGTGTCCCCTAACTTGAGGACTCACTAAAGCTTATCTTCGAGATATCACAACTAGCCACGTGGAGGATGATCGTGAGGAGTTCCGGTTCCTACATGGTAACATCATGCAGGAATAGAGTATGTGTTGGTACATTTGAATGTACTAAATATGTAGGATGCAATGCAACAAGAGATAGACATAATTGTCAAAATGGATAAACATAGGGAATGGGTAGTATAATAACAATATGGCATGCATGATCAATGCTTTAAGTAAAACATGCTTGTATAGAACATATTATATGTGTAGGACATGACTAACATCATAGACCAAGCAAACTAGTACTTGGAATCCAAGTCATACCACCCCCTTGGAAGGCGATTGAGGTATCTACCCCTTAATTGGTAGTACGGGCTTACCACCACCCGACAAGGCGGTTGAGGTATCTTCCCCCAACATGGTAGTATGGGCTTACCACCCCCTGACAAGGCAATTGAGGTATCTACCCCCAACATCATTGTACAGGCTTACTATGCCCCGACAAGGCAATTGAGGCTTAACACCCCCTCTTTAAGGTGATTGGGCTTAACAACCCCTTACAAGGTGTGGTCAACTAATACTATAGATACTTTTCATGAATTAAACACAAACATATGTTCCTTTCATCATTATAAATTCACTTGACTCATAGGCCATGCAATAGATCATTAGTAGCTCAAGAATTCTTAACTACACATTTTATCAAATGCTTGGCAGGTGTGTCATGCTAGTTCAAAATCATGCAATTCAAGAGTGGAATCATATGAGAAAATTTAATGAAAAATAACCCACCAACACTTGGTAACACCCACATGAAAAATGTATTGAAACCCTTCATCAATTTGTAGCTCAAGACATGCTTAAACAACTAACTTTTTATGAAACCCCAATGTAGTTTATAATCAACTTTCATAATAAGAGATACCCATAGATAATACAACTTGAAAACATGAAATTTACATAAAAAGGAAGGTTGGGCACCATGGGTGAAAGGACCCAATGGTTAAAACCCACATACCTCAAACTTGGGGATTTCCTTGATGAAGATTTAAATGAGAACTTGAAGATTGAATGAAGTTCTTGAGATCCAAAAATGAGTTTGGGACACTTGAATTTGGATGAAATATTTTGCTAAGTGTTATAGAAGGTTTTAGGAGAACTTGAAGCTTGAATGAAGTTCTTGAGATCCAAAAATGAGTTTGGGACACTTGAATTTGGATGAAATATTTTGCTAAGTGTTATAGAAGGTTTTAGGAGAACTTGAAGCTTGAATGAAGTTCTTGAGATCCAAAAATGAGTTTGGGACACTTGAATTTGGATGAAATATTTTGCTAAGTGTTATAGAAGGTTTTAGGAGAACTTGAAGCTTGAATGAAGTTCTTGAGATCCAAAAATGAGTTTGGGACACTTGAATTTGGATGAAATATTTTGCTACATGTTATAGAAGGTTTTAGGAGTGTCTTGAGTGATATGGGGTTGAAAAATGTTTTATGCATAGGAGGGATTAGGCCGAAGACCCCAAGGCCTTAGGCCAAAACAGTGAAAAATTAGGAACAAAATACACTGATTCGTGCTGTTGCCGCATCGTGCCAGGGGCGCGGATCCTCTCTATTTATCGTAAATTTTTGAAAAATGAAAATTCACTACGGTTGCTCTAAAATTAAAGTTATACCTATCTCTTACTCAATTTTCCCCCTGATCATGAATATGAAGTCAAATTATCAATATCACACATGGATTGTGAGATATATGGAAATTTTGATTATGGGCATTTCCGAGGCACATTTTTGGGTACTTTTTGGGGCGTTTCAATATCTCCCCCTAATGTTTGAATGATAACTTTCATTGTAAGTAAACTCAATGAGTGGAAGGGGTTCATCCCAATTACCCTTAAACTCTAAAACATAAGCTCTAAGCATATCCTAAACATTTGGATAGTTCTTTCGGCTTGGCTATCCATTTGGGCGTGAAAGGTCGTACTAAGCTTAACCTTGGTACCTAGACCTCTTTGGAAGGACCTCCGAAAGTAAATTGAATTGAGCACCGTGATCCAAAATGATAGACAAAGGCACCCCATTCAATCTAATCAACTCATGAACATACAATTTAACATAATCTTTGGCACCATAAGTTGTCTTAAATGGTAGGAAATGAGCGGACTTTGTCATTCTATCAACCATAACCTAAACAGAATCAAGATGCTTCCTAGTCTTAGGCAACCCAACCACAAATCCATGTTAATTTCCTCCCATTTCAAAGTCAAAATCTCTATATCTTGGGCTAGGCTACCCAACCTTTGATGCTCGGCTTTAACTTGTTGCCAAATATGATAATCAGATACAAACCTAAAATATCTCTCTTCATACCACCCCACCAATACACTTCCCTCAATCTCTATACATCTTTGTAGAACCAGGGTGAATAAAATAGGAAGAATTATGGGTTTCATCTAAAACCTTCTCTCTCAAGTCATCAACACTAGGCACACATAACCTACCTTGGCACCTAAGGGCACCATCTCCCCCTTGGGAGAAAACTTCCACCCTAATATCTCTCACCAAGGCCTTCAACTTTAACAAGGCGGGGTCATGGTCTTTCTCTAACTTGACCCCTTCAACCAAATAAGATTCAGAACCATCAAAACCACCACACTACCATTCTCAAATTCATCCAACCTTATTCCCAACCTAGCCAACCGGTGCACTTCTCTAACCACCTACTTGTTACCAACATTTCAAACTTATCACATTTAGCAACCAACCTCGCACCCCTCAAAATTTACAACATCGCTATAAAATGACTCACAAGCTCTTCTTCATTCCAGAAATAAATCAATATACCATCCATAAACTACCACACATATAACAAGGTAGGGTTTAAATACCCTAATCATGAGATCCATAAACATAGCCAGTGTATTAGTCAACCATGTAACTGCACCATGACACAAAGTGGCCACACTCCTAGTTCGAAAAGGCATCTAGGTATATCACCCTCCCTCACTCTTACTTGGGGAAAAAGAAATCGAACTGAAAATCAATCTTAGAAAAGAAATAACTGGCCCCTCGTAGTTGGTCAAAAATATCATTAATGCTTGGTAGAGGGTACTTATTCTTTATGGTGACCCTATTAAGTTGCTGGTAATCAATGCATATTTTAAGAGTACTATCCTTCTTCTCCATAAACAACACTGGTGCACCCCAAGGTGATTAGATAGGCTTAATAAAACCCTTCTCTAACAAATCCCTCAATTACTCTTTCAACTTCTTCAACTCCGCTGGGGGCATATGTTAAGGAGAATAGAAATGAGTTTAGTATCAAGAAGGAGGTCTATACCAAAGTCTATTTCCCTTTTGGGAGGAACACCAGGAAGGTCATGAGGAAAGACATCAAGGAACTCATTAACCATTGGAACCAACTCTATAGGAAAGACCGTGGACTCAACATTCCTAACGCTCACAAGATGATAGAGACACCACTTAAAAATCAACTTTTGGGATTTAATGCAAGAAATAAACCTACCTTTGACTATCACATCATGACTCTCCCACTCAAGGACAGGTTCATTAGGGATTTGGAATTTGACCCTATGGGTTCTAAAATCAATAGAGGCATAATATGCATGCAACCAATCCATCCCAAGAATGACATCAAAATCTACCATATCCAACTCAACAAAATCACAAGGCAATATTTTATGCAAAATGAAAATAGGGTAATTTCTATAGATCCTTCTAGCAACAATGGATGCACCAATGGGAGTAGACGCTTCATATGGCTCACACAACAATTCGAGTTTAACATGAAGCTTTTTTGCAACAAAAGGAGTATTAAAATAAAGAGTGGCACCTGGGCCTATCAATGCATACACATAAAAATCAAAACCTTTAACATACCTATGAAGCACCATGCCAGATCTAGCGACCTCTAGATGGGTATGGTTGGAAACGTCGATGGTCATCCCCGTAATTCTTAGTGACCCTTAGACAATGTCCTGACTCATGATCCTTTTACACCACACTCAAAACATACATATGAACCGCCCATACAATCTCTCGGATAGTACCTCCCATATTTGTGACTCGTAGGGGAAACTTGAACACCAATACCCTTGCCTTTCCCTTGAACATATAGGGAATTAGAAAGCTTATGGCCTATCTTATCACACCCAAAGCATGCACCAGTGTTCCTCTAACATATACCACCATGTTTACTCCCACATTTTGGGCATCTAAGATGAGTCATTCCACCATTGCTATCGGGCATGACATTTGGAAGCCTATCTACAATTTGGACTTTTCTCCTTCCTTCTTTACAGGCCACCAGGCACTTTCTCATCTTATGCTTATCACCACCACACTTGAAGCAATCTGCAATTCTCGCCAAATGCTTTCCTTGATATTTTTTGCCACACTCTTGACAAGTGGCAAAAGGGATCCTTTTCTTCCCGTATTTGTGCATTGATAGTCTAGTAGAAGATGGGACATCACCAACTCCGTCCCTCTTAGTCTCACTCTCCCTCCTATTATCCCTTGAAGTCTCGGGAACAACTACTTCTTGATTGAGTTGAATGGTTATCGCTTTAGCCAATAGCGATAGAGCATTACGAACCTCCGCATTTGACATGTCACCATTAGAGAGTTGACCCTCAAGTGAGGGATAGTCACCACCTTGCTCACCACCCTTAATAGCTTGAGAAATGATTCAAAACATAATGATTAAGAATGAGAAATAAACCTTAGGGAACTTAACTCTATCGCACAACATAGATCATGAAGAAGTGAAACATTTCCTAAAACACCTCATAGCCTCCCTTTTATAGTTGTGGCATGCTTCACAGCCATGAATAAGACTCTAATCGACATGGTGTGTTGGATTTCGAGGACCATTAACAACTTAATACTCTGATACAAAGCTTGTCATGACCAAAGTCTAGGGTGTAGACGTGACACGGTGAATGGGAACCTGAAGGGACCCCAAACAAGCCTCTTAATATATCATTTAGACATACTTGGTCACGAAAGCAATTAAATTACAACAAGAGAGCTTAAAAAGGATAAAGGGAGTAAGAGCAAGTCTTAGATAACCATAAACAATCAAGACTCAAGAGCATAACATAACTACATCACTTGTCCAACAATATCTCTAAACATAGAACGGGCGGGGGCTAAGACACTTTTCCGGGCTCACTCTTATAGTGTCAAGAGTTCAACATAAAGAGATACCATAAGCAAGAGATGCATAACTAGTGTCCCCGAACTTGAGGACCAAAAGCCTTGGACCGAACAATAAAACTAGCACCATTTTAACACTGGTTCGCATCCCAGCCGTGTCGTACCAGGTGCGCGGATCATCACTTCACCAAAGCTTATCTTCAAGATATCATAACTAACTATGTGGAGGATGATCGTGAGGAGCTTCGGTTCCTACATGGTAGCATCATGTAGGCATAGAGCATGCATTAGTATGTTTGAATGTACTAAGTGTGTAGGATGTAATGAAACAAGAGATAGGCATCATAGTCAAAATACATAAACATAGCCAATGGGTAGTATAATAACAATATGGTATGCGTGATTAATGCTTTAAGTAAAACATGCTTGTATAGAAGATATTACATGTGTAGGAAGAGACCATCATCATAGATAAAACAAACTAGTAATTGGAATCTAAGGCATATTACCCCCTTGGAATGCGATTGAGATATCTACACCCCAATTGGTAGTACAGGCTTACCACCCCCGATAAGGCGATTGAGGTATCTACCCCCCAAGATAGTAGTATGGGCTTACCATCCCTCGACAAGGCGATTGAGGTATCCACCCACCAACATGGTAGTATGGGCTTACTATTCCCCAACATGGCAATTGAGCTATCTATCCCCAACATGGTAGTATACGCTTATAACCCCCCGACAAGGCGATTGAGGCCTAACACCCCATTAACAAGGTGATTGGGCTTAACACCCCCGAACAAGGTGTGGTCAACTTGCAACACCATAGATACTTTTCATGAATTCAACACAAACATACATTCCTTTCATTATCATAATGTCACTTGTGTCACGACCCAAGCCTAGGGCCTAGACATGACACCACGAATGAGGAGGCCGAAGGGACGACAATCAAGCCTCTTAACATATCATTACACATCCTTGGTCATAGAAGCTATATTACAACAATAACAAATAATAAAAAGGTATCATGGAGCTAAGGGAGATCCTTGATACCATAGAAACATAACAAGCCCATAGATAGCATTAATACATCATAAGGTTCCAATAAAACCTATAAACATAGAATCTAGCGGGGGTCAAGGAAAACAACCGAGCTCACCCTTATAGTCAAAAACATACAATAAAGGAAAGAGAATCTTTATACATAGCATAGGACCAAAGCCATTGTCCTCGAAATTGAGGACTCACCAACTTGGTTTGAGAGAAATCGTACTAGCCACATGGAGGAGGATGATCAAGTAGAGCTCCAGTTCCTACATGGTAGCATCATGTAAGAATAGAGTATGCATTAGTACATATGAATGTTCTAATTACATAGGATGCAATACAATAAGAAATAGGCAATATAATCGAAATACATATTTCGGCAATAAATGAACATATAGCAAACTGGCTGGCATGAATGATGCTTATAGTAAAAAATGCTTATATTGAACATTTTACATGTGTTGGAAGAGACCATCATTAGTAACCAACACCTACCACCTCCTTGGTGAGGCGATTGAGGTAGATATCCCTTAATATGGTAGCACGGGCCTATGACCCCCCGAGCGAGGTGATTGAGGTATAAACCCCCCAACATTGGTTGTTCGGGACTACCACCACCTGAATGAGGTGATTGAGGTATATACGCCCAATATGGTAGCACGGGCCTACCATACTCGAGCAAGGCAATTGGGGTATAGACCCCTCAACATGGTAGTTCGGGCCTACCACCCTCTGAAAGAGGCAATTGATCATCTTCCAACAGTATAGATACCATTCATGAAATCAACACACATACACATCTCTTTTATTATCATAAAGTCACTTAACTCATACACCATGCGTTATGCCTTCAACAACTCAAGAAGCATTAATCAGGTATTTTATCAAACAATTGGCAGGTGTGTAATGCTAGTATAAAGCCATGCAATTCAAGAGTGAAATCATGGAACAAAATCCAAAGTAAAACCACCCACCAACACTTGGTAGTACCCTCATGCAATATACATCAAAACATTTCAGCAAGTCTCATGATAGATCAAAGATTCATACCTCTAAACATGCTTAAATAATCATACTTTTATGAAACCCCAACATAGTTCATAGTCAAATTCATAATAAGGATGACCCATAAGTAAATCAACTTAGCAAGTAAGATTTATGTAAAAAGAAAGCTTAGGCACTATGGGTGAAAGGACCCAATGGTTGAAACCCACATACCTTGACTTTGGTGAATTCCTTGATTAAGATTGGAAATGGAGACTTGAAGTTTGAGTGAAATCCTTAAGATCCGAATGTGTTTTAGCACTTGAAGTTTAGGTGAAATATTTGTGTAAGTGTTTAAGAGAGTATTAGGGAATGTCTTGTATAATATGAAGGTGAAATATCGCTAAGTATAGGTATTTTTACGCATGAGAAGACTTAAGCCCAAGAGCCAAAAGCCTTGGACCGAACAATAAAACTAGCACCATTTTAACACTGGTTCGCATCCCAGCCGTGTCGTACCAGGTGCGCGGATCATCACTAGATAAGGAAATTTTTGAATTTTCAAATTTTTATACAGTTGCTCTAAAATTAGCATTAGACCTATTTTCCACTCAACTTTTTCCCCCTGATCAAGAATATGAAGTCAAATTTTTGATATCCCGTATAAATTTTTAGATATATGGAAATTATGATTTCGAGTACTTTCGTGACATATTTTTGGGCACTTTTTAAGGTCATTTCAATATCTCCCCCTAGGAACATTCGTCTCCAAATGTCAAAGAATGTACATAAGAAGAGTAATCATGAAGAAATTATCCCCAACAAGAAAGCAATAATGCACTTAAACAACGTTTCAAAAATCTCAACATAAGTATCAAAATCACCATGTACTTGTCAACATAATCATGAATGCATGCAAATGATATATAGGGCAAATACATAAGATATGAAATCATATATAATACTTAGAATTAGTACCTCAGGCTTGAGTAGAATGGAAGAGATAAGGATATTGCTTTTGCTTGTCCGCCTCGGCCCGCCATGTAGCACTGTAGACTTGTTAATTCCTCCAAAGGGCCTTAATGGAAACCACATCCTTATTCCTCAACCTTTTAACTTATCTATCTAAGATCTCTACTAGAACTTCTTCAGAAGTCGAGTCGTCTTCAACAACACACAAAACATCCAATGGGACAATAGCATTCGGGTCACCCACACATTTTGTCAACATGGATACATGAAAGACCGGATAAACCAAGTTCATTTCACTAGGAAAATCCAAATCATAAGCCACCTTTCCAATCCTACTCAACACTCTATAAGGACCCACAAATCTTGGACTTAATTTACCCTTCTTACCAAAACTAACCACACCCTTCATAGGTAAGACCTTGAAATAGACCCAATTACCAACATTAAAATTTAAGCTCCCTTCTGCTCATATCGGCACAGGACTTCTGATGACTTTGGGCTGTTTTCAACCTTCCCCTAATCAACCTTACCTTCTTTATAGCCTCCACGACTAGATCTAGACCTAACAATGCTATCTCTCCCACTTCGAACCACCCAATCGGTGATCTACAATGCCTATCATAGAGGGCCTCAAAAGAGGCCATACCAATGCTAGAATGATAGCTATTATTATAAGCAAACTCAATCAATGGAAGATGATCATCCCAACTACCCTTAAAATCCAAACACAAGCTCTAAACATGTCCTCAAATGTTTGGATAGTTCTTTCGGCTTGGCCATCTGTTTGACGGTGAAAGCCCGTACTAAGCTTGACCTTGGTACCAGACCTCTTTTGAAGGACCTCCAAAATTGTAAAGTGAATTGAGCACCATGATCTGATATGATAGAAAAAGTCATCCTAGGCAATCAAACCAACTCATGAATGTACAATTTAGCATAGTCTTTGGCCCCATAGGTAGTCTTAATCTGTAGGAAATAAGCTAACTTTGTCATTCTATCAACCAAAACAAAAATGGAATCAAACCCCTTTCTAGTCTTAGGCAACACAACCACAAAATTCATGTTAATTTCTTCCCATTTCAAAGTAGGAATCTCTATATATTGGGTGAGGCCACTTGGCCTTTGGTGTTCGGCTTTGACTTATTGGCAACAATGACAACCGCATACAAATTTGGTAATGCCTTTCTTCATAACTCCCCACCAAAAGACATCCCTAAAATCTCTATACATCTTGGTATAACCGGGTTGAACAGAATAGGAAGAAATATAAGCCTCGTTAAGAATCTTCTCTCTCAAGCCATCAACACTAGGCAGATACAACCTTTCTTGATACCTAAGGGCGCCATCTCCCCCTTGGAAAAAAATGTCCACATTAATACCACCCCCAACACCACATGACCTAGAAAACAAACCTCTTTCAACAAAAATTTACACTTCTCATACTTACTATACAACTTCTCTTCCCTCAATTTTTGAAGCACCTTCCTCAAATGACCCACATGCTCCAACTAACTATGAGAATTGATCAAGATATTATCAATGAAGACCACAACAAAAAAATCAACATAGGGTTTAAAGACCCTATTCATAAGATACATGAAGATAGCCGGTGCATTGGTCAACCCAAAATGCATAACAACAAACTCATAATGCCCGTACCTAGTCCAGAAGGCCGGCTTGGGAATGTCACACTCCCTTACCTTCACTTGATGATACTTGGACTAAAGCTCAATCTTAAAGAAGTGGCTAGCCTCTTGAAGTTGGATCCCTCACCTTCACTTGATGATACCGGACCGCAAATCAATCTTAGAGAAGTGACTATCCCCTTGAAGTTGATCAAACAAATCATCAATCCTTGGGAGAGAATACTTATTCTTTATAGTGACCCTATTAAGTTGCCGGTAGTCAATGCACATTCTAAGGGACTCATCCTTCTTCTTTACAAACAACATGGGTGCACCCCAAGGTGATTGGGTAGGACTAATAAAGCCCTTCTCCAATAAGTCCCTCAATTTCTCCTTCAACCCCTTTAATTCCGCCTGGGCCATATGGTAAGGGGGGATAGAAATAGGTTGAGTATCGGGAAGGAGGTCTATACCAAAATCTATTTCCCTTTCGGAAGGAATACCTAGATGGTCATTAGGAAAGACATCAAGAAACTTATTTACTACCGGAACCGACTCTATAGGGAGGACTTTGGACACTACATCCCTAACCCTCACAAGATGATAAAGATACCCCTTATAGATCCACTTTTGGGATTTAATGCAAGAGATGAACCTATCCTTGACCACCACATTATGACTCTCAAGAATGGGTTCATTTGGGAATTGGAACTTGACTCTATGGGATCTACAATCAATAGAGACATAATATGCATGCAACCAATCCATCCCAAGAATGAAATCAAAATCAACCATATATAATTTAACAAAATCACAAGGCAAGACTTTATACAACATGAACACAGAAAAATTTCTATAGACTCTTCTAGCAACAATGGACTCACCAATGGTAGTAGAAACTTCACAGGGTTCGCATAACAATTCGGGCCTACCTCCCCCCGAGCGACACGATTGAGGTATATACCCCCAACATAGTAGTTCGGGCCTACTACCCCCCGAACGAGGCAATTGATCAGCTTACAACACCATAGATACCATTCATGAAATCAAAACATATACACATCTCTTTCATCATTATAAACTCGCTTAACTCATATACCATGCATTAGGCCTTCAACAACTCAAGAAGCATTAACTGGACATTTTATCAAACACCGGGCTGGTATGTTATGCTAGTATAAAATCATGCAATTCAAGAGTGAAATCATGAAAGAAAATCCAATGTAAAACCACCCACCAACACTTGGTAATACCTTCTTGCAATATACATCAAAACCCTTCAGAAAGTCTCAAGATAGATCAAAGATTCATATACTTTTATGAAACTCCAACATAGTTCATAGTCAAATTCATATTAAATAAGACCCATAAGTAAATCAACTTAGAAAGATGAGACTTATGTAAAAAAAAGCTTGGGCACCATGGGTGAAAGGGCCAAATGGTTAAAACCTATAAACCTTGACTTTTGGAGAATTCCTTGATGAATATTAGAAATAGAGAATTGAAGTTTGAGTGAAATCCTTAAGATCGGAATGAGTTTTGGGACTTGTTTTTTGGGTGAAATATTTGTGTAAGTGTTTGAGAGAGTTTTGGGGAATGTATTGTATGATATGAAGGTGAAATATGGCAATGTATAGGTATTTTTATGCATGGAAAGACTTAGATGAAACACCCAAAAGCCTTGGACTAAACAACAAAACTGGCACCATTTTAACACTGGTCCGCACCCCAGCCGCGTCGCACCTGGCGCACGGATCAACACTGTATAAGGAAATTTTTTAGATTTTTGAATTTTGATATGGTTGCTTTAAAATTAGAGTTAGACCCATCTCCCACTTAATTTTGCCCTCTGATCAAGAATATGAAATCAAATTTCAAATATCACGCACGAATTTTGATATATATGGAAATTACGATCTCGGGTACTTTTGAGGTACATTTTCAGGCAATTTTTGGGGTTGTTTCAACTTCACTCATAGGTCATACAATAGATTTTCAATAGCTTAAGAATTCTTAACCACGCATTTTATCAAACACTTGGCGGGTGTATAATGCTAGTTCAAAATAATGTAATTCAAGTGTGAAATATTGTGAGAAAATGTAAAACAATCCACCAACACTTGGTAATACCCTCATGCAAAATACATTGAAACCCTTCATCAAATCTCATAATAAATCATAGATTCATAACTTAAAACATGCTTAAACAGTCAACATTTTATGAAACCCCAACAAAGTTTATAATCTATTTTCATAATAAGAGATATTCATATATAATCTAACTTGAAAACATGTAATTTACATAAAAAAGAAGGTTGGGCAACATGGGTGAAAGGACACAATGGTTGAAACCCACATACCTCAAACTTGGGAATTTCCTTGATAAAGATTTAATGAGAACTTGAAGCTAGAATAAAGTTGTGGAGATTCGGAAAATGAGTTTGGGACACTTGAATTTGGATGAAATATTTAGCTGAGTGTTAGAGAGGGTTTTGTGAGTGTCTTGAGAGATATGGGGTTGAAAAATGACTAAATATAAGTGTTTTTATGCATAAGAGGTCTTAGACCCAAGGCCCCAAACCCTTAGGTCGAAACAGAGATAAACTGGGAATAAAATGCACTGATCCACCCCTGGCTGCATCGCGCCAAGGGCGCAGATCCTCTTTATTTTTTGTATATTTTAGAAAAATGAAATTTTGTTATAGTTGCTCTTACATTGGGCTTATCCCCATTTTCCACTTAATTTTTACCCCTGATCATGAATATGAAGTCAAATTTTTTATATCACGCACGGATTTTGAGATATATGAAAAATACGATTATAGGAATTTTCGAGACATATTTTTGGGCTTTTTTTTGGGTGTTTTACTCTGTCTTCTTAGGGTACACCTTGATACCATCACCCGACACTACATTCCCTAGGAAGGTAACCTCTTTCAACAAAAATAGATATTTTTTATATTTAGCATACAACCTCTCCTCCCTCAAGATTTGCAGCACCACCCTCAAAACGCCACATGTCCTAGAAAAGCAACCTCTTTAAACCAAAACTCATATTTTTCATATTTTGCATACAACCTCTCCTCCCACAAGATTCGCAACACTACTCTCAAGTGATTCACATACTCCTCCTTACTATGGGAATAAATCAAGATATCATCAATACAAACCACCACAAACAAGTCAAGGTAGGGTTTAAAGATCCTATTCATAAGATCCATAAATATAGCTGGTGCATTAGTCCACCCAAAGGACATAACCACAAACTCAAAGTGCCCATACCTAGTCCGGAAGGTCGTCTTGGGAATGTCATACTCCCTCACTTTCACTTGGTGATACCCAGACCGAAGATCAATCTTAGAGAAGTGACTATCCCATTGAAGTTGATCAAAAAGGTCATGAATCCTTTGTAGAGGGTAGTTGCGCTTTATGGTGACTCTATTAAGTTGCCAGTAATCAAAGCACATTCTAAGAGAACCATCCTTTTTCTTCACAAATAACACCGGTGCACCCTAAGGTGACTTACTAGGCGTTATTAAACCCTTTTCCAACAAATCCCTCAATTGGTCCTTCAACTCCTTCAACATTGACAAGCTCATACGGTAAAGGGAAATAGAAATGGGTTGAGTATCGAGAAGGAGATCTATACCAAAATCTATTCCCCTTTTATGAGGAACACCAGAAAGCTCATCAGGAAAGACTTCAACTCATAAACCACTGAATCCCACTCTATATGAAAGACTTTGGACTCAACATCCCTATCCCTAGCAAGATGATAGAGGCAACCCTTAGAAATCAACTTTTGTACTTTAATGCAAGAAATAAATCTACCCTTGACCACCATATCACAACTTTCCCACTCAAGGATGGGCTCATTAGGGAATTGAAATTTAACCCTATGGGTTCTACAATCAATAGAAGTACAATATGCGTGCAACCGATCCATCCCAAGAATGACCTCAAAATCCACCATATCTAATTTAACAAAATAACAAGGCAAGATTTTATGCAACATGAACACAGAAGAATTTCTATACTCTACTAGCAACAATGGACTCATCAACGGGAGTAGAAACTTCATAGGGTTCACACAACAATTCGGGAGTAACATGATGCTTTTTGTCAACAAAAGTAGTAATAAAAGAAAGAGTGGCACCCGAGTCTATCAATACATATACATCAAAATAAAAAAACTTTAACATACCTGTGAAGCATTAATCCAAGTCTAGTGACACATAGAGGGGTATGGTTGAGAATGCTGACGATCATCCTCATAATCCTTAGTAATGTGTGAGCAATGTCTCGACTTATGATTCCTTGCACCACACTTGAAACATGCACTCGAACATGCCAAACAATCCCCCTGATGGTAATTTCCACATTTGTGACACATTGAGGCAACTTCAACACCAACATCCGTGCCTTTCTTTTGAGCATATGGACAATCAACAATCTTTTGGCCTATCTTACTATACCAAAAACATGCACTTGTGTTCATCCAACATGTGCCACTATGATTTCTCCCATGTTTTGGGCACCTAGGATAGGTCACTCCACCTTTACCGCTAGGTATAGCATACGGAAGCCTACCTTCAAATTGAGTCCTTCTCCTTCCTTCATTTAAGGCCACCAGGCAATCTCCCATCTTATGCTCAACATTGCTAACTTAAAACAATCCCCAATTCCTGCTAAACACTTTCCTTGATGCTTCTTGCCACCCTCTTGACAATTGACGAAATGGATCCTTTCTTTGTTGTACCTAGGATCAGTGGATTACTAGAAGATGAGGCACCACCAAGTCAGGCCCTCCTAGCCTCACTCCCTTCCTCTTATCCCTTGAAGTCTCGAGAGTACCCACTTGTTTACTGAGTTGAGCGATTATAACTGTGGCTAATAGCCATAAAGCATTATGAACCTCCGCATTCGACATATCACCATTGGGAAGTTTACCCCTAAGTGAGAGATGGTCACTGCATTGCCTACCATTTTGAGTAGCTTGAGACATATTCTGAAACACAATGGTTAAGAATTAGGAATAAGTCTTAGGGGACTTAACTCTATCGCACAACATAGATCATGAAGAAGTGAAATATTTTCTAAAATGCGTCATAGCCGCTTACTCATAGTGGTGGTGGACTTCACAACCACGAATAAGACTCTAATCGATGTGGTATGTTGGATTTTGAAGACTATTAACAACCTAGTGCTCTGATACCAAGTTTGTCATGACCCAAGTTTAGGGCCTAGACGTGGCACGGTGAATAGGGAACCCGAAGAAACCCAAAATAAGCCTCTAAGCATAACAATCATACATCCTTGGTCACGGAAGCAAAACATCAATAACAAGAGACATAAAAAAGGAAAAGGGGCTAAGGGAAGACTTGAGTAATCATTAAACATTCAAGAGTCAAGATCATAGCATAATTACATCAATTATTCCAACAACACCTATAGCATAAATTGGGCGGGGGCCAAGACACTTTCCGGGCTCACCCTCATAGTAACAAGCATTCAACATATATCATAAATCCTTTGTCATGAAAGCAACACATTAACAACAAGAGACATAAAAAAGGGAAAAAGGGACTAATTAAAGACTTGAGTAATCATAAAATATTCAAGAATGAAGATCATAACATAATTACATCAATTGTTCCAACAAAACCTATAGCATAGATTGGGCGGGGGCCAAGACACTTTCCAGGCTCACCCTTATAGTATCAAGCATTCAACATAAATTAAAAGCAAGAGTAGCATAACTAGTGTCCCCAAACTTAAGGACTCACCAAAAGCTTATCTTCAAGATGCAAAAATTAGTCACGTGGAGGATGATCATGAGGGGCTCCAATTCCTACATGGTAACATCATGTAGGCATAAAATATGCATTAGTATGTTCGAATATACTAAATATGTTGGATGAAATGCAACAATACTTAGGCAACATAGTCAAAATGCATAATTGTAAGCAATGGATAAGTATAATAACAATATGGCATGCATGATCAATGTTTGAAGTAAAACATACTTGTAAAAGATATAAATTGCAAAAATAGTTTACATGTGTAGGAAGAGACCATATCCACATAGTCCAAGAAAGCTTTATTTTGAACACCAAGGCATATCACCCCCTCGAAAGGTGATTGAGGTACATACCCCTTAACAAGGTAGATGGGTAGGCCAACCCCCATTATAGTGGTCAAGGTACATACCCCTCAATAAGGTAGATGGGCATACCACCCCCATCATAGTAGTCAAGCTACATACCCTTCAACAAGGTAGATGGGCATACCACCCCCCATCATAGTGGTCAAGATACATACCCCTTAACAAGGTAGATGACATACCAGCCCCCATTACAGTGGTTGAGGCAAGTCATCCCCTCAACAAGGTGTGGTCAACTTGCAACATTATAGATACTTTTCATGAATTAAACAAATATATGCATTCCCTTAATCATCATAGTGCCAATGGACTTATAAACCATGTAATAGACCATCAGTAACTCAAGAATTCATATCAAGATATTTTATCAAACACTTGGTGGGTGTGTAATGTTATCTAAATATCATGCATATTCAAGAGTGAAATCATGTGAGAAAACTCATTATGATTCAACCTACCAACACATAGTAAAACCCTCATGTAAGATAGATTGAAATCCCTTACCAAATCTCATAATATATTATGGTTTCATAGCTCAAAATATACATAGTCACAATAGACAAACCATCTCATAGTATAACCTTGAAATAGGTAGACTTGTGTTTTCCAATGATCATTTCATAAAACTGTAACATAGTTTATAATCATAATTTATAATACGTAAAACCCATAAGTAATACAATTTGAAAACATGCTATTTTCATAAAAAGAAATATTGGGCACCATGGGTGAAAGGACCCAATGGTTAAAACCAACATACGTCAAATTTTGGAATTTCTTTGAAGTAGACTTGGATGAGAACATGAAGTTTGAATGAAGTTCTTGAGATCTAACATTAAACTTGAGATACTAGAATTTGGGTGAAATATTTGGTTAAGTGTTAGAAAGGGTTTAGAAAGTGTCTTGAGTGATATAGAGTTGGAAAATGGCTAAACATAGGTGTTTTTATGCATAAAAGGCATAGGGTCAATACCCGAATACCTTAGGACAAAAAAAGAGAATTAAGGAAGTGCTAACACACCCCGCGACAGGTCTGCATCACAGAGGCATTACAGACCCCTACTGGAAATTAAAATTTTGGTAAAAATGAAATTTCGCTACGGATCCTCTAAAATCTGGGTTATTTTCATTTTCCACTCAATTTTCCCCCTTCGTCAATAATATGAAGTTATATTATGATATCACGCATGAATTTGAGATATATGGAAATTATGATTATGGGCATTTTCAAAGCACCTTTTTAGGGCATTTCAATTACATTATCCCCACAGACTCTCAGATAATGCTTTTCATCTGAATTTTATTCTCACTTATAAGAACAAAAGCTATCAACACACTTAAACTTTATGGTTGCTATCCATACTAACTAATCAAAAATTTAGTGGGTGTCATTTTTCACAAAAAACACAAAAACACATATATGCCACATATATTTGGTATTATAATACTACCTAAACATCCTAAATATATCGGTTCAATAGAAAGCAAATTTCCCTGGGGAAAACGAACACAGGTAAGAAAACCTCTAGGATTTAAAAATTGGGGTAGTTATAGGCCAAGGCTACTTAGAATTCACTAACGCCCATAACTACCTATACTACATCAAAAAAGAGGCGCATTTTAACTTAATCACTGTAATAGTGTTTAGAGGGAGCTCATGCTTGCAAGAAACATCACCTTCTCTCTGGCACCTATCACATGCTTTGGCGTAGTCATGAGCATCCTGGTGGATTGTGGACAAATAGTAACCACACTGTAGTATCTTGTGTGCTATCCAAACTCTACTATGATGCCCACCTACTAACAACGAGTGACATGCCTCAAGGATACTATTCATCTCAACCTCAAGAACATAATAATAGATAATCCCATCCGCATATACATGAAACAAGTATGGGTCATCTCAGAAGAATTTCTCATATTAGACATGAACTTGCGGCTCTGGTGGGATTCAGGTCAGGCGACACAGTATCACTAACTAAGTAGTTTGCATAATCTGTAAACTATGGTATCAATTTATAGGATGTTGCCAACATTCTCTCATCTGGGAATACATCATTGATCTCCAACCCATCATCAAACTTTGCCATAGCTCCATCTTCTATCATGGAAAGGTTATCTATATTCTGATATTTGGTCCCTTTTCTATCAGTGACATCAAAATTAAATTCTTAAAGAAGGAGTACGTATCTCATCAACCTTAGTTTTGAATCCTTCTTCTCCATCAAGTACCATAATGCTGAGTTATCTGTGTGCACTACAACTTTGGTCCCAATAAATATGACCTGAATTTTTCTATTGCAAAGACACCGCAAATAACTCTAGATCAGTGACAATATAATTCTTCTAGGCTAGATTTTGGGCCTTGCTAGCATAGTATGTGGGATGTAATATCTTTTCTTGGTGCTGTCCCAATACTACACCTAGCGCAACCCCACTTGCATCACACATGATTTCAAAGAACTTTGACCAGTCTGGAGCTATAATGATAAGGATGAAATCAACTTCTGCTTCAAACCTTCAAAGGATTTTAGGCATGCATCATCAAACACGAACTTAGTATCCTTCTCAACCAATTTACATAATGAATGTGTAATTTTAGAGAAGTCTTTTAGGAAACACCGGTAGAACCCTACATGCGCTAGGAAGCTCCTCATACCCTTTACTGAGATAAGTGGGGGAAGTTTCTCAATCATTTCCACTTTATCTCTATCAACCTCAATTCCTTTGATGGAGATTCTGTGCCCTAACATAATTCCCTCCTTCACCATGAAGTGATATTTTTTCCAATTTAGCACCAAATAGCATTCCTTACACTGTCTTAGCATAATATGCAAGTGCTTTGACCAATCATCAAATGAGTCTCCAACCATACTAAAGTCATCCATGAAGACTTCAATAGTGTCCTCTGCCATGTCTGAGAAGATGAACATTATGCATCTTTGGAATGTTGTTGGAGCGTTACACAATCCAAACAGCATCCTCTTGAATGCGAAGGTGCCATAGGGGTGATGTGCTGCAAAAATACAATACTTTTAATGCTTAAAACTTAGGATTTTGTGTGTTATCAATGTGACTTTAGTTATTCTTATGTGTTTTTGTGTTTAGATTTATAGGATTACAAGTTATCCATGATTTAGAAAAATGTTACAGAAGTTGTTAGTTTTTGATGTGGTACAAAACCTTATATGAGTCGTAAAGAATTATATGAGTCATAATGGTGTTTTGTGAGGAATTCCAGTAAGGGCAATTTGCTAAAGTTGAAGTCTACGAACATGTAGACAAGTTTTGGAGCAATTTATGAGTCATAGACCACCTTTTCTGCCCTGAGGATCAGAGAAGTGGATTTGCAGAAAATTCATCAGACGAAAACCACTTTATGAGTCGTGAAGGGGTGTCATAAAAGAAAAGACAAAAATTCCAGTAGCTGATTATGAGACCCCGGCTATGAGCCGTAGAAGACACTACAAGTCGTAGAGTGCTTTCGTGGAGTTCACCAACCAGTTTTCCTAATCATTTCAGGACTTATTTTTAATTATTAAAAATAGTTTTTTAGTTATTTTTTGAAAGTAGAAGTTAGTTCACGTAAGTATTTAGTAGTTTTAGGTTTTGTGCTCAGAGAACTCAATATTCTAAGAGAGAAAATTGTGAGAGAGTCTTTGAAACACTTGAGCTTTAATTAAATCTTCAAGGTTATGATTTTCATTGACATTGGATTTGCTTGATCAAATCTATTGTATAAGTGTTTAATTATGTCTTCTCAATTCATAATATATTCATCTACACATAGCATGAGTAGATAAATCCACAACTAGGGTTGTGGAAACTATAAAGAACTAGCAAAGTAGAACCAGATAATTAACAATTCTTGGAAGATGTATATGCATGTATTAATTAACTCTCTTCATTTTGCATGTTTTCTAATATTGGCAACATTAGAATCCACCTAGTGTTACTTACTAGACCAAGATAGAAATGAATAAGAAAAAAGAATAATTAATAGGATTTGATTGATTTGTTCCCGTCTAATCAACAAAATTGGGCCAAGGGGAGGTTGTACTAGGACTTAAAGGCAATGGTTAGTAATGCATACTATAGAGATAGGTCAATTTGCATAGTGAAATTCTCTTCTCACCTTTGACCAAATGGCTTGGTGAACTTAAATTACCGTCCTGCATGCTATATACTAGACAAGAATTAGTTTTCAAGGGATAGTAAGTTAGAGAATCATAGGGAGCACAATACCATAGCTGCTCTCTATAATTGGTTTTTCTCTCATGATAGTTAGTTAGTTTTTTTTTCTCATTGATTATTGCAAACCCCTTCTTTGGGGAATTCAGTTTGTTAACTAATTGGATTGCATATTCCCTATGGTTTCGACCCTAACCTTTGTTAGGTTCTATTTCTTAACAGCGACCATTTTATCCTCTAAAAAGGAGGTGTAACTTGGGCGATATCAAGAATTTTAGTGCCGCTGCTAAGGAATACGGCTAGACTTAGTAAATTTACTAGTGATTTAAGTGTTAATCCTTAGATACCTTTATTTTACTTTTGTTTTTGTTTTTGTTCTTTCCAGGGTGTATGAGTTGTGTATACCCAACACTCAAAGTCAAGGTAAACCCTACATAGCCAATGCAACCATGAATAGGACAAATAATGAAGAACATCAGAATGAGAACTCAAATCCTTTGGTAGATATTCCAAAACCTTAGGAGTTCAATGCTAATGCTTACCAGTGGAATCAATACAGGTTAAACCCCATAGCTATGGATGTGACTGGAGCTATTGTATTGCCACCACTACTGGCAGACACAAAGTTCACAGTCTCTAGTGGGTTACTTCAGATGCTGCAAAATGATGGGCTATTTGCGGGCTTACCATTAGAGGATCCACATAGTCACTTGGACAACCTGACATTTATTTGCAAGAATGTGATTGGGACATAAAATCTATATATAGATATTGTGGGACTTTGTGTCTTCCTATTATCTCTTATGGGTAATGTTGTGTTGTGGCCATCTAAGCTCCTACAGAGTTCAATCACAGGTGGGCAGATTTGCAGAAGGCTTTTTTGGAGATGTACTTCCCTAAATCGAAGAAGCTTAAGTTAAAGGACCAGATTAAAAACTTTTGAGCAACTTCCTAGTGATTCGATAAACACTACTTGGGAGTGATTTAGAAAATGTTTGAGGAGTGTCCCTGACTACAAGATAGTTGATGATGCCTTAGTGGAGATCTTTTACTGTACCCTTGATGAGAATAGTCAGGCCTGTGCTGACACTATCATAAGGGGCATGTTCCTAGATCAACCATTTGCAAGGATTGCAGAATGTATAGAGCAAGTGGTCAAGACAAATCATGCATGGGGGCAGCAGGATAGAGCTTCCACAAAGAGTTCATATGCTATTAGTGTGGTGTCAGAGCAAACAAAAATTAATGATGAAATTATGTAGCAGCTTTCTCAGCTTCGTAAAAGCGTATATGTGGTCCTAAAGTAGAACAAAGAGAGAGTGACAGCCCACCAAACCCCACGTGCACCTATGTACGAGGAGCCATACTATAAGGAGGACATGTTTTATGAATGATCAGATAGGGGATTTCTGGACCAACGCCCAAGGGTCCAATTAGGACTATTGGAGCCAAGGTCAAGGAAACCAGGGTTAGAACTTTGGTAGAGATGGAGCTTATAGGGACAACCACTAAGTTTATTATGATAGGAGAAGGGTCCAGATAAAGACTGGGGTCGCAGAAAAGGCTTCAAAAATGGTCTTTATATGCCACCACATAACTGTGATACAGGTGCAGGCAACTCCAAAATTGAGGAGATGTTTGATCACCTGTTGAAGAAGGCTGAGACAGAGGATAAGACCCTATGAGGTAGAGATCTTTAGTATCAATCAAAAGATATAATCTGATTCATTTGAATTAGCATTAGAGGGGTACACTGCCTAGTAATACAGTGTAAAATTTGAAAAAAGAAGGGTAGTGTATGGTTGTTACTACTCGAGGTGGAAAGAGCATAATTGACCCTCTTATACTGGTTGATGAGGAACATGTTAGTGAGAAGATGGTTGAAGCAGAGGATGCGAATGAAGGAGATGATAGTGGCAAGGATAGGGTGAGTGAAGCAGCTGAAGTGCCACAGAGGTTTAAGCCTGTCCCTAAATCTCCTCCTCCTTTCCCTCATAAATTCAAAAAAAGAGAGAAGGAAGGTAAGTTCCAGCACTTTCACTCTAGTTAAAACAACAGTCTATCAACATCCCTCTCATCGAGGCTTTGGAGAAAATGCTAGGCTATGCTAAGTATAGGAATGACTTGGTCACCAAAAAGCACAGTGTAAGTTAGGACCTTTCTCAAAAGCTTCAATATTGCAGTGCTATCACTACGAAGTCCTTGGTTCAGAAGTGTGAAGATCCAGGTGCTTTCACCATACCTTGCACCATTGGAGATGTAGAGTTCGTAAGGGCACTATGTAACTTAGGTGCCAGTATCAATTTGATGCCTCTTGTGGTCTACAAGAAGCTAGGATTTGAAGCCCCTACTCTAATGAGCATGCGGTTACTAATGGCGGATCAAACGGTGAAGAACTTTGTGGGATACTCTATGATGTGTTGGTTAAAGTGGAAAAGTTCATATTCCTTGCAGACTTTATGATTCAAGATTGTAAAGTTGACTTCGACATCCCAATTATCTTGGGAAGACCATTCCTAGCCATTGGGCGAGCACTAGGAGATTTGAAAGCCAGTAAACTCAAGTTTAGATTGAATGACAAAGAAGTTGTCTTCGATATTCATCAGTCCATGAAGTATCCAGATAAGATGAAGAGTGAAGTCTGAATAACCAATTTGCCTAAGTCATGCTACGACAATAAATTAGGTGCTACTTAGGAGGCAACCCAAGGTTATTGATGTAATAATGTAGTCACAGATTTATTTTGAGTTTTTAGATTCATAGGTAGTTTATTTTCTTTCATTTTATAGTAATTATAGACAATGAGTTGGTTGCATATAGGGTAGTAGCGTAGTTTATGAAGAGTATGAAGGTACAAGACTAAGTCATTCATGTTGGCTGAGGTAGAGCATCAGATAGAGTCTTTACGCTGGGTTTACAAGTTGTAAAACACTCAATGACTCATACTTCATCTCGTAGACATTTCCAGTGAGTAAGAAAAATATGCACCTAGTCCAAGAGCTAACTTTATAATTCGTAGATTAAACTATAAGTCGTGAATGGGGCTTGTTGACCCAGGTAGGTTTTCTAAAAATTTTCTAAGTGTTGAGGGTTCTACGAAATTATGATCTATGAGCTGTAGAATCACCTATGACTCATAATTGAGATTTCGTAAACCTAGGCCCAATAAATTTCTAGTTGACCTGATAAAGTATAAAAAAAAGGGTCAAATAATTTTGCCCCCACATTTGACCTAAAATTACAAAATCTACCCAACCTACCCCACACCTTCTAATTTCTGACCACCACTGACCCCTTTTTCGGTGAGATTTCTAGCAGCCTAGGGTTTTGTGCCTACCCATCTTTCTCATTTCTTCAAGTTACACCTCAATTCTTGGTGAGTTTTTAGTTTAATTAAAATCCTAAATTTGCCTTGTTTTATTGATCGATTTGAAAATTATATGGGGCATGATCTGTAAACATAAAACCTATGTTTTAACTGAATTTGTGATTTAAAGTAATTATGTTGCCCATGTGTGATTATTGTCTAAGACCAGAATTGGGCATTTTTGCCTTAATTGTTTTGGGTACATTGTTTGTGTTTATTGAGTCACCCACCATATGTAATTGAATGATATTTAATGAGAGTGCATGATTTGTTCTTGTAGAATTGGTGGGTGAGCACATAGATACGTGATGTTGTGTTAATTAATTAGAAGTGGTCGGAATTGTGGGATATTTTGTGCTAAATCATTTTTTTCGATGGGGTGTGTATGTATGGAAAAACATGTTGGGGGTAGAGTTGCATTACTAAAATCATGAGGGTGCATGTGTTCTTGCTTCGATGTTGATAATTAGTTGGTTGAAATAGTCTTGTCAGGTCCCTGTGATGAACTTAGGTGACTGAGTTTTCTGGTTCATGAGTGGCTTTTATGACCCGCGGAGTGATCCACAAGTCGTAATTACCTTTCGTGTACAATTCCAAAAACTTGATGTTTCTGAGTATCCATGAGATGAGACCTTCTACGAGTCGTAGATCACTCTATGGCTCGTAGATAGGTCTTGTAGATCCCTTCTTGAATTTAATTACTCACTGGAATTTGCTGCCACCCCAGTTTATGACTTATAAACTACTTTAAAAGTCGTACCTAGACTCGTAGATTTTTCCAGTAACAAAAATTTGTTCTGAACCACTGGTTTATGAAGGCTCTTTACGACTCGTAGTACATACTACTACACATAAAGGTGTTTTTGTAAAATCCATCTACCACTATACTCAGATGAATTCTTGCATCTTAATTCTTTATTTATGGGCTAACCATGATACATATGCGTTGATGTTTCAGGTACTATGGCCCATAAAGCTAAACATGATATGATTCTAGCCTTATGGTGGAGGCTCAAGGATAAGCCTTTATATGTTGAGCCTTCAGATACCGAGCAAACCTCATAGCTAAGCAGTTCACTAGAGGTCCCAGATGTCAGATCAG
>DF357276.1:93570-107005 GCA_000787875.1 Solanum virginianum | reverse complement strand
TTGTATAAGGGCAAATAAAGACTTAGGATCTTTCAAATCATAACATATAAATATATCATATTACTCATAGCCAATCCACATAATGATAAACAATAGGTAGCCATATCCATATCCATAATCTCTAAATATAACACTAAGGATATAAACGTAAAAGAGCTTACATAATGTCCAGTAATGCCTCTAGTCATGGGATAGTACAGGGCCCAAGACATTTTCCGGGCTCACTATTAAAGTAAAGAATATACATAAAAGCACCACTAGTAGATGAATGGTTGTATGTCCTTTGAAGATAAGACTCACCACAATAAGCAAATCTCAAGATCCACGTTAACCGTCGTACGGTGGATGAAGGTAGTCCTCAGTCCCTAGATGGTTAGATCATGTAGGCAAAAATAAAACTTAATATGTTTAAATGTACTAAGTATGCGGGCATGCAACACATATGACTTACCAAACCTACATTCAATGTTAGATGATAAGACATAATGTATAAGGAAATATATAGCAAGAGATATAGTATATGATATGCCATAAAACCAATGATGCATGAAATGCATAAATGCTCATATATAGTGGGGATGGACTACAACTGACAAATCAAACTCATGTAAGCTATTACATGAATTAGCATGATAAAGACCTCCCATCGGTCAGAGAAGATTACTTGGCAAGGGTAATCTACATCACACCTTACGACCCAGTCGTTTCAGTGGATGGATACCTTCATTGTGACCCAGTCTTTTTAGAAGGATTTTCATATCATATCATATCACATCAAAATGTGCAACCATTTCTTACGATCCTGTCTTTTTGGTAATGGCTGCCATATACTTATAATGGAACATACTTCAAGGAAAGGGAGAGGACCCTTGGGGAGAGTCCTGACGCCCCCAACCATCAATACTAAGTCAAACATCCCACGAGAATACTTATACAATACATGCTTCCAAAAGGGAAAATAGTCATTTCAAATCATTTAATGCATATTTAAGGTCAAAAGCCAAACATATTTCATAGCCATTCGTACCAGGGCTCAAAAGCCAAATCATAATTCCTAATCATGATACTCATGCATAGAATAGATTATTCACATATACGAGAAGGTGCAAGCACCCAAAATGCTTAATGAGCCATATCATAGACATTTTGTCATGACCCAAGCCGAGGTCCTAGATGTTACACGACGCATGAGGAACCCGAAGGGACCCCAAGCAAGCCTCTTAACATATCATTACACATCCTTGGTGGCGGAAGCAATAAAATACAATAAAAGATTGTAAATAGGGATAAATACGGGTAACGAAAAACTTTCAAATCATAAGCATCAGGAGTCAAGAGAGAGTAAACACTTATACTATAATATAAAACATGTCCAACAACACCTCTAAAACTTAGATGCTTAGCGTGGCCCAAGACAAGAAAATGGGATCACACTGATAGTCGATACATAAATAAAAGAAGATAGTTTTAGTACATAGCATGAGATCATAAACATTGTCCCCAGAATAGAGGACCCACCAACTAGCTTGAGAGAAAATCGTACTAGCTATGTGGAGGAGGAGGATGATTAGGTGGTGCTCCGGTTCCTACATGGTAACATCATGTAGGGATAGAGTATGTGTTAGTATATTTGAATGTACAAAGTATGTCGAATGCAATGCAACAATAGATAGGCAACTTAGGCAAAATACAGTATCATAGGCAGTAGATAACATAGTAATAATATGACATGTATGAAGAATGCTTGAAGTAAATCATACTTATATGGAAAAAGTACACGTGTAGCAAGTGACCATCAATATAGGATATCCAAGGCCTACCACCCCCTTGGAGAGACGAATGAGGTACAAACCCCTCAATATGCTTATATGAGCCTACTACCCCCGAACTAGGCAACTAAGGTACAAACCCCTCGATATGGTTAATGAGGTACAAACCCCTCAATATAGTTATACGGGCCTACTACCCCCCGTACTAGGCAACCAAGGCACCAACCAATCGATATGGTTATACGGGCCTACTACCCCCATACTAGGAAACTAAGATACCAACCCCTCGATATAGTTACCCATGCCTATAATGCCCCGAGCTAGGCTTGTTAAACTCACAACATTATGGATGTTTATCATGAAATTAACATATATACAACATTCTTTCATCATCATAAGGTCATATAACTCATATGTCAAGCATTAGGCCTTCAACAACTCAAGAATCATAATTCTGACATTTTATCAAACATTAGGTGGGTGTGCAATGCTAGTATAAAATCATGCAATTAAAGAGTGAAATCATGCAAGAAATCTGGAAGTAAATCATCCCACCATTACTTGGTAAAACCATCATACAATATACATTAAAACCCTTCATCAAATCTCAAGTTAGATCCAAGATTCATAACTCAAAACATGATAAAACAGTCACACTTTTATAAAACTCTGACATAGTTCATAGTCAAATTCATGATAATAGACCCACATGTAAAATCAACTTAAAAGCATGTAAATTAGATGAAATGGAAGCTTCGGCACCATAGGTGAAAGGACCCAATGGATAAAACCCACATACCTTGACTTTGGAGAATAACTTGATGAAGATTGGAGATGAGACATACAGCATGAGTAAAAGCCTTAGATCCGGATGAGTTTTGGGATATGGAATTTGGAGTGAAATATAAGTCTAAGTGGTTGAATGAGTATTGGAGAATGTTTAGGATGATATGAGGGTAAATATGGTTAAGTATATGTATTTTCACGCATGGGAACACTTAGGCTTAAGACCCAAAAGCCTTGGGCCGAGATAAAATCACTGGCAACAAAATACACAGGTCTGCATCTGGTCCATGATGTGGACCTATCGTGGAGGCAAAATTTACACAGGTTTACGATGGATCGATTATGGAAATTGAAATTTTGGGAAAATGAAATTGTGATTCATTTGCTCTAAAATCGGGGTTAAACCCAATCCCTACTCAATTTGACCCCCTGATCAAGAATATGAAGTCAAATTTTTGATATCACGCATGGATTTTGAGATATATGGAAATTATGATTTTGAGCACTTTCGAGGCACATTTTCAGGCCATTTTTAGGGTCATTTTAATATCTCCCCCTTGGGAACATTCATCTTCGAATGTCCAAGAGACATATATGAGAAGAGCAATCATAAAGGGATCAGTCCCAACAAGAATGCATCAACACACTCAAAGCATCATTTTCAAAATCTCAACATAAGTGTAAAATCACCATGAATTTTGTCAAATAAATATGAATGCATGGAAATGACTTAGGGGCTGAAACATGAAATATGAAATCACATAGAAGACTTAGAATTAGTGCCATAGGCTTGAGTAGCATGGAAAAGATATGTATATCATTTTTGTATGTCTAAGGACATCATCTCCCCTTGGGAGAAAATCTCCACCTTGCCCCCTTCACCAAGGCCTTCAATTCTAATAAGGAGGGATGAAAATCTTGCTTTTCTTTTACCTCATGAACCAAGGAAGACTTGGAACCATCAACAATCACAATGCCACCATTATCAACCTCTTTCATCTTAACCCCCAATCTAGTAAACCTACCTTATCAACCAAGGAAGACTTTGAACCATCAACAACCACAGTGCCACCATTTTCAACCTCTACCAACCTAATCGCCACTCTGGCCAACCGATGGACCTCCTTAGCTACCTCTATGCCCTCACCATCAACATGAGCTAGGCTACCCATAGACATCCTACTCAAAGCATTTGCCATAATATTAGCCTTACTGGGATGATAATGCACACTCATATCATAATCCTTAAGAAGTTATAACCACCTTCTTTGCCTCAAGTTAAGGTCTTTTTGAGTGAACACATACTGGAGACTCTTATGATCGGTAAACACATCCACATGCACCCCATACAAATAATGACTTGGCCTCATTACTGCTCATGCACTTTGAGTTGCCTAGAAGCATAGGCTATCACCTTCCCATTTTGCATCAACACACAACCCAAACCAACCTTAGAAGTATCACAATACAGAAAAATCCTTCCAACCCTTTCGGTAGTGACAAAATATGAGTGGACACAAGCTTATCTTTCAAGGTTTGAAAACTCTTTTCCCACTCATCGGTCCACACAAACTTAGCCTTCTTTTGAATTAATTTAGTCATGGGAGAAGCAATAGAAGAGAACCCATTCAAAAACCTCCGATAGTAACCTGCTAAGCCCAAGAAGCTCCTAATATCCGATGGGGTCAATGGTCTATGACAATTTCAAATCACATCCATCTTTTAAGGATCCACCTTAATACCATCCCTTGACACCACATGACCTAGAAAGGTAACCTCCAACAAAAATTCGCACTTTTCATATTTAGCATACAACTTCTCTTCCCTCAATCTTTGCAACACTATCCTCAAATAGGCCACATGCTCCTCCACACTATGAGAATAGATAACAACACTGGTGCACCCCAAGGTGATTGGCTATGCCTAATAAAATCCTTCTCTAACAAATCCTCAATTACTCCTTCAACTCCTTTAACTCCTGTGGGGCCATATGGTACCTTCACTTGATGATATCCGTACTGAAGATCAATCTTAGGGAAGTGGCTAGCCCCTTGCAGTTGGTCAAACAAATCATCCATTCTTGGAAAAGGATACCTATTCTTGATGGTGACCCTATTAAGTTGCCAGTAGTCAATACACATTGCAAGAGACCATCCTTCTTCTTTACAAACAACACTGGTGCACCCCAAGGTGATTGGCTATGCCTAATAAAATCCTTCTCTAACAAATCCTCAATTACTCCTTCAACTCCTTTAACTCCTGTGGGGCCATATGGTAAAGGGAAATAGAAATGGGTTGAGTATTGGGGAGGAGGTCTATACCAAAATCTATTTCCCTTTAGAGAGTAACACTAAGAAGGTCATTAGGAAAGATATCAAGGAACTCCTTTACAATCGGAACCGACTTTATGGGAACGACTTTGTACTCCACATCGCTAACCCTCACAAGATGATAAAGACACCCTTTAGAGATCCACTTACGGGCTTTCATGCAAGAGATGAATCTACCCTTTACCAGCACATCATGACGCTCCCACTCAAGAATGGGTTCATTTGGGAATTGGAATTTGACCCTACAAGTATCACAATCAATAGAGCCAAAGTATGCATGCAATAAGTCCATCCCAAGGATGACTTCAAAATTAACCATATCCAACTCAACAAGATCACAAGGCAAAATCTTATGAAAAAGGCAAATGGGGCAATTTCTATAGACCTTTCTAGCAACAATAGATGCACCAATAGGAGTTGACCCCTCATATGACTTACACAACAATTTGAACTCAACATGAAACATTTTGACAACAAGGGGGTAATAAAAAAAAAAGTGTCACCCAGATCAATCAATGCATACACATCAAAATCAAAGACTGTTAACATACCCATACCAATGTCGGCCAGCTCATCTACCCCTTGCCTCCCATGTACATGAAACCCGATTGTGCCTTGGGGTGCTATCTTATTGATCACCTCTCCCTAAAGCAATCGCATTGGCACCCTAGCCTTGAGGACGAATATCCTTACCTTTGTTGCAATTTCGAGGGCAATCTATTGCCTTATGCCCCATCTCTCCACAACTGTAACAAACACCGGTATTCCTCAAGCATGGGCCACTATGACCCTTACCACACTTCTGATACACTTTAATGGAACCCACACAAACATCACCTTGGGCCCTTGGGATGTCATTGGCAAACCTCCTATAGGGAGCATGAGAAGATCCTTCACATTGATGAAACAGGCCACCCTTGCGACTTTGGAACTTTCCCTCAAAACGGTCCCTCTTGGCCTCATTACTGCTCTTCCTCAACTTTTCCTCCTTCATTTGTACAACATAGGCCATCAAATGGGACAAATCCATGTCACCAATAAATATAGTGGACCGACACTCCTCCTTCACCAAGTCGGATACTCCTATCACAAACTTATTCATTCTAGACCTTGATTCGACCACCAAGGGTGGAACATTTTTTGAAAGTTTGTTGAACTTGAGGGCATATGCCCTCACACTCATAGGTCCTTGTTTCAAGTTCATGAACTCCACTAATTTAGCTTCTCTATGCTCAAGAGGGAAAACCCAATTAAGAAAAGCCTCCTTGAACTCTTCCTAAAGCACCACATTATTGATTCCTTTCTCCCCCTTCAATTAATTGTACCATATTTGTGCTACCCTCTTGAGTTGGTAAGCTACCAATTCTGCCTTCTCTTTTGACCTAACACCCATAATAGCCAAAACTTTGTAGGCCTCATCAATGAACTCTTAAGGGTCCTCATCCATCTTTGACCCATAGAATTCTGAGGGATTCATCCTCATGAAGTCTCTCACCCAAGATACCAGTGTAGGAGCATGAGGGCTTTGGCCCTTTGATTGGCTTGATTAGCTACAACTTGTACAAGCAAAGTGAGCATCCCGAAACTCACCATAAGCTGGTTGTTCTTTGGGTGTGCGGGCACTTCTTCCTCTTTTGTTAGGCATGATCTAGCATAGCAAGTAATAATCATTAGTGGCAAACCTTAACTTCTATGGCACGACATAGAGTAAGAAGAAGGGAAATATTTCCTAAAATGTCTCATAGGCTCTTACACATAATTGTGGTGCACAACAAAACCATGAATAAGACTCTAATATACGTGGTGTGTTGGATGCTGAGGACCATTAACAACCTATTGCTCAGATACCAAGCTTGTCATGACCCAAGCCTAGGGCCTAGATGTGACATGGCGCATAGGGAACCTGAAAGGATCCCAAGCAAGCCTCTTAACATAACATTACACATCCTTAGTTTTCAAAGCAATAAAATACGATAAGAGATTGTAAATAGGGATAAATAGGGCTAAGAGACAACTTTCACATAAGCATCAAGAGTCAAGAGAGAGTCAAAGATCATAGCATAATTTAAAACATGTCCAACAATACCTCTAAAACTTAGATACTTAACAAGGGACTAGACAAGCAACCAGGCTCACCTTCATAGTTATTACATCTATAAGAAAAGATACTTTTAGTCCATAGCATGAGAATATAAATATTGTCCACGGAATGGAGGACTCATCAACTAGCTTGAGAGACAATCATACAAGCCACGTGGAGGAGCATGATGATCAAGTGGGGCTCCAATTCCTACATGGTAACATCATGTAGGCATAGAGTATACATTAGTATATTTGAATGTACTAAGTATGTAGGATACAATGCAATAATATATAGGCAACATAGGAAAACTGCAATATCATAGGCAATAGATAACATAGTAACAATATGACATTTATGAAGAATGCTTGAAGTAAATCATACTTATATGGGAAAAGTACATGTGTAGCAAGGGACTATCAATATAGGATATCCAAGGCTTACCCCCCCTTAAAGAGGCGAATGAGGTACAACCCCTTCAATATGGTTGGGCCTACTACCCCCGTACTAGACAACTAAGGTACAAACCCCTCGATATGGTTAATGAGGTAAAAACCCCTCAATATGGTAATATAGGGCTACTAACCCTTGCACTAGGAATCTAAGGTACCAACCCCTTGATATGGTTATACAGGCCTACTACCCCTGTACTAGGCAATCAAGGTACCAAACCCTCGATATGGTTACCCGAGCCTACAACCCCTCGAGCAAGGCTTGGTCAACTCACAAAACTATGGAAGTTCATCATGAAATTAATGTATATACAACATACTTTCACCATCATAAAGTCATATATCTCATATGTCAAGCATTAGGGCTTCATCAACTCAAGAATCATAATCCGGACATTTTATCAAACACTTGGTGGGTGTACAATGCTAGTGGAAAACTATGCAATTAAAGAGTGAATTCTTGAAATAAATCTTGAAGTAAATCATCCACCAATACTTGGTAACACCATCAGTCAATATCCAACAAAACCATTTATCAAATCTCAAGTTAGATCTAAGATTCATAGCTCAAAACATGCTAAATCAGTCATACTTTTACAAAATCCCAACATAGTTCATAGTCAAATTCATAATAGTAGACCCATATGTAAAATCAACTTAAAAGCATGTAAATTAGATGAAATGGAAGCTTGGGAACCATGGGTAAAAGGTCCCAATGGTTGAAAACCCCATATCTTGACTTTGAAGAATAACTTGATAAAGATTGGAGATGGAGACTTGAAGCTTGAATAAAATCCTTTGATCCAGATGAGTTTTGGGACTTGAAATTTGGAGTGAAATATGAGTCTAAGTGTTCGAGTGCATCAAGCCCAAAGTCCCACTAAGGCAGACTGGCACCCATTGTTGACAAGGCTCAGGAGAACCAACATGTAACCATGCACTTGCAATGAACATTATAAGGGGTTTTTTATATTCAGCATACATTCAAGATGGTAGACAATAATAACATACCAAAAGGAAATGCATATGACTAGGTTGTTGGAGCAATAATGTCTAAATTACAAGACATGTCCACACTTGAATTTACATAGTCTACAAAGCCTTTAGATAAGGAAAAATATCAGATAAGGGTCGGGACAGACCCCGACTCTTGACTATCTATACAATATAAAAATATAAGCTTTAGACACACGAAGCTCCGACGCAACCTGGAGCTTGGTAACAACAGTTGGATATACTTGTACTCCTACTAGGGAGATCTATTAGCGTATGTACTTATAGCATAAAATGTAGGTCCCCCCTAAGGAAAGTCAGTACAAGATAATACACTGAATATGTTAGGCAGAAAATACTTTATATGAAGTAACAACTAAAATGAAATCATGCACTCATGTAAGGATAAGAGACTACCTTTAATAACAGTGTGAAATCATGTACTTTATGTCCTTTTTATTACTTTACCTTTCTTTACTGTATAATCTATGCATAACACGTAATACAAATGATCAGGTGATCAGTGGTGAATCATTATCTGGATCGACCCATGCTAGACTTTTCTTTCACCCTAGGATACCTCCCACAATGGGATCAACCCATTCTAGGTGATTCTTCCACCCCTAGGGCTATCACCCATCAATAAGCAACATACTTTATCTTTTATTTACTTTTGAGATGATTCTTCTAGTTATCATAATATTTGAGCTGTAGGACCATAAATATAACATATGATATGTCAATAATCATAAAAGACAATACCATTATGAAAGGAGTAGGTTACACAAATAATGAAATGCGTAGAAGATGAAACAACACATGAACTTTGTTTAGTAGAAAGAACTTGTGTATCTTGATATACAAGTATGTATGCAGATTTGCAAATGACTATATATGGGAGCATATGAACATGTGAAAGAGTGGAGACATGGTTATTAGTTGTGTCGGAGTTGGTCAGTTCCCTTATGTGCCAAGGAAGAATCTAGATTTCATACCATGTAATACGAAATCAGGTAGCCTTACATACCTTATTGTACCACCTCACTATTACCTCGAAATAACCTCTCTGTCCTCCAAATATTTCTCTTCTAGACCTTGGGTCGGTAACCAATTGTGGAGTATATTTGGAAAGTTAGTTGAACTTGAGTGCATACTCCCTCACAATCATAGATCTTTAATTTAAATTCATGAACTCCATCATTTAAGCATCTTTAAGCTTAAGAGGGAAGAACCAGATGAGAAATGCTATCTTAAACTCCTCCTAAAGGATCACATTGTTGTTCCCCTTCTCCTCCTTCCATTGAGTAAACCATATCTGGGCTACCCCTTTGAGTTGGTGCGCTGCCAACTCTGCTTTCTCAATATGATAGACAACACTTTGTACACCTCATCAATAAATTCTTGAGGGTCCTCATCACCCTTAGACCCATGCAACTCTGGTGGGGTTCATCCTCATAAAATCCCTTACCCTAGATGTCAGAGTAGGAGCATGAGGGGCTTGGTCCCCTTGGTTGATTTGATTAGTCATAGTTTGAGATAGCATGGAAATAGCATACCGAAACTCTTCATGAGCTTGTTGTTCTTTGGGTATATGAGCTCTTCTTCCTCTTAGAATAGGCATGATCTAGCATAGCAAAGATCATTTATTAGGGTAAAGCCTTACCATAACTCCTATAGTATGACATGGATCATGAAGAAGGGAAATATTTTTTAAAACTTCTCATAGCCTCTTACTCAGAGTTGTGGTGCACTTCACAACCATGGATAAGACTCTAATAGACATAGTGTGTTGGATACCGAGGACCATTAACAACCCAGTGCTTTGATACCATGTTTGTCACGAACCTAGGACTTAGACATGACACGATAAATGGGAACCCAAAGGGACCCAAACAAGCCTCTTAGCATATCATCACAAATCCTTGGTCGCAGAAACAATTAAACAACAACAAAAGAACATAAAATAAGGTTAAATGGGCTAAGGGAGTCTTTCGTAACTTAAAAACATACAAGATTCAAGAGAGTCAAGCTCAAGCATCAATACATAACTTGTCCAGCAACACCTCTAAACTTAGAACTGAGCGGGGCCAAGATAACATTCTGGGGTCACCCTCATAGTCAAAGCATACAATAAAATAAAGAGAGTGTTTGCATAACATAAGATCAAAACACATCATCTTCAGAGTTGAGGACTCACCAAACTTGATTCAAAGATAGTACTAGCCATGTAGAGGAGGAGGATAATAAAGTAGAGCTCTGGTTCCTACATGGTAACATCATGTAGGTTTAAAGTATGCATAAGTACATTTGAATGAACTAAGTATGTAGGTTGCAATGCAATAAGAGATTGGCAACATAAGCAAAATACGTACATATAGGCAATGGACAAGCATAGTAACAATATAAAATGCATTAATGATGCTTGGAGTAAAACATACTTATATGGAACATATTACATGTGTAGCAAGAGACTTTCATAATAGAAACCAAGGCCTACTATCCCCTTGGTGAGGCGATTGAGGTACAAACCCTCTTGTATGTTTTCAAAGGCCTACTAACCCCCGAGCGAGGCGATTGAGTTACAAACCACCCAATATAGTTGCATGGGCCTACCACTGCCCCAGTGATATGATTGAGATACAAACCCCTCAAAATGGTCGCATGGGCCTACCCATCCCCCGAGCAAGGCGATTGAGGTAAAAACCCCCTAACATGGTTGTATGGGCCTACCACCCCCTGAGCGAAGCATGGTCAGTGTGCAATACTATAGATACTGTTCATGAAATGAACATGTATATATATACATTCCTTTCTGTAACAACCCCAAAAAGTGCTCAAAAATATGCCTTGGAAGTGTCCAGAATTATAATTTTTATATATTTAAAAATTCATTCATTATTTAAAAAATCAAACTTTATATTATTATTTAGAGTATCAAATTGAGTGGGAAATAAGTCTAACCCAAATTTTAGAGCAACTATATCAAAATTCAAAAAATACAATAAATACTATTTAGAAGTGTCTACTTTGAAGGGATATATCTCTTAGGAAAGAAAAAATTGAGTGGCCCATGACCTACCAACTTAAAGCCCTTTGAATTAGATTTCCACCGCACTTCATTTAACCTCATTCCGACATCAGATGAAGGATTTATGCCCATTTTTGTAAAACTCATTCATGTAGAAAATGCAGATTTCCAGTGAGCATCCGCGTCGCCTCCACAATGCGAACCAATGTTATTTTGGCCATGTATTTTTGATTTCGATCCAAGTCTTTCAAGTCTTGGGCCCAAAGATTCCCATACGTATTTTTACCTATACTTAGCCTTATTTCACCTTTATATCGTCCTCAATATTCCCCAATATCCTCTCAAACACTTAGACTTATATTTCATCCTAAATTGAAGTCCCAAACTCAAGACCAATCTTAAGAATTTCATCAAGGATTTCATTCAAGCTTCAAGTCTCCATTTCCAATATTCTTCAAGGGCTTTCCAAAGTCAAAGTATGTGGTGTTGAACCATTGGGTCCTTTCACTCATGGTGCCTAAACCACCTTTTACTTAATATTGTATGATTTGAAGTTGATTTTACATGTAGGTCTTGTATATTGAGAAATTTACTACACAGTGAGTTTAGTTCATGAAAATATGGTTGTTTTAGCATGTTTTAAGCTTCAACTCTTGGATCTAATGTTGTATTTGATGAGGTGTTTTGATATGAATGTCTTGGGGGTGTTGCAAGGTGTTGATTAAAGGTTTTACCACTGATATTTCTACATGATTTCATCTTCAAATTGCATTCTCTTTTACCCTCATTACGCCCCCCAAGGTGTTTGATAAAATGTCAGGTTGTGGTTTCTTGAAGAATTGAAGGTCCAAAGCATAAGATATCATATGAATGATACATGATGATGAAATGAGCTTATCTACATGATTATTCCTACATCAGGTATTGCAACAGAGCTTATGATGAATTCTATATAAAGTGTTGCATAGACAATGCCCGATCCGGGGGGACAAGAGCCTAGGTAACCTGGAATGGTTAATACACTTCTCCACTAGGGTGATAGGGTGGAATCATCATCAACCTAGAATGAGGGTTAATACTCATCTCCACCTAGGTTATGGGGTGGAAATATCACTAACCTAGAATGAGGGTTAATACTCATATCTACCTAGGTAATGGGGTGGTAACATTACCAACCTACCAAGGGGTTCGTACCTTAGAAAACTAGGTTGATCTCATCTTCACATATGATATTCTATATGAGCATGATTTACTTAAGCATGTTTTACTTATGTTTTGATCTTACATGTCATATTGCTATATTGTGCCTATTGACAATCGTTATGCATTTTGGATTATGATGCCTATCTATTGTTGCATTGCTTCGTACATACTTAGCACATTCAAATGTACTAAGACATACTCTTGCCTACGTGATATTAACGTGTAGGGACCAAAGCTCCTATTGATTCTTCTTGTGGCTAGAAGGAGTGTTCAAGAATGCCTTTTATACGTCCTCCATTTTGGGGACAAGGACTATTCTCTCACACTATGTATTAAGATTCCCTTTACTTTATCAAATACTTAAGACTATAAGGGTGAGCTCGATTGTATGTCTTGGCCCCTACCATTATCTATGTAGTAGAGGTCTTGTTGGACAAAGCTATGTATTTATGCTATGAGTTGATTCTATTATCTCTTGGCTCTATGTTACGACAAGTTCTCCCTTAGCAATTTTTTAACCTTATTTCCATTCTTCAAATATCATTTAATTATTTTCGTGACTAAGGATGCGTTATGATATGCTATGAGGCTTGTTTGGGGTTCCTTCGGGTTCTCTATTTGCCCATCATGTCTAGACTCTAGGGTTGGATTGTAACAAAGATGGTATTAGTGCACCAGGTCGATAGATCCTCGTAGTCCAACATACCAGGTCGATTAGAGTCATATTTATAATTGTGTTGTGCACCACAACTATGAGTAGGAGGCTGTGAGATATTTTGGAAAATATTTCCCTC
>DF357276.1:59357-93476 GCA_000787875.1 Solanum virginianum | reverse complement strand
TAGGGTTTTCCCCTCTAACAAATGTTATTTGATTTTCTAGTTGATCATGTCGCTTCAAGGAGGAAGAAGAAGGAATATAAGTAAAAGGTTTTGATTTTGATAGATTTGAGTTTCACTATTTCTTCTCTATTCTTTTGGTTGACAGTGGAGCTTCTTGTGTGCCCAAGTGGTTGTGCGGATCTTTGGTTCCTATTCTTTTGGTTGGGTATATTGTTGCTAGAAAGTTCCTATATGTTGATTCGGGTTTGTATTACATCAGGTCTAGCTTTGTGGCTTGTTGGATATGATATGGTGGATTGTGATGTTGTACTTAGGATGAAATAGTTGCATGCATATTGTGTCTCCATGGATGGTGGGACCCATAGTGTTAAGATCTGACTCCCTAATGAACCCGTCTTTGAGTGGGAGGTTGTCATGTGATAGCAAGGGAGGTAGGACCATTCTTGACTTAAGGTGCAATTAGTCTCTAAGGGGGTTGTATTTTTCATCTTGTGATAATTGTAGGTGTTGAACCTAAATTATTTTGTTTATAGAATTATTATTGGTGGTGGATGAGGCCTTAAATGTCCCTTTTCGATGTTTGAACTTGGGGTAGTGTCTTTTGGTTTATAGCACACCGGTTATGCCTATAAGTCTCATGGGTAAGATCTTAGTCCTTACCCTAATAGGCTTATGGTGGTTTTGGTGATGATAATGTGGTTTGTTCCATAATGAAGTAATATGCTTATAAGTCTCATGAGTAAGATCTATAGTCCTTACACTAATAGGTTTATGGTGGTTTTGTGATGATAATGTGGTTCGTTCCCTAATGAGGTAGTGCATGTGAATCATTTGAGGGTAGTACTACGAGTTCAAGGAAGAAGGTTGGGTACTAAGTGGGTGACATGGGAATTTTGGTGGTAAGAGGTTGCCTTCCCAGGTTATGTGGTGCCAGGTGATGGTATCAAGGTAGACTTTAGTAAGACGAAGGTGGTTAGAGAGTAGCCTAGACCTTTGACTTCACCAGATATTAGAAACCTCTTGGGTTAGTGGGCTATTGCCGAGGATTGTGAGTAGATTCTCTTCTACTGTTGCTCCTATGTAAGGCCATGTTGTGACCAACGTTTTGAGTAGGGTGATTTACTAGGTGCAGGAGTTGCTATTTCTTGTGTTATCCCATGGTGCTAGTAGGATTCATGTGGATATGGGTTTCATTCATAGGTTCCTTTCACCCATGAAGCCCAATCTTCCTTTTTATGAAAATTGCATGATTTCAAGATGTATTTTTTATGGGTATCTATTATTATGAAATATGAGCATGAAATACGTAGGGGCTTTGTCTGACATTGTTGATTATGCATAAATATCTATTTTTAGCTTATACTATGAAGTGATCTTTGTATATTGAGACTATACTTGATTCAAGCTATGAAATCTATGAACTATTCTAAAGTTTTGATATGATGTACAAGTTACCCATGATGGGGGTTTTAACATGATATTGGTGGCTGATTTACATTATTTTAAAATGTATTTATTTCACTATTTCATGATCTATACTCTTGCATTCTGCATGGTTTGAACATGTCCTCATATGTGCCTACCAAGTGTTTAATAGCATACCTAAAATTCTATTGATGCATTGGTAGTGTTTATTTGATGATTTTAATGTGAAGCTATAAGTATGCATGTTCCCTTTGAATGATTTATGCATGAGAGATTACACTATGGATTTAAATATGAAATTAATTATGTTTTCAATTTAACTTCATAATATAAATGTTGATTTTAAATGGAGTCCTAATTACCTGTGTCATTTCCTCATTAGTCATAGCATATGTGTTCATGTACACAAATTATTTTATGGATTATTTATGTTATGGGTAAGCCCAATTTTGTTTTGTGGTATGATTTTGATAAAAGGTTGGTTATGACAATATTATAATCACATATATGTCTTTAATTTTGGCTCTTTAAGTATTTTGGGTGGTTGTACCATTTTGTATATGAATAGGTCATTCCTATGCATTAGTATTATGACTATGAAATTACGATTTTGGCATTTGAGCCTAAATATGAATTATTATGAATAGTGTTTGGCTTTTAAGCCCAATTTTGCATTGAAATGATTTAGAAAATGACTATTACCTCTTTGAGAGTATGTACATGCATATTATAAGTATTTATCTGGGATGACGACTTAGCTTGTTGTGATGAAGGTCTTGGGATAGTTTGGGCTACTTGTACAGCATGTTTCTAATGAGTGTAGAACCCGTAAGGTTGTAATATGATGGGTAAGGATAGATGATCTATTTGGTCAATTACAATGGGTTAGTCATTTCTCTAAGATTGATCTTTAGTGGGGTTTTGTCTCCAATAGAGGATGAAGATAGGTGATACCCCTCGGTGTCTTTTCGGATTAAGAATGACCATTATGAGTGTTGGTGGCAATGTTTGGTTGATTTATGCATTGGCTATGTCTATGGGCTTTGAATAGTGTCTTAAAACCCTACCTTGGTATGTTTATGGTGGTCTCTAGTGAGGAGGTATCGATTTGTTTAGAGCTTGTGAGTTATTTGGGGGTAGTGTCGCAAGCCTTGGAGGATAAGAAGTTGTTTGCTAAATATGATACGTGGGCATTGTGGGTAGCAAAAACATGGTTAGAGCCCCTTAAAGAATATAGTAGGAATGTGCATTAGCTTTTCCCTGTAAGGCTAGTGTTTTGTTTGATGCCCTAAGTTGCCTAGCATGTGTTGATGATGGTGGCAAAGAGGTGACTTGAGCGGTCTATTGTTTGGCTAGATTGAGGGATTAGGTTGGAGCAAGTTGAGTATGGTAATATAGAGTTCTTGATGGCTCCAAATTTTCATTGGTTGGGGAGATTTGGGTTAAGCAAGGCCTCAATTTTGCCCTTTTAGAGTTGGAAGTTTTGGGAAAGGGAATGATAGATTGTAGGTTGACTCCCAAGGGCGAGATGGTGGCTATGGTACAAATTGGGTTAGGTGTATTTAAAATTGACAGTTGAGTTGAGGATTATGAGTCCTTATAGAGTGTAGAGGGAGGTTGATAAAGTTGCCTAAGTTTGGGAATTGCCTATGGATATAGATATGGTTCATTCGGTTCTTCATGCTTCTAGGTGGATGTGATGTGTTGGTGACTTTAGTGTCATAGAACACGTTGAGGTTGACTCTGTCTCTTCGATTTCAAAGGAATTGAATCAGAGTATTACCAATAAAGGAAAGATCTATACTGATTGGGTGTTAAGGAGGGTAAGTTGGCATAAGAGAAGGTCCCGGTTGGGTGTTAGATGGATGAGTGGAGAAGTTGATTGATAATGATGTACTGTTCTTCAAGGCTCATTGGGAAGAGTTGTCTATTCATTTTTGGCTCTCGGGAAGAAGCAGTGGGTATGGAAGAGAAATATCAATATTTCTGTCATTCTATTTAAGCTTATGATGACATGTCAAGTTCCTTCTATGATTCCAAGTCTTATAATTCAGCTCCTATGTCATTCATATGCATTTATGTTTAAGTTGGCAAGTTTATGATGATTTTACACTTATGCGGTGGTTTGAAAATGGTATTTTAAAGTGTATTGTTGCATTCATGTTGGGGCTGATCTCTTTATGATTACTCATCTCTTATATGTTTCTTTGACATTCAGGGACTAATGTTCCCAAGGGGAAAATATTGTAACGATCCCAAAACGTGCCCGAAAATGTGCCTCGGAAGTGGCCGGAATCATAATTTTCATATATCTAAAATTGCATTCATTATTTTGAAAATTTGACTTCATATTCTTGTTTAGGGGATCAAATTGAGTGGGAAATGGGTCTAACCGAAATTTTAGAGCAACCGTTTCAAAATTTGAAAATCGTAATAAACGCTATTTAGGAGGGTCAACTTTGAAGGGACATATCTCATAGCACATAACATATTGAGTGGCCCATGACCTACCACCTTAAAAAGTTTTGAGTTATATTTCCAATGCACTTTATTTTACCTCATTCCAAGTTTGGATGAAGGATTTATGCCAATTTTTGTAAAACTCGTTCGTGTAGAAAATGCAGATTTCCAATGGAGGCCACGCAGGCCTGTGTTATTTTGGCCCTTTTTTTAAATTTTGGTCCAAGACTTTCAAGTCTTGGGCACAAGGGTTCCCATATGTATTTTTAGCTATACTTAGCCTTATTTCACCTCATATCATCCTCAACATTCTCCAATATCCTCTCAAATACTTAGACTCATATTTCATCCTAAATTGAAGTCCCAAACTCAAGACCAATCTTAAGTATTTCATCAAGGATTTCATTCAAGCTTCAAGTCTCCATTTTCAATCTTCTTTAAGGGCTTTCCAAAGGCAAGGTATGTGGTGTTGAACCATTGGGTCCTTTCACTCATGGTGCCTAAACCACCCTTTACTTGATATTGCATGATTTAAAGTTCATTTTACATGTGAGTCTTGTATATTGAGAAAGTTACTATGCAATGATTTTAGTTCATGAAAGTATGGTTATTTTAGCATGTTTTACCACTGATTTTCCTGCATAATTTTATCTCCAAATTGCATGCTCTTTTACCCCCATTACATACCCAAGGTGTTTGATAAAATGTCCGGTTATGGTTTCTTGAGAAATTAAAAGTCCAAAGCATGAGATATAATATGAATGATGTTATGATGATGAAATGAGCTTATGTGCATGATTATTCCTACATAAGGTATTGCATTAGAGCTTATGATGAATCCTATATAAAGTGTTGCATAGACCATGCCCGATCTGGAGGGCCAAGAGCCTCGGTAACCTAGAATAAGGGTTAATACTCCTCTCCAGCAGGGTGACAGGGTGGTATCGTCATCAAACTAGAATGAGGGTTAATACTTATCTCCACCTAGGTGATGGGGTGGCAACATCATCAACCTAGAATGAGGGTTAATACTTATCACCACCTAGGTGATGGGGTGGCAACATTACCAACCTACCAAGGGGTTCATACCTTGGAAAGCTAGCTTGGTCTCATCTTCACATATGATATTCTATATGAGCTTGATTTACTTAAGCATGTTTTACTTATGGATTTATCATACATGTCATATTGCTATATTATGCCTATTTCCTATCGTTATGCATTTTAGATTATGATGCCTATCTATTGTTGCATTGCATCCCATATAATTACTACATTCAAACGTACTAACGTATACTCTTGCCTATATGATATCAACATGTAGGGACCGAAGCTCCTATTAATTCTTCTTTTGGCTAGACGGATTGTTCAAGTTAGCGTTTGGTGAGTCCTACATTCCAGGGATAAGGACTGTTAGCTCACAGTATGTATTAAGATTTCCTTTACTTTATCGTATACTTAAGACTACGAGGGTGAGCCCAGTTGCATGTCTTTGCCCCCACCATTATCTATGTAGTAGAGCTGTTGTTGGACAAGGCTATGCATTTATGCTATGAGTTGATTCTATTATCTCTTGGCTCTATATAATGACAAGTTCTCCCTTAGCCATGTTTTGTCCTTATTTCCATTCTTCAAATGACAATTTAATTATTTCTACAACTAAAGATATGTAATGATATGCTATGAGGCTTGCTCGGGGTTCCTTCGGGTTCCCTATTCTCCAGTCATGTCTAGGCCCTAGGCTTGGGTCGTGGCACTTTTATCATGATAAAGTCACTTAACTCATATGCCATGCATTAGAACTTCAACAACTCAAGAATCCATAATCGGACATTTTATCAAATACATGGCCGCTGTGTAACTCTAGTACAAAATGATGCAATTCAAGAGTGAAATCATATGAGAAATATCAATGTAAAATCACCCACCAACACTTCGTAATAACCTTATGTAAGATACATCAAACCCTCTCATCAAATCACATTATGAATTATTGATTCATAAATCAAAACATGCTTAAACAATCACAAGTTTTATGAAACCCCAACATAGTTTATAACATAATTCATAATAAGTAAGACACATTTCTAAATCAACTTAGAATCATGCAATATACGTCAAAAGGATTGTTGGACACCATGGGTGAAAGAACCCAATAGTCAAAACCCACATACATCAACTTTGGAGATTTCCTTGATGAATATTTGATTTAGAACTTCAAGCTTGAATGAAATCCTTAGATCCTAAATGAGTTTGCAATGCTAGAATTTAGGTGAAATATTTGTCTAAGTGTTAGAGAGGGTTTTGGGAAATATCTTGAATGATATGAGGTTGAAAAATAACTAAGTACAGGTGTTTTTACACATGGAAAGGCTTAGGCCCAAGACCTTAAGGCCTTGGACCGAGATAAAAAATTGGCAGTGAAATGTACTAGTTCGCTACTGCTACGCATTGCGATTCCAATGCGGACCATCTCTAGAACTTCAAATTTTGCAAAATTCATTTTTTCACTATGGGTCCTCTTAAATTTGGGTTATACCTATTTTCCACTCAATTTTGCCCCTGATGAAGAATATGAAGTCCAAATTTTGATATCACACATAGATTTTGAGATATATGGAAGTTACGATTAAGGGGACTTTCGAGACACATTTTCGGACACTTTTTGGGGTTATTTCAAGGAAACCCAAGTATTTTTGATGTTTTATCTTAGTTTTGAGTTTATTTTGTATTGTTTGATTCTTAGGTAGTTGTTTAATAGTGTTTTGATTTGTATTTTCAACATTGGGTTGGTTGCATATAGGGTACAAGTGAATTCTTTGAAGAGTATGCAGGCGAAAGACCAAGGCAGCAAATTTTACTAAGAAATACATCAAATATGGTTCCTACAACTGGGCTTATGAGTCATATTATACTTTACGACTTGTAACCCCATCTCGTAGAGATTTTCAGTAAGCATGAACAGTGTGCACTTAACCCACGCGCCAACTTTATGACTTGTAGGTCAATCTATGAGTCATGAATGGAGTTTGTTAACCTCATGTAAGTTTTTCAAGCTTTCTAAATCTTAAGGGATCTACAAAACCATGATTTATGAGTTGTAGATCTATCTATGACTCGTAATCAGGGTCTCATAGACCCAAGCCAAGTAATTTTAATCATTGACTCGATAAAGGTATAAAAGAGAAAAGTAATTGACCCATATTTCCCAAAATTTTCTCTCTCCTTCTCATTTTGATCAATTTTCGGCGATCAAACCCATTTTCTGCATGGTTTTTTGGCACCTAGTGTTTTTTATCTTTCACCTTCTCTTTCTTCTTCATGTTTATCTCTATTCATGGTAAGTTTCTTGGTTTAGTTTTAATCTAAAAATTTACATTGTTCTTGATTACTTCGTGTGATGATTGTGATGTGTTTGATGTCTAAGCATGAATTTCTTATTGAATTTGAACGGTGGCTATAAAATTAGGGTTCCCTTTGATTGAAATAGAATATTTGAGTTCGGAATTGAGTGTTTTGACATGATTGAGTGCTAAATGCTATACCTATTGAATCATTATCCATTCTTGATTGGTTGATATTAAATAATTTATGATTGTGAGTTAGTGGGTATTGGCATGATCATATGATGTTATGTGAGTCAAATAAAAAGAGTTGAAAATATAAGTTCTTCCATGCATATTCATTTTTTGATGGGGTGAATATTTGTGAAACTATCATATGGTATTGGTTATTATATGCTCGTCATTATTGGGTACTTTTATACTCTCTTCGATTCTGGTAGATTTAAGTACTGAATATGTTTTGAGGGTCTGTGTGATGGACTTAGAAATATCAGTATTTGAGATTTCTTGTTCACGAGAGATTTTTATGGCTCATAGATGAATTTAAGAGTCATAATTGCCCCTCTTGGGAAATTCTAAACACTTGATGATCTGAGTATTCATTAGATGAGACCTTCTACAAGTAGTAGATCACTTTACAACTCATAGATAGGTCTCATAGATCCTTGTTTTGAATTAATCTCTGGAATTTTATACGAACCTAGTTTACGAATCGTAAACCAATTTATGAGTCGAACCTAGGGCTCGTACAATTTTCTAGTGTTCATTATTGTTCTGAAGCACTAGTCTATGAGAGCACTTTATGACTCATAATTCTCACTACCACTCGTAAAGGGCCTATTTTAGAACCTTTCTGCAACTAATTCAATTAAGTTTTTGTATTTTGTTTCATGATTGTTAGGCTAATTACGGTTCGTATATGTTTAATTTTCAGGTATTATGGCTCCAAAAGGAAATCGCTCAAAGATTGAGGTCTTTAGGAGGAACCTTATTCATGAGCCTATTGATGATGAGCAGACCCCTCAGTCGAGTGGGTCACTAGAAGTCCACAATGATTCATCAGACCATGAGGCTGAGGTACCACACACCAGAGCAACAACAGCCAAATATGTGCACACTCAGGCTCAGACTGATAGCCCTTGCCAATCTAAGGAGAACAGGTAATGAGGAGACTGGGAGTAGCATGCCCCAGATAACACGATCAGCAAAGGATTACATTTCAAAGAAGGGCTCCGAGGACATAGAAGATGTTGAGTCCTCCATCGCACTATCTTCTTCATCAGCATCAGATGTTAATACTCACCAGTTGTACGTTGAGGATATGGAGGCTATAATCTTGGAGGGTATGTAACCCAAGAAGCGGGGTAAGCCTATTCGTTCTATATATGAGGAGCCTAATGTCATAGATGATGGACTTAGCCGTGTCCTAGGCCTGAAGGGCATGATGATAGGTTATGGGCTCACATGGCTGACAGAGTTACTTGGATGATACTCTACAATTCTAGTAGGGGAGTTTTATGCATCTTATGCAACTACGATTCAACGCAGTCTTCCCAAGGGCATGAGACCTATCACTCAACCCAAATTGATAGAGGTATAAGTGAGAGGTCAATGTGTCGATATTTTCAAAGAGATGATCCATTGTATCCTTTTTGGTCCAAAGTTCTATACCCCTAGATCTACAGCAGAGTTACCATAGGTTGGGGTAGGCCAAAAATTCATTGATTATGAAGGATCCGATACATAGGACCTAACTTTTGAGATGGGTTGTTAGTTATATTACGGAGCAGGGTCTGGGGCCTTCTTGGGTCAGCACCACATGGAGTCGATTGCTAGGGCTTCGCTCTCTTTCCCTGCCAAGTTTTTGTGGGCTATTATCAGATCATGCATTTGATCGACCTTGGCATATAACACACATATGGCAGAGCGTGCAGTATTTGTTTCCAGCATCTTGGCTGGCTAAGACATTTCTTGGGCCCAAATCATAGCAGAGCAGATACATAAATTAGCACTAAAGAGGGCCACCTCTATCCCGTTGCCAGTGTTGATCTACAAACTTTTTATAGAGTCATGGGTGAAGATTTTACATCAGCTGGACTAGCTAGTCGAGGGCCAGCATACTTTGGAGCCTAGCCTGATAAAGGCTGATGAGAACCAAGTGGCACTTCAATGGGCACAACCTTCTCTTGTGTAGAGGTGTTTGCCCACAGCCACTACATGAAGGTTTGACGACTGCCACCACTACTACTATTGCTACTACTGCTGATGTGAGATCCCAGTAGCCCCAGGCAGTCGATATTGAGAGGGGTCCTACTAGAGCTGCTCCTGCACCAAAGGGCACCACTTCAGAGCCTTCTACAGCAGGAATGGTCTATGTGTATGCCACTTCTTCAGGCCATGGTGAAATGGTTATCACGTACTGAGGCCTAGTTATCTCAACTTATTCAGCAGCTTAGGCTATGGGTCCGATAGGCTATTGTAGACTCCGAGGAGCAGAGCTGGGCGTTCACCATCTATACTATTTAGGAGTGTGTTTCTAGAGTGGATGCCCATATTGATGTTTTTGAGGAGCGGGTACAGAAGAGGTTAGACAAGACCCAACTTTCAGATTTATCAGTCGTATATCTAGAGATCAAGAAGCTTAGGGTTGTCATGATATCATCATTTATGGCACCTGTGACACTACCAAAGACTACATCTCCAGCACCACTGTTTGATTTATTTACCTCTGTGGAGCCTACATAGATTTCCCTCAGGAAGTGACCTTGCATAGATGCGAAGCCAAATAAGAGGAATGTACGTGTAAAGTTTTCCAAGGATGACGAGGATGAGAAGGAGGATCTCAAGCATACCTTAAAAGTGTTGAGGCATGAAGTGGAGATGAGATACACTCGAAAGGAGGATTAGTTGAGGGTTATTGGCTTCTCCAGATAGAGTAAAACAGGTGAGGAGACTAACCCGCAAGAGAGGGATGGCCAGTCTCAGCCATAAAATAGCACTTAGGTGCCAAGATATGTTTTTGACCCCTACTTATTGTATTTTTGCTTGATTTGGTGCATTGGGGACAATACATTTTTTTATGACGTGTGGGTAGTTATGGGCCTCAGTGAAGTTTTAGTAGCTAATGATCTATAACTACCCCAAATTTTGATCTCGAGGTTTTCTTGTCTATGTTCTTTTTCCACATGGATATTTTGTTTCTATTGAACCCTTACATTTAGGATGTTTAGATAATATCTGTACCATATAGTACTAATACTTAGGGAATATAGAATGTTTTTATGTTATGTTTTTGAAGTTGGTATTCACCAAAAATATTGATTAGTAGTTAAATGGTAACCATGTATGTTTGGGTGTTTGGCAATATTTGTCCTGATAAGTAAGGGTAATTGAGATATGAAGTATGATCTGTGAGTCTCTTGTTGATAATGAATGCAATGCCATGTGAGTGTGAGCTTATTTTGCTAGATTCATGCATTTTGTGCTAAATCAAAGCCTGAACTGTTACTTAAAGCTAGACTGTAGATTAAATGGAATAGGAAGGGATCTTAGACCTTTGTTCTTTAGTTAGTCCACTTTAGCCTAAAAATGACCGACCAAATGATGTTTTATCCCTTGTTCCAAATATTTGAGCCTTACATGTACCCTTTTTTTCAAAAACACCTAAATAGCCTAACCTTGTCTAGTGAAAAATATTGAGATTGGCCCTTGTCTGTCCTTGAGTATTATGAACCTTGATTGAGGCAAAAAGCCTAAATTGAGGGTGGCTACCAAAAGTGGTTCTAGTTCGGGGAATATATATTGTGTACTTCAATACAGGCTAAAAGCCTAAGTTGAGGATGACTGGTGTAGGGATAGATAAAAAAATAAGGTGGTGAGTTGGGAATGAAGAGCAAAAGAAGAAAATCTTATATTAGGTGTAAGAAAAAGAAAAAAATGCCTTACATTGAGCATAAAAAACATGATGAAGGGCACAAATGAGGCAAAAGCTAAAAAATAAGAAGAAAATACTTAGAGAAGCTTGAATGTGGAAAAGGGAGAATAAGATGAAAATATTAGAGTTGGTAAGGTGAAAGTGACGAAAAATATAGTTCAAGGATGACTTTTAGTCACTATCTTTGCAAAATGCCATGCCAAAGCCCCTTGAGCCTACGTTATAAGCCTAGAATGCCCTACACTAATTCTAGTCCTGTTAGTTGAAAATCTGAGTCATGAGTATAGGGGCAAGCCTATGGTATCAATCATTATGCATGGACATCATTTGTGAGAGTGAGTGTGTTTGCATAGTTCAAAAGCTAAATTTGTAATCATCATTGAGTGTCAAAATAAGACTTCTTTCTGTGAGGGCATTTATATTGCATTGTTATCATTTGACTTGTTCACTAATTATGGACTGTTGATATTCCCTTGCTTATCATAGTTCTGTTGTCAAATGCACCAATGTGTTTTGGTTTTCTAAGTAGCTATCTGATCTTGGTTTGAAAAGTTGGTGTGGGTACCTAAGTTTGAATTGTATATGATGTATGCCATTGAGTTGAGGTCTGTGTGTTACTATATTGTCCATATAGATTGACTCATTGCTTGAGGAAAAACAATAATTTTATGTTGAAGGTGTTGATGTGTTGTCAAAATACAACACTTTTGATACCTAAAACTTAGGATTTTTTATGTTCCCTATGTGAATGTGTTTTTGTGTTTAATTTTGCAAGAAAGCAGGTTGACATGACTTTGGGGAAAAATTGTAGACTTTTCTAATTTTTGGTGACTTAAGAGAGCCTCTACGGATCGTAGAGCATTCTATGAGTTGTAGAGGATGGTTTCGTGACAAATTCCAGTGAAGTATAATTTTTGATGTTTAGCTATATGAGACCTCTATACAAGTCATAGATCACTCTATGAATATATAGAGAGGTTTCGTGAATATTTCTAGTGAAGGACTAGTTGATGTAGATAAAGTCTAAGAGAGTGCAATACTAGTCATGAATTAGTCTACGACTCATAAAGTGAATTCCTGGTAGTGAAGTCCAAGATTCAAGAAGCTGAATACGAGACTCTAATTATGACTCATAAATCACTTTATGAGTCATTAGGTCTTGTCATAGAAAGTCGCTGACTAGTTTTTCTATTTTGTTGGACTTAATTGTATTACTTTAAATAGTATTTCTTTTAGGTCATATTTTAGGGGAGTACATTAGACAATGTCATTAGAAAGTACTTTTAGGGTTTTGTACTGGGAGACTTCAATTTTGGAGGAGAATACACTTGTGAATTAATTGGATCTTCAAATCTTGTGATTCTCAACTAATTTGGATTAGCTTATTTTTCAATTTAATTAGGTAAGTGTTTAATTATGTTTTCTCAATTCATAATTTCTTCATCTCCCCATAGCATGAGTAGCTAAATCTACAACTTGGAACCATGAAGATCTAACAAAAAAACCCGGATAATTTCCAATTCTTGAAATGGTTATTTGCATGTATTAATCATTTCTCTTTGTTTTACATGTTTTCTAGTAGTGGACAACATTAGAATTTGCCAAGTGTTACCTTTGCAATCCAAGTGGTAGTGAATAGGAAAAGAGATTGATTAACTGGATGTGATGATATGTTCTCGTCTAATCAACCAAAATAGACCAAAGGGAGGTTGACTGGGACTATGGGTAATGGTGAGTATTGCACACTATGGAGATGGGCCAAGTTAGATAGTGAAATTCACCTCTCACCTTTAACCAAAGGGCTTGTGATCTTAAATTACCATCCTGCATGCTATACTCTATTCGAGAATTGGGTTACCCAGGGATATTGAGTGGGTGAGTCATGGGGAACACAATTCCTAAGTTGCTCTCTGTTATTGGTTGTCTTTTGTGTTAGTTAGTTTAGTTTATTTTCTTGTTGAACATTGCAACCCCCCCCCCCTTTTTTCGAGGAATTGAGTTGTTAATTACTTAAATTGCATATTGATGAATTTGTTGGGACTCTCTATATTCTTTGTGAGATTTGACCCATAACCTTGCTTAAGTTTCATATTTGACAACAACTGCTTTATCCTCAACTGAGAGGTGTAACTTGGGTGTGATCACTCTTGACCTACGTCAAACAACTTGAGGGAGACAAGCTTAGGAAGAGGAGAACTGGGGAGTCTAAGAGGGCTCAGTTTGATGGTGGCTTAAGATACTAAGGGTGGGCATTTCCAAAAAGGTCAGAAATTCAACGGTCAAAGGTCCTCTAATGCTCTAAACAAAAGGTTTGCTAATGGTGGGTTGCCTAACCCAAGCTTTCTAGGTAGCAATGGTGGGATGACTCTCCCAAGGTGCCAAAAGTGTGGAAGAAATCATGGTGGTCCATGTTTGAGGGATCCTAATGATTGTTTTGGGTATGGGAAAGTAGGCCACAAGATTATTGATTGCCCCTATGCTCAAAGCAAGGGTAATGATGGACGTCCACAAGGCCAAGGTTCTCATGTGGGTCAAAGGACAAAGAGAGGCCAACAAGGGGTTGCTCCATGTCAAATTGATTTTATGCTCTCCAAGGAAGACAAGGAGTGGATGAGGTGGCCGATGTTGTTACCTGTATATTAAAGCTTTTTGATATTAATGTGTATACTTTATTAGATTTGGGTGCCACTCTTTTCTTCATTACTCCTTTTGTTACTAATAAGCTTCATATGCATTCCAAATTGTTGTGTGATCCCTATGAGATGTCTACCCCCATCGGCGAGTCTATTATTTCTAGAAAAGTCTATAAGGGTTGTCCCTTGTCTATATTGCATAAAGTCTTGCCTTGTTATTTTGTTTAACTTGACATGGTGGATTTTGGCATCATTCTTGGGATGGATTAATTACATGTATATCATGCTTCCATTGATTGCAGACCTATAAAGTTAGGTTCTAAATTCCTAATGGGCCCGTCTTTGAGTGGGAAGGTCATAATTCGGTACTTAAGGGTAGGTTCATCTCTTGTCTTAAGGCCCAAAAATTGATTTCTAAGGGTTGTATTTATCATCTTGTAAGTGTTAGGGATATTGACTCGAAAGTCCCTCCTATTTAGTTAGTTTTGGTGGTTAATGAGTTTCTTGATATCTTTTCCAATGAGCTTCTCGGTGTTCTTCCCAAAAGAGAAATAGATTTTGGTGTAGACCTCCTCGTTGATACACAATCCATTTACATTCCCCCTTACCATATGGCCCCCGCGGAGTTAAATGAGTTGAAAGACCAGTGGAAGGATTTATTGGAGAGTACTTTCATAAGGCATAGCAAGTCACCTTGAGATGCACCGGTGTTGTTTGTAAGAAAGTGAGATGGTTCATTTATAATGTGCATCGACTACCGACATCTCATTAAGGTCACTATAGAGAACAAGTATCCTTTACCAAGGATAGTTGACCTATTTGATCAACTACAAGGGGCTAGCCATTTTTCTAAGATTTATCTTTGGTCCTGATACCACCAAGTGATGGTGAGGGAGTGTGATATTCCGAAGATGGCTTTTTGGACTAGTTATTGGTATTTTGAATTTGTGGTAATGTCTTTTGGGTTGACTAATGCATCGACTGTATTTATGGATCTCATGAATAGGGTCTTTAAACCCTACCTTGATATGTTTGTTATAGTCTTCATATGTTACATATTGACTTATTCACAGAGTGAAGAAGAGCATGATAATCATTTGAGGATGGTATTGCAAATTTTGAGGGATGAAATGTTGTTTGCTAAATTTGATAAATGTGAATTTTTATTGAGGAAGGTTGTATTCCTAGGGCATATGGTGTCGGGTGATGGAATTAAAGTGGACCCTAAGAAGACGAAAGTGATAATAAATTGGCCTAGTCCCTTGACTCCGACAGATATAAGAAGTTTCTTAGGCTTGGCGAGGTACTACTTAAGGTTTCTGAATGGTTTCTCTTTAATTGCTTCCACTATGACAAAATTGACACAAAAGAATGCAAAATTTGTTTGGATCGATGATTGTGAAAGAAGTTTTCAAACTTTGAAAGACAAGCTTATCTCCGCTCGTATTTTGGCTTTACTAGAATGGCTAGAAGGGTTTGTATTTATTGTGATTGAAACACCCTAAAATGTGCACAAAAATATGCCTTGATGATGGTCATGCTCTAATAAGAAAGCAGTCGCTATCAGTAATTAACTTAACCGAGGTTAGGGTCGAATCCATAGGGAATACAGGACTTGACCACAGGATTTCACTACTAATCATTTCTCGTATCTATAACTAAAATCTCTAAAAAGGGTTTTTTTTTGTTATTCGAAAATAACATAAAATAAATGCTAACTAGAATATGGAAAAATGCTCAATTTTGGGAAAAACTTGGGAATTATATTACCCATTGTTCATTGACTCAATTATCCTAGATAACATAACTATGATTAGTGAATCTTATGCAGGACAGTAACTTAGGTTCTTCCAGCCCTCTTGTGAAGGTGAAGGTCTAATTTCACCATGGCATTTAATCGGCTACCATAGCGTGCCAACTAACCATTACCTATTATCCCAGTCAACATCCCCTTGGTCAGGTTTGCTCGATTAGAGAGGAACATATCAACTGAATCCTATCATCTACTTCACTTTTCCTATTCGTCACTACCTTAGGTCGGGATCATGATAGTAGGCAGGGTTTGGTGTTGGCCACCAAAAACAACATTAATCATGAAGGAAAATAAATAATAAATGCAGAACCCTAATCATAAATATGCACTAAACCTAGGTGATTTCAAGTAAACTACCCATGGTTCCGACAACCCCAAGTTGTAGGTGCTTAGCTACTCATGGCTTAAGCAAAACGCACAAAAATTCAAATAAGAGACATAGTTCAGAGTTTCACCAATTACAATGAAGGAAATAGGCACCACAAGTTGCAAACCCACAAGCTTGATTGATCAAGAATGCGTAAAAAGCAAGATTTGCAATTTCCCAAAATGAATTTTTCAAGAAAGAACAAATAAACTACTCTAAAACCTAAGAAAAGCTTCAAAAATATCTTGAAGTTAGGTCTCTAGTCGTCCCCTCAAAATAACCTAACTTAAACTATATGTGTGTACAAAATAACCCTAAAATTTGCATAGAAAAGACAACTGGCAGTTAATAAGTTTCATAGTTACGACTCATAGGGGAATCTACGAGTCATAATCAGGGTCTCGTATCATGAATTTGGTATCTTAGACTAAACTAGTATGACCCATAGGTACGACTCGTTGCTTGGGCTATGACTCGTATATTGATCTCATAGTCTTGGTCTTCAGTTTTTTGGTCCAATATTTTGGCTCTCTAGTTCTTGCTACGAGTCCATCTGTATGAGTCGTAGAGTGTGTTATGACTCGTAAGGTGGACTCATAGGAGTGACCTTCACTTGGTAGATTTTTTACTTTTGGTCTCTAATTCCTGCAATGACATAACCTACGACTCGTAGGTGGGCTCGTATGGCCTATGCTTCAGTAAAATCTTCAACTTTTCTTCAAAATCATGCCGACCTAACTTTTCTGCAAGATTAACACAAAAACACATCAAAATACTATAAAGTCACTTTGAAAACTCACAAAATCCCTTTTTTTAGGCACCAAATATGTTGTATTATGACAATCCTCTCTTGTAGTGCTGAAAGTACCCTCTCTAGGTAGGGTGTGCTATGCTCTCTCTCTCTGAATAGCCACCAACATAATCCATTCCTGCACCACCTCCTCTGATATGGGCTCCTCCTCCGTCCTCAAGCGATGACTCAATCTACACAGGCAAAGAGAAATACATAGGAACTAGACAAATGGCATACATATCAATTGCTATAATGTGATAGCACATCAACACCCTTAACTTAGAATTGTTGTTTGTCCTCAAGCGACGACTCAATCTACATAGAAAAAGAGAAATACATAGCAACTAGACTAATGGCATACATATCAACTTCTCTGGTTTAGGTACCCAACTACCATTTTCAAAACAGGATTGTAAAATTATTTAGCAAACAGGAACATAATGGGATACCTGGCAATCTAACAATGATAAGCTAAGGAGTATCAACCTTCCATAATCACTGGCGTAGTCATATGCTAATTAAGTAGTGCAAATGCCCTCACTAGAAAGAAGTCTCTTATACTCACTCAAGCATATTCGAAAATCAAGGACTGAGGAAGCATTCTCACTCTCATAATTGAAATTCATGCACAATGACTAACACCATAAACTTTCCCCTATACTCATTTTTTGGTTTGGTTCAAAAGTGGATTGGGATCACTTTAGGACTTATTGGCTTGTCACATGGGCTCAGGGGGCTTTGATATTGTATTTTGGGGAAATAGTGACTAAAAGCTATCCTTGAACTATGGTTACAACACTTTTTGCTTTCATACTCCAACCCTTTCACCAACTCCTCCCTTATTTCCCCCTTTTTAAGCTTTTCTCGGGCTTATTCTTTCACTCTTCAGTTGTGCCTTCATTTTGAACTCATTTTTTGCTAATCCATTCAACTTAAGGCACTCTTTTTCTTTCTTTTTCTTTACGCGGCTCATGATTATTCTTTTTCTTTCTTTTCACCTTAATTAACTATCTCATTTTGTTACTTACCACAATAAGGGCCATCCTCAACTTAGGCTTTTAACCTAAAGTAAGGTACGCAATATCTATACCTTAAACCAGGGCCACTAATGTAGCCACCCTCAACTTAGGCTTTTAGCCCTAAACAAGGTTCATATGCTCAAGGATAGATCAGGGCCATTGTCAGGGTATTTCATCAAATGAGGTGAGGTTAGCAAGTTGTCAAGAAAAAAATATGAGTACATGAGAAGCTCAAACATTTGGAATAAGGGATTCACTAGTTCATTTGGTAGGTCATTTTCAAAGGAGGTGAGGTTAGCAAGTTGTCAAGAAAAAAATATGAGTACATGAGAAGCTCAAACATTTGGAATAAGGGATTCACTAGTTCATTTGGTAGGTCATTAAGTCAAACGTGGGCTTACTATCAGAACAAAGGCCTAAGATAACTTCCAAATCAACCAATTCACCTAACTAATCTTAATGTACTAGGGCAAGTTCTAAGTTCATACAATGATATATGAATGCATCAAAATACTCTCACATACATATGGCATTTGCATCCACAATGAAGAATAGACTCATAGGTCATGCTTTTAGTCTCAGCTTACCTTTACAATATCAGAACAAACATTGCCATATACTCTAAAAATGTATGATTTCATCAATAATCACAACCTCAAAAAGTTTTAGGGGTACCCAATTTTGTATCAAAAGTTTAAAGAAAATCTAAGAACTACATATATGCCAAAAGATATTATTACTATGTATTTAAAAATTATCTATACTTCCTAAGACATGCCAGTTAAACAGAAAATTAAACATCCACAAGGAAAAGAAAACACGGCAAGAAAACCTTGGGATAAAAAATATGGGAAGTTATGGACTTGTGGCTACTCAGACTTCCAACACCTCACCAAAAGATGATACTTTGTCCTCAAAGTAAAGACAAAAATAAAAACAAAACACTATAATATATAAAATATATACATAGATTCATTAAAAACCAAAAATAAACATCCAACATAGAAGTAAAAATAACATTTAACATAAAAATGATTAAAACACAACCAAAAATCAACGTAATAACAAGATTGTCTGGAAAGAGAACAAAGTATACAAAATGTCAAGATAAGAACTGGGGTCAAATGAAGCCAAACATATTGGTGCTCATGCACCAGTCTCGGTCTGATCAGCTGGGTCCTGGGTTGTCTCTCCTCCTCTCTTGTAGTGCTGAAAGTACCCTCTCTAGGTAGGGTGTGCTATGCTCTCTCTCTCTGAATAGCCACCAACATAATCCATTCCTGCACCACCTCCTCTGATATGGGCTCCTCCTCCTATCGCAGCTTCTTCGGGGCCAACTCTAGCTCAGCATGCTAAAAGGCCCTCTTCCCTTGGGTGTCCAGATGGTCTGGGAGCCAATCAAAAGCCTCATCCTCTCCTTGTGCTACCTCTGGGGCTGGAATAGGGGCTGCCAACAGCTATAATAAATTAGCTTTGAATTTGACCAACTCCTCAGTCAATGCATTCGTATCGGTAGGCCTAGCTCCCTCGAGCCTCTTTTGAACTCTTTTCTCTAATATATTGATCCTGCCCTTCACCGCTCGAGCTCTCTTAAGAACTAAATCTCTGGCAAATTCCTCTATCCTCTCCTCACCAGATTGGGAAGAGCTATCTCCTCCATTTGGTACCCCAGGTGATTGTGCTTGTGGTAAGGGCACGCTAGCCTCAAGATTAGGGTGCACATTCATTTCTTTACTTGACTACTCATCCTCAGATGTGTCATCCCTTGGTTGGTATCCTGGGGGTGGGGCAGCCACCCTTCGGCCTCTTAGAAATATTGTCTCAAGTTCAGGGTTGTAGATTCAGGATAGAGGTATGACTCGTAGGGTGACCTACAAGTTGTAGTCTTCACTCGTATCTTGTTCCATAGATGCTTTGAAAATTCAAATCAGGGTCATGAAACCACCATCACAACTTGTAATAGGTGCTACGAATCATAGGTCAAACTTACATGAAAAAAGTTCAGGCACCTTGGACAACTGCCCCTTCTACGAAAGGCCACTACTACTCGTAGAGAAACCTACAACTCGATGGGTGTCTGTAGTCTTTCCACAAAGATTGATAAGTAGCTCAAAGAGGCATTAAAGGTTACAATAACAAGAGCATAGGCAGTGTAACAATGAGCACAAGTACCATTTATCACCTATTGTATCAAAACAAAGTACGACTTCCTCCTTAACAGTTCAAAACTCACCTAAACTTTTATCACATCAAAGCATAAGGGCAAATACACTACACTACCTCCCAACTCAATAATTTCAACTTACACAAGGGTCCTTATGGTCCATAAGATAAGCAACATATGTACATGGTTATAATATTAGACAACAAATTCACCAATAATGAACAAAATTCCAGACTCTACCTTTTTCAGAGAAATAAACCATTATATAACTCATGTTTCTTATTATCAGAAGAATTTTTGCATGGTTATACTAATCATGATTTCAAGGCTTTCATTCGCTCATCCATAAAGCAAGGATTTTGATAAGTATAATTGAACTACGAGAACTTAACAGGTGAACGAATGAATGAACAGGAGAAAAAAGACTAGATTGGTCTGTTAGTGTGCACTTGCTGGGGGATCTTAGTGGGTGAAAGATTTAAGCATGTATTAACTAGTGAAAGGGAATGGTGGGGGAAGATTATAAACTAAAAGGGAAAACTTTTCAAAGGAATATGAAGAGCCAAGAGATGTTTGTCTCTTCATATTCCCAATGGCTCGTCCTTTGAACTTCCGCAGATTTATCTTATGAGACATCAACTATGAGTCATGTGATGGCTTATGACTCATAGGTCCCAATATCATAGTAGACACAATATTTGAAAAAATTTTGATTTCATACTTGAGCACTATAAACCCCACTTATGACTCGTAGCGGGTCCTACAAATCGTATGGTTGGCTCGTAGTGTGGGTGCCACTTTCTGATACTCACTATTTCTCTCTGTGAGGCATAACTATGAGTCATAATGTTAACTACAACTCAAGGACTACTCATAGAAGCTATTTCACAATATGATTTATCCATTCTTCAACTTTTAATTTGTTCCTGCAGCCCATCACTTAAGATACACCAAATATCGATTGATGCAACTGGACCAAAGTCTCAACAATTTCAAACACATATTAACTTAGTAATCAACAATTAAAATAAGATAGCATATCTAAAAATAAAACAGCACAAAATATGCTTGGGTTGCCTCCCAAGAAGTGCCTTGTTTAACGTTGTAGCTTGACTCAGTCATTCATGAGTACTCCGACTTCCTCATGAGCTCCATCATTGCTTCTTCTACTTCTCCTTTGTTTATCTTGCACTGCCTGTAATTGCTTAGCGAGATGCTCAATCCTATCACCCATATTTTGCATCGATCTAGTTTGTTGTTCTACTTTGTAATTATATTTGAGAACGTCAAACATTATATCCCTGAAAATGTCACCTTGTTCATTCACCTTGATTAGGACTTATTCTAGCATATGCTCAATCTAGGTCAGTTTATCAATAATACAATGTAGGTGGGGTAACTTTGTCAAATAAGCCATATTTTTGCTTTTAGATTCGTTAGTGGCTCCCGTAAATGTAGTAGTGGTTGGGCAAGCTTGCCTGTGAAGGGGTTGGTATACTTGGGCAATTTCAGATAACTTGTCCATGCTCTCAGTGATCTCATTAAATTATTATCTTAAGAATTCCCAATAAGCCCCTCCAAATAATGCGTCAGCCAAACCTTGTTGCTCGGAGGTCAATGCTCGGTAGAAGCTATCAACCAATTCATCATCAGTCAAACCATGGTTCTGGCTTGTTACCAAGCATTGCTTGTAACTCTACCAAGCCACCACCAAATGTTCTCCTGGTACTCACTTAAAGTTGCAAATATTGTCCTGAACTTTTTATTTGTTGGGTCTTTTGTAGAAATGCATGAGGAAAACACTTCGCACCTCTCCCCAATCTGAGCACACATTTGGTGGGAGTATGGACCACCATTCTGATACTTTGGCTCTTAGGGTCATAGGAAACATCTGCAGAGCTATACCATTCAAAGCAGGATGCCCTGTCCCGTGTACCTCCCTGAGGGTGGACGTTAATTGTTACAAGTGGGTTTGGGGGTTTTCAAGCTCCTACCAATAAAAGAGGACACATCTTTTCAATATTTCCAGTAGTCTCAAGTGATATAGATCTTTCGTTCAGTCATGGTGCCAGCTAACCTGCACCCAAAAATCAACTAACAAAAACAACAAAAAAGTAAAATATAGGAGAATCTAGAAATTAACTAATAGTGAAATCAAATCAAACCTAGTTTTATTCCTCGGCAATGGCACCATAATTTTATGATTATGGTCATGCTCCAAAAAGAAGCGGTCGCTATCAAAAATTAACCTAACCAAGGTTAGGGTCGAATCCACATAAAATACAAGGCTTGACTACAGGATTTCACTACTAATAATTTCTAGTATCTATAACAAAAATCTCTAAAAAGGGATTTTTTTTGTGATTCAAAAACAACATAAAATAAATGTTAACTAAAATACAAAAAAACACTCAATTTTGGGAACAACTTGGGAATTGTGTTCCCCATGATTCATTACTCAATTACCCTAGATAACATAACTACGATTAGTGAATCACATGTAGGATGGTAACTTAGGTTCTTCCAACACTTGTGAAGGTGAAGGTTGAATTTCACCATGATGCTTGGTCGGCTACCATGGCAAGCTAACTAACCATTACCTATTGTCCCAGTCAACCTCCCTTTGGTCAGGTTTGGTCGATCAGATGGAAACACATCAAACAAATCCTGTCATCTACTTTCCTTTTCCTATTCATCAATTTTTTAATATAATCTAAATAATTTATTATAAATGCATAGCCCACCAAAATATTATAGCCCACCATAAAACCCAAAACTACAAAATCTCTATTTGCGGAGCCTCTATCCAATCTTTTTTCCTTCTAGGAAGTGACCTGATTGTCGAATTTACTACCTCTTGGAATCATTTATATCCATTGTTATTAGACTAGTTTTCAACATGAATTTAGTACAAGCAGTAATCTTGGCATTTTGGACTGAACCAGTGACCTATAGGTACGAGTCATTGCTTGGGCTATGACTCGTATGTTTATCTCATAGTCTTGGTCTTCAGTTTTTGGGTCCAACATTTTGGGTCTCTGATTCTTGCTATGAGTCCACCTATACAAGTCATACAGTGTCTTTTGACTTATAGGCTGGACTCATAGAAGTGATCTTCACTTGGCATATTTTTGAACTTTAGTCTCTGATTCGTACAACGATACAACCTATGACTCGTAGTGTGAGCTATGACTCATAGGTGGGGTCGTACGGCCTATGTTTCAGCAACATCTGCAACTTTTCTTCAAAATCATGCCAACCTAACTTTTCTGTAAGATTGACACAAAAACACATTAAAACACTAAAAAGCCACTTTGAGAACTCATAAAATCCCTTATTTTATGCACTAAATATGCTATCGTATGACAGCACATCGTGCCTCGGAAATGCTCATATTTATAATTTTCGTACATCTAAATATAAATGTGTGATATCACAAATCTGACTTCATATTCTTGTTCAGGGAGCAAAATTGAGTGGAAGATGGGTTTAACCTGAATTTTAGAAGACCCGTAGTGAAAAATGAATTTTGCAAAAATTTTATTTCTAGAGAAGGTGCGCGTTTGCTTCATGATGCAGAGCCATCGCGGAGATGGGTATTTTGATGCTAATTTTCCTGTTTCGGTCCAAGGCTTTGGGGTCTTGGCTCTAAGCCTTCCTACACGTAAAAATACCTATACTTAGTGATTTTTCAACCCCATATCATTCAAGACATTCCCCAAAACCCTCTCTAACACTTAGCAAAGTATTTCACTCAAAATCAAGTATCTCAAACTCATTCCGTATCTCAAGAAATTCATTCAAGCATCAAGTTCTCATTCAAATCTTCAACAAGAAAATCTCTAAAGTAGAGGTATGTGGATTTCAACTATTGGGTCCTTTTACCCATGGTGCTCAACCTTCCTTTTATGCAAATTACATGTTTTCTGGTTAATTTCTCAATGGGTACTTCTTATTATAAATTTGACTATGAACTATGTTGCGGTTTCATAAAATGTTGAATTTTTAAGCACATTTTGAGCTATGAATCTTTGATCTACCATAAGTTTTGATGAGGGATTTTAATGTATCTTGCATGATAATATCACCAAATGTTAGTGGGTGGATTTTGCACTGAGTTTCTGACATGATTTTACTTTTGAATTGCATGACTTTGAACTAGCATTATGCACCTACCAAGTACTTGATAAAATGTCTGGGGACGAGTTTTGAGCAATTGAAGGTCAATTGCATAGCATGTTAGTTAAATGACTTTGTTGTGATAAAAGGAATGCATGTATGTGTTGATTTCATGAAAAGTATCTATAGTGTTGCAAGTTGACCACGCCTTGTTGGGGGGATGCTATGCCTCAATCTCCTTGTCAGGGGGTGCAAAGCCTGTACTACCAATTTGGTGGTATATACCTCAATCCCCTTCTTGGGGCGTGCAAAGCCCGTACTACCAATTGAGGGGTAGAAATCTCAATCGCCTTATTGGGGGGTGTGAAGCCTGTATTACTAATTAAGGGGTATATACCTTAATCGCCTCCCAAAATGGTGGTAGGCCTTGGATTCCAAGTATATGTTGCTTGGTCAATAATGTTGGTCTCTTCCTACATATGTGTTATATTCCCTATAAGCATGTTTTACTTCAAGTATTGATCATGCATATCATGTTGCTAATATACTATCTCTTCCTTAGGTGTATGCATTTCTATTATGTTGCCTATCTCTTGTTGCATTGCATCCTATATACTTACTATAATCAAACATACTAATGTATACTCTATGCCTACATGATGTTACCATGTAGTAATCGGAGCTCCACTTGATCATCTTTCTCTTCCACATGGCTAGTACTATCTCTTGAGGCCAGTTCGGTGAGTCCTTAACTTTGATAACAATAGCTATTGCTCTTATGTTATGCAAAGACTCTTTTCTTTGTTTAGATGCTTATGACTATAAGGGTGTGCTCGGAAAGTGTCGTGGCCCCCGCTCAATTCCATGTCTAGAGGTATTTTTTGGCAAGTTATGTAATTATGCTTGAGCTTTGACTCTTTTGGTGACTTATGCAATTAGTGACTTCCCATAGTCCCTATTCCCCTATTTATACTCTTTATTTGTTGTTTAATTGCTTCCGCAACCACGAATGTATAATGATATGATAAGAGGCTTGTTTAGAGTCTTTTAGGGTCCCCATTTGTTGTGTCACATCTAGGCCCTAGCCTTGGTCCGTGTCAAACTTGGTATCGGAGCACTAGGTTGTTAATGGTCCTTGGCATCCAACACACCATGTCGATTAGAGTTGTATTCATAGTTGTGAAGTGCACCACAACTATGAGTAAGAGGCTATGAGGCATTTTAAGAAATGTTTCCCTTCTTCTTGATCTATGTCATGCTATAAAAGTTAAGTTTTTCCCCAAATGAATTTCATTCCTATGGTAGATCATTCCTATCCCAAGAAGAAGAAGAGCTCGCACTCTCGTAGAACAATCGGCTTATGAGGAGTTCCGAGATGCTATAGCCATGCTAGCACAAGCTATGACTAATAAAATCAACCAAGGGGCCCAAGCGCCTCATTCTCCTACTTCGACATCTACAGTGAGGAATTTCATGAGGATGAACCCATCGGAGTTCCATGGGTCTAAACTGGATGAGGACCCCAAAAAATTTATTGATGAGGTGTAAAAAGTTTTGTCTAATATGGGGTTTAGCGCAGAGGATTAGGCGAAGTTGGCAGCTTAGCAACTCAAGGGGGTGGCCCAAATGTGGTTTGCCCAATGCGAGGTAGAGAAGGGGAACAACAATTTGATACTTTGGGAGGAGTTTAAAGTGGTGTTTCGTAATCGGTTCCTTCCTCTTGATTTAAGGGATGCCAAAATGATGAAATTCATAAATTTGAAGCAAGGGTCGATGAGTGTGAGGGAGTATGCCCTCAAGTTTAACCAACTCTCTATATATCCTCCACAATTGGTGGGCGAGCTAATTTCTAGGATGAATAAGATTATGATGCGTGTATCTGATTTGGTGAATGAGGAGTGTTATGTTGCCATATTGATTAGTGATATGGATTTGTCCCACTTCATGATTTATGCTGAACAATTGGCGGGGGAAAAATTGAGAAAAAGAAGAAGTAGTAAGGCCAAGAGGGCTTGTTTTGAGAGAAGGTTCCAAAGTCCCAAGGGTAGCTGGTTTCATCAAGGCTAATGATCTGCAAATGCTCCTGTTAGAAGGTTTACTAATGATAACCCAAGGCCCTAAGAAGGTGGTGGTGTGGTACCTAAGCATATGTACCCGAGGTATGGTGGAGACCATAATGACCCATGTTTGAGGGACACTAATGCTTTCTATCATTGAGGAGAAGTGGGTCACAAGAAGGTTGATTGTCCTTGTAATCAAAACAAGAGTAGAGATGGCCGTCCACAAGGCCAAGGTACAAATGTGGTTCCTTTAGAGAATGAAGGCCAACAAGGTGGTGCATCAAGGTACAATCGGTTTTATAGTCTTAAAGGGAGGCAAGAGGGTACATAACGTGCCCAATGTCGTCATTAGTATGTTAATAGTCTTAGATTTTGGTGTATGCATTGATAGACCAGGGTGTTACTCTTTCTTTTGTTACTCCTTTTATTGCCAAAAAGTTTCATGTTAAACCTAAATCTTCATGTGAGTCTCATGAGGTATCTACTCTTATTGGTGCATCCATTGTTGCTAGAAAGGTCTATAGAAATTGTCCCATTTTTCTTTTGTATAAAATGTTGCCTTGTGATTTTGTGGAGTTGGACATGGTGGATTTTAGTGTCATTCTTGGGATGGATTGGTTGGATGCATATTATGCCTCTATCGATTTTAGAACCTATAGGGTCAAATTCCAATTCCCTAATGAACCCATCCTTGAGTGGGAGAATCATGATGTGGTGGTCAAGGGTAGGTTTATTTCTTGCATTAAAGCCCACAGGTTGGTCTCTAGGGGGTGTCTCTATTATCTTGTGAGGTTTAGGGATGTTGAGTTCGAAATCCTTCCTATAAAGTTGGTTCCAGTGGTTAATGAGTTCCTTGATGTATTTCCTAATGAGCTTCCCGGTGTCCCTTCCTAAAGGGAAATAGATTTTGGCATAGACCTCCTTCTCGGTACTCAACCCATTTTTATTCCCACTTACTATATGGCCCCGGCATAGCTAAGGAGTTGAAGGAGCAATTGAGGGATTTATTGGAAAAAAGTTTTATTAGGACTAGCCAATCACCTTGGGGTGCACTAGTGTTTTTTGTGAAGAAGAAGGACAGTACTCTTAGAGTGTGCATTGACTACTGGCAAATCAATAAGGTCACTATAAAGAATAAGTATCCTCTACTAAATATTGATGATCTTTTTGACCAACTTTAAGGGGCTAGTCACTTCTCTAAAATTGATCTTCAACCCGGGTATCACCAAGTGAAAGTGAGAGAGTGTGATACTCCCAAGATGGTCTTCTAGACTAGGTATGGGCATTATGAGTTTGTGGTTATGTCTTCGGTTTGACTAATGCACTAGCTATCTTCATGGATCTTATGAATAAGGTCTTTCAACCCAACCTTTATTTGTTTGTAGTGGTTTTCATTGATGATATCTTGATCTACTCATATAGTGAGAAAGAGCATGTTGCTCATTTGAGGGTAGTAATATAAATCTTGAGGGAGGAGAAGTTGTATGCAAAGTATGGATAATGTGAGTTTTGGTTTAAAGAGGTTGCCTTTCTAGGTCATGTGATATCGGACGATGGTATTAAGGTAGATCCTAAGAAGATGAAAGTGATTAGAAATTGGCCTAGACCATTGACTCCATCGGACATTAGAAGTTTCTTTGGCTTGGTGGGTTACTATCGGAGATTTGTGAATAGGTTCTCTTCTATTGCTTCTCCCATGACTAAGTTGACCCAAAAGAAGAAAAAATTTGTGTGGACCGATGAGTGTGAAAAGAGCTTCCAAATTTTGAAGGATAAGCTTATCTCCTCTCCTATCTTGTCTCCACCGGATGGGTTGGAAGGGTTTGTTGTGTATTTTGATGCCTTAAGAATTGGTTTGGGTTGTGTTTGATGCAAAATAGTAAGTTGATAGATTATGCCTCTCGACAACTTAAGGTGCATGAAAAGAATTATCCTACTCATTATCTTGAATTGGCCATCGTGGTATTTGTTTTGAAAATATGGCATCATTATTTGTATGGGGTGCATGTTGACATGTTTATCGATCATTAGTCTCTAATACGTGTTCACCCAAAAGGATCTCAAGTTGAGACAATGAAGGTGATTAGAGCTTCTAAATGATTATGATATGATGTGCATTATCACCATGGTAAGGCTAATGTTGTGGCCGATGCTTTGAGTAAGGTGTCTATGGGTAGCCTACCTCATGTTAATGATGGTGGCAAAGAGGTGGCTAGCGAGGTTCATCGGTTGGCTAGTTGGGGTTAGGTTGGAAGAGGTTGATAATGGTGGTATTGTGGTAGTTGATAATTCAAATTCTTCCTTGATTGATGTGGTAAAAGTAAAGCAACATCTTGACCCCTCCTTGTTAGAATTGTAGGCCTTGGTGAGAGATGGCAAGGTGGTGATTTTCTCCCAAGGGGGAGATGGTGCCCTTAGGTACCATTATAGGTTGTGTGTGCCTAGTGTGGACGACTTGAGAAAGAGGATTCTTGATGAGGCTCATAATTATTCCAATTTTATTTACCCTGGTTCTATAAAGATGTATAGAGATTTGAGGGAAGTATATTGGTGGGGTGGTATGAAGAGAGATATTGCTAAGTTTGTATCTGGTTGCCATAATTGCCAACAAGTCAAAGCCGAGCATCAAAGGAATGGTGGCCTAGCCCAAGATATAGAGATTTCTACTTGGAAGTGGGAGGAAGTCAATATGGATTTTGTTATTGGGTTGCCTAAAATTAAAAAGGGTTTTGATTCTATTTGGATTGTGGTTGATAGAATGACAAAGTCGGCTCATTTCCTATCGTTTAACGATCCTTTTGTTCCAGGAGGAATAGCCTCTCATCATATTGCAGCAGGAACACTATCGTTTAACACCACTTCTAGTTCTGAAGATTATGCTAGATTATACATTCATGAGTTGGTTAAATTAAATAGGGTGCCTTGGTCTATCATATCGGATCGTGGTGCTTAATTCACTTCTGACTTTTGGAGGTCATTCGAAAGAGGTCTTGGTACCAAGGTGAAGCTTAGTACTGTCTTTCACCCTCAAATGGATGGCCATGCCGAAAGAACTATCCAAACTCTTGAGGGTATGTATAAAGCTTATGTTTTGGAGTTTAAAGGTAATTGGGAAGATCATCTCCCACTCATTGAGTTTTCTTACAATAATAGCTACCTTTCTAGCATTAGTATGGCTCCTTTTAAGGCTCTTTATGGTAGACATTATAGGTCCCATTGGATGGTTTGAGGTAGGGGAGATGGCTTTGTTGGGTTCGGATCTTGTTATGGAAGCAATGGAGAAGGTGAGGTTGATAAGAGAAAGATTGAAAATAGTCCAACATCGTCAAAAATCCTATGCCGATATGAGGAGGAGGGATCTTCAATTCAAGGTTGGTGGTTGGGTCTATTTGAAGGTCTCACCCATGAAGGGTGTAGTTTGTTTTAGTAAAAAGGGTAAATTGAGTCCAAGATTTGTGGGTCCTAATAGGGTGTTGAGCAAGATTGGTAAGGTGGCCTATGAGTTGGAGTTTCCCAATGACATGAATATAGTTTATTCGATTTTCCATGTGTATATGTTGAGGAAGTTTGTGGGTGACCCAAGTGTTATTTTACCTCTATATGTTGTGGGTGTTGTCGAAGATATTTTGACATATGAAGAGGTCCCTGTAGAAATAATAGATAGACAAGTGCAAAGTTTAAGGAACAATGAGATAGCTTCTATTAAGGTCCTTTTGGGGGAACCAACAAGTTGAAAGTGCCACTACGAGCCCACAGTTACGAGTTGTAGGTCGGGGTGTGACTCGTAGGTCAAGCTGGTACCAATTTCCAGAGAATTCAAAATTAAGCCTAGGGGTCATGTGATGGGTCCTATGAGTCGTAATGGGGCCCGTAACAACCGTTAGACTTAGGAAAGGTTATTTTGGTCCTTTCCCACCTTTTCTAAGCTCTAAATTGACGTTTTTATGCTCATTCAAGGTCCTAAAACCCTTAAGTTCTTTATTATATTAGTAAAATACTCTCTAAAACCCTTATACTAATATTTCCCTACAAAATCAAGTGTCCAAATCTCTTCCGGATGTAAGGATTTTCTTCAAGTTTCAAGCCTCCATTTTGAATGTTCATCAAGAACTTCTCTAAAGTTATGGTATGTGGGTTTCAACCATTGGATCCTTCCCCCATGGTGCCCAATCCTCTTTTTACTTAAATTGTATGATTTAAAGTTGATTTTATATGTATATTAAGAAATTTACTACACAGTAATTTGAGTTCATGAAAGTATGGTCATTTTAGCATGTTTTGAGCTCTAAATAGTACATCTAATGTGAGATTTGATGAAGGGTTTTAATGTATGTTTCTTGAGGGTGTTGAAAGATTTGGTTGATGGTTTTACAATGGATTTACTTGCATGATTTCATCTCTAAATTGCATGATCTAATACCCTCATTACACACTCGCCAAGTGTTTGATAAAATGTCTGAATTATGATTCTTGGATTGTTGAAGGCCGAATACTTGGCATATGAGATATATGACTTTATGATGATGAAATAATTATATATGTGTGATTAATTCATGATTAGCTTCTATAGTATTGCATGTTGACCAAAGCTATGTTGAGGGGTTAGTACCTTGACCACTATGATGGAGGGTGAGAAGTAAATTAACCATGTTGAAGGGTTAGTACCTTGACCACTATGATGGAAGGTGATGAAGTCCATTAACCATGTTGAGGGGTTAGTACCTTGACCACTATGATGGAGGGTGATGAAGTCCATTAACCATATTGAGGGGTTAGTACCTTGACCATTATGATGGAGGGTGAGAAGTCTATTAACCATGTTGAGAGGTTGGTACCTCGACCACTAATAAGGGAGTGTTAAGCCTTGAATTCCAAGCACTACTTTGCTTGGTCTATGATGATAGTCTCTCTTTATATAAGTATTATGATCTATATGCGCATGATTTTTACTAGAAGCATCCATTCATGCATATCATATTGTTTTAAGCTATCTATTGTCTATGTTTATGCATTTTGATTATGTTGTCTATCTCTTGTTGCATTGCGTCCTACATACTTTGTACATTCAAATATACTAACACATATGTTCCTTTTGTTCCAGGAGGAATAGCCTCTCATCATATTGCAGCAGGAACATTGGCCATATTAGTGGGCTTATTTCATCTTAGCATCCGTCCGCTACATGCCTACATGATGTTACCATGTGGGAAGTGGAGCTCTATTTGGTCATCATCCTCCTTCACGTGGCTAGTGGTATCCAATCAAGCTAGTTGGTGAGTCCTCTACTCCGGGGACATAGGTTAACATTCCTATGCTATGTATTAAAGACTATATTTCCTTTCGAATGCTTTAACTGTGAGGTTGAGCCCGGTTGCTTGTCTTGGCCCCCATTAACTTATATGTTAGAGGTATTATTGGGCAAGATATTTATTATGCTTGAGCTTTGACACACTTATGATATCCAAGCTAATTAAATATAAGTCTCACTCTACCTTAGTCCCAATTTCCCATATATATGTTTCTTATGATGATTTATCTTGCTTCCGCGTCCAAGGATGTGTGATGAGATGCTAAGAAGCATGTTTGGGGTTCCTTTGGGTTCCCCATTCGCCGGTCATGTCTAGATCCTAGGCTTGGGTCGTGATAACTATGTTGGGGTTTCATAAAATGTTGACTATTTAAGCATGTTTTGAGCTATGAATCTTTGATCTACCATGAGATTTAATGAGGGGTTGTAATGTATCTTTCATGATGGTATTACCAAGTGTTGGTGGATTTACACTAAATTTTCTCACATGATTTTACTCTTGAATTACATGATTTTGAACTAGCATTACACACCTACCAAGTATTTGATAAAATGTCCGCTTATAATTTCTTGAGCTATTCAAGCTCAATTGCATGGAGTGTGAGTTAAGTGACTTTATTATGATAAAATGAATGTATGTATGTGTTGATTTCATGAAAAGTATCTATAGTGTTATAGGTTGACCGCACCTTGTTGAGGGGGTGCTATGCCTCAATCTCCTTATCGAGGGGTGCCAAGCCCGTACTACCGATTGAGAGGTATATACTTCAATTGCCTTTTTGGGGGGGGTATGACGCCCGCACTACCAATTGAGGGGTATATACCTCAATCGCCTTGTTAGGGGGTGTGAAGCCCATACTACCAATTGAGGGATATATACTTCAATAGCCTTGTCGGGGGGTACAAAGCTCGTACTACCAATTGAGGGGTATATACCTCAATTGCCTCCCAAGGTGATGGTAGGCCTTGCATTCCAAATACTAAGTTGCTTGGTCTATGATGGTGGTCTCTTCCTAGGCATATGTTATGTTCCCTATAAGCATGTTTTACTTCAAGCATTGATCATGCATACCATGTTGCTAATATGCTATCTCTTGCTTGAGTGTATGCATTTTGATTATGTTGCCTATCTCTTGTTTCATTGCATCTGACATACTTAGTACATTCAAATGTACTAACACATACTCTATGCCTATATGATGCTACTATGTAGGAACCGGAGCTCCACTTGATTATCTTCCTCCTCCACGTGGCTAGTACTGTCTCTTGAAGTACGTTTGTTAAGTCCTCAATTCCGAGGACAATAGATATTTCTCTTATGTTATGTAAAGACTCTTTTCTTTATTTAGATGCTTGTGACTATGACGGTGAGCCCGAAATATGTCATGGCCCCTACTCAATTACATGTTTAGAGGTGTTGTTGAACAAGTGGTTAATTATTCTTGAGCATTGACTCTTTTGGTGACTTATTCTATTAAAGACCTCCCTTAGTACCTATTGCCCTATTTATACTCTTTATTTATTATTTAATTGCTTCTGCGACCAAGGATGTCTAATGATATGCTAAGACGCTTGATTATGGTCCCTTCGAGTCCCCATTTGTTGTGTCACATCTAGGCCCTAGGCTTGGGTTGTGACAGTAATGCTTCAAGGATTGGTTTGGGGTGTGTATTGATGTAAAATTATGTGCATATGCTTCTCAGCAACTAAAGGTACATGACCGTAATTATCCCACCCTTTATCTTTAATTAGCGGCTATGGTATTTGCTTGGAAAATATGGCATCATTATTTATGAGGCTCATGTAGATGAATTCACTGATCACAAGAGTCTCTAATATTTATTCATACAAAGGGATCTTAATATGAGACAAAGGAGGTAGTTAGAACTCCTTAAGGATTATGACATGAGTGTGCACCATTATCCCGAAAAAGCCAATGTTGTGGCTGATGCTCTAAGTAGAGTGTGCATAGGAAGTCTAGCTCATATTGATAATGACACGAAGGAGGTGTCTAGAGAATTCCATCGGTTGTCCAGGTTGGGAGTGAGGTTGAATGAAGTAAAGAATGGTGGTTTGGTGGTATTTGATGGCTCTAAATCATCTTTGATTGAAAAGGTCAAGTCCAACCAAGACCTTTACTTTGCCTTTCAAGAATTGAAAGCTTCGGTGAAGGACGGTAAAGTAGAGGTTTTCTCCCAAGGGGGAGATGGTTTCCTTAGGTAGCAAGGTAGGTTATGTATGCCCAATGTTAATGGCTTAAGAGAGTTGATTTTGAAAAAGGCACATCATGCATCCTACTCTATCCACCCCGGTTCCACAAAAATATATAGAGATTTTTAGGGAGGTATATTGGTTAGGTGGTATGAAAAGAGATATTGCCAAGTTCGTAGCATGTTATCACAATTGCCAGCAAGTCAAAGACGAACATTAAAATTCATTTGGCCTAGCCCAAGACATTGAAATTCCTCCCTAGAAGTGGGAAGAGATCAACATAGATTTTGTGATTGATTTGCCAATGATTGGAAAGCACTTTGATTCTATTTGGGTGACTGTTGATATAAGATGACAAAGTTGGCTCACTTTCTATTGGTTAAAACAACTTATGATGCCGAGGATTATGCCAAGCCATATATTCATGAGTTGGTTAAGCATGGAGTACAGTTGTCTATTAATTCAGATC
>DF357276.1:23724-59300 GCA_000787875.1 Solanum virginianum | reverse complement strand
TGTCTATTAATTCAGATCGTGGTGGTCAATTCAGTTCTCATTTTTGGAGATCCTTCTAAAATGGTCTTGGTACTAAAGTCAAGCTTAGCACGGATTTTCATCCTCAAATGGATGGTCAAGCCGAAAGGACAAATCAAACTCTTGAGGACATGCTTAGGGCTTATCTTTTGGAGTTCAAATGTAGTTGGGATGAACATCTTCCACTCATTGAATTTGCTTACAACAATAGCTACCACTCTAGTATTGATATGACTCCATTTGAAGCCTTATATGGTAGGCGTTGTAGATCCCCTGTTGGGTGATTTGATATGGGGAAAATTGCTTTGTTGGGCCCGAATTTTGTTATGAAAGCTCTGGAGAAGGTGAGGTTTATATGAAAGAGATTGAAGACGATTTAAAGTAGGTAAAAGTCCATCCGATGTGAAAAGGAGAGACCTCAAATATGATGTTGATGATTCAGTATATTTGAAGGCCTCACCCACGAAGGATGTGGTTCAGTTTGGGAAGAAAGGGAAATTGAGCCTATAGAATTTTGAGGAGAATTGGTAAGTCTGCCCATGAATTGTAGTTGCCTACGGATATGAGTATGGTTTATCCGGTCTTCCATATCTCTATGCTGAGGAAGCGTGTTGGTGACCCAAGTGTTATAGTATCCTTAGAGGTTGTGGGAGATAACTTGACCCATGAGCAGGTCCTGATGGCAATATTTGATAGGCAAGTGAAAAGGTTAAGAAATAAAGATATGACATCCGTCAAAGTCCTTTGGAGGAATCATCAAGTTTAAAGTGCCACTTGGGAAGCCGAAGCAGACATGAAGAACTGATATCCATAGCGCTTTCACTCTAATCAACTCACAGGTTACAATATAAGTCCTATCTATACTGACAAGTCTTAAGTTTCAGCCCTCATGTCATTTTTGCATGTATACATGTTCATTTTCACAAGTTTTAGTGGTTTTTGATGTATTTGTTTGAAACTTGTTGAAGCTGACGTTTAAGTGCACTTATTGCATTCATGTCGGTCCAAGTTTCATAATTACTTCTTTTAAGGATATTTCCTTTATATTTAGGGATGAATGCTCCTAAGGGGGAGATATTGTAACGCCTCTAATGTGCTTCGAAAATGCCCTATAGTGTATTTCTAGAATATCTCAAAATTCGTGAATGATTTCGAAAAAATGACTTCATGTTCTTGTTCTGGGGGAAAATTATGTAGGAAATGGGTGGCCTTCGATTTTTGGATGATGCATAGCGAAAAATAATTTTTTGCTATGGGAGTCAAGGTAGTGTGCCTATGCCACCAGATCGCGTCGCGCCCTGAGCGTGGACCAGTGAATTTCACAGTCTGCCTTAGGTCCGCATCAGGCCTAGGGCATGAACCAGTGCAACAATTTTCTAATTTTTCCATTTCACTCAAGGGCATTTGGGTAATAACCTAATGCCTATTTAAACGGGAATCCTTTATGTTTTCAACCATTCTATGCCCTAAATCTCTCATAAACACTCCAAAAACCTCCCAATTCATCACCATATTCTCTATTCGATCTCAAGATTTTCAAGAAGTTTTATTGGAGTTCAAGAACCCATGTGAGGTCCTTAATATCTCATCAAGTTTCCTCTTCTATTTTAAGAGTTTAAGGTATGTGGGCTTCATTCAAGGGGATTTTCCACCCATGAAGCAAACCTTCTCATTTACCAATTTTTATGATTTTTAAGATTTAATACTTTATGGATAAATTTTATTATGCATCATAAATATAATTTGAGTTTGGATTCTTCAAGTATTGATTAAATAAGCATGAATATCTATTGAAAGTTCATTCCATGAGTTTATTTACTTATATTGAATCTATGCATGATGTAAACTATGTAAACCATGAAATACTTTGAACTTTTAAGATGAATTTTCGTGACACCCAAATGAGGGTTTTACTACAATACTGGTGGGTTGATTTGAATGACTTTAAAATGAATTTTTTTTACTCCTTCTTGTCTTACACTCCTAAATTGCATGATTTTATGCATGTGTATGTATACCCACCATGTTTGACTAAATTTGCATGACAATGAATCTTATGTTAATGAAAGGCTATTGCGTGATTTCCAAGACAAGCATTATATGATAAGTTATGGGCTCCCAACCATGTCTTAAACTTATAAAAGGTTTCTATGTTTTACAAGGATTATGTTGAGCCCTTATTCTATATTCCTACCCTCTTCTGAGTGAATAATGTCGATATGAAGGGACAAGTATGATATTTATTTACCATCATGTACAAACTAAAGATCACTAGTAGGGGTCAAGAATGTTCCAATCTCTACCCTCATGTGAAATGTAGTGCCTACTAGAAGGGATCAAGTTTATGCACTGCTTTCACCCTCTAGTACAAGGTATATGTCTATGTAGGGGTCAAGTATATGAATGAGCTACTCATTCCATGTTATCATGTCTTTACAAGTTATTCATGTTATGATTAAACCTATGATTATCTCAAGTATTCCATGAGATTAGACTTAGGACTGATTGAGGCTTAAGGTGGTGGCTCAACTCAAGGGTTCCTTATATAAAGGCTTCATCTCTTAACTATGTACTACCATAGGTTTATATTATTTCCCTAAATGGGCTTTACTAGTGGATCCATCTAGGACTAGTTACCCACAATGTGGGGTCAATTATGGTTTACCTTGGCATGTAGATCACTCCTTCTCTTGTGGGGAGACATGCATCGGGATTCAAAGTAGTAGCTCGCTTAGTCTTATATGTTGGTTAAGGTCTCCTCCCACATATGTATGTTATGCTATGCAATTTGATTAGCTACATGCATGTTTTAACTCAAGCATTGATTACACATGTAATATTGAGCCTATATCTATTGCTTATGATTATGCATCTTGAATATTATGGCTTATGTCATTGTTGTATTGCACCTTGCATACTTAGTATATTCTAAGTATTAATACATACTTTTTTCCTATGTGATCTCACCTTGTATGGACCGGAGCTCCAATTGATCCTCCTCCTCCACGTGGCTAGCCGGATCATTTGAAGTTAGCTTTGGGTGAGTCCTCAATTATGGGAATAATATCTATCTTCTTATCATGCTTTGCTAAAAAATGTCTAATATTTTTAGATACTTATCTTTGAGGGTGAGCCCTAGAGATGTCTTAGCCCCTGGGCCACCTAAAGTAGAAGTGTTGTTGGATACGGATAGTATGTGTTGAGCTTAACTCCTTTTATGTCTAAGTTATTATGAAAGACTTCTCTTAGTCACTTATTTCTCTCTATGCTCTTTAATGTTGATAATGAGATGGAAGGCCCAAGTCCCTCTTTCCTTAGACTCTATTATTACTTATTTGTTATTTTATTTTGCTTCATAACCAAGGATGTGTACATGATATGCTAAGAGGCTTGTTTGGGGTCCCTTAGGGTTCCCCATTTGCCTTGTCACATCTATGCCCTAGACTTGGGTTGTCATAATTTTGGTCTTTTCTCCACTCATTCTGGACTTAATCCATGACATTTTGAGACCAAAATTCATCCAATATCAATCACGACTAGAAATAAGCTATTTTTCAATTATAACTGCTAACTACAAATATGTAGTTGGAAATTTAGATAACTTTCTAACTACGACAATCGGTATATTAAAATTTTTGTTATTATAATTTTTTTAAAATTTTACCGATTATAATTTCGATTGTTGTAGCCGAAAGCTTTGTAAAATAAAGTCAATAAAATAATTGACCAATTTTCCGATTGTAGTTGTCGGCAATTAGTTAAAATAATTAAAAAAATCTTTCTAAATGGCGACTACTGTAGTCAGCCATGTTACATTATTTTTTAATTAAAAATTAATTAAATAATTCGACTTGTATTACGAGATAGAGAATATTATACCAATTTTAATAATTTAGAATATTTTAAATGATGACTATTGTAGTTGGCACTATTTTTTAATTAAAAATTAATTTAAATTGTCCTTAGTGAATAAAGTAATAAAACTATTATGGATCAGTTCCACAACTCTCAGTTCTCTCACTACGATACATCTCTATAGCTTAAGGTCTTTCACAAGGTTTTCATCGTTTGACAAAAATCTGAGTTCTCCTTTTCAATCAGGTTGAGGTACTTAAATACTCCTCCTCATTAGGGCTTTAATTTGGTTGTGATTCTATAAACTCTCCCCCTCATTATGGTTTCAATTTGATTGAGGTAATGTAAACAATAAACTCCAATTTCATTCAATTTGGTTGTCTCAGTATTTCTCTATTTTTGTGTTTTGCCTAAATGTTGCTTAGGTAGATTACGACCTTAACTTGTCCTTTCTTTTTTCTGTTTTTTTTGGAATCATCACTTGTCTCACAGCCATGTTCAGTGATTGAAGTGTACACTTTGTCCGTCCTTGTACTGATAATCTTATTATTAATTTAGCACCAAGTGTTGTGTCTAGTTGTTTTATTTAGTCACTATATACTAGATGCCAAGTTTGGTATATTATATTTAGGTTTCACTATCATCATAAGTCGGAATTCAAGTAAGAAGCACATAATAGTGAAACCTATTGAATCATGAAGAAAAGAAAACTTAAAATTAGTATACCAAACTTGGCTTCTAGTATATAGTCATAAATAGAACAATTAGACACAGTACTTGGTGTTAAATTAATAACAAGATTATCAATACAAGGACGAACAAAGTGTACAATTCAATCACTAAAAATGGTTGTGACTCAATTGATGATTCCAGAAAAATAGAACAAAGACAGGACAAGGTTAAGGTCTTAATCTACCTAAGCGACATTTAGGCAAAACACAGAAACAGAGATATCCCGAGCCAATCAAATTGAGCGAAATTAGAATTCATTGTTTACATTACCTCAATCAAATTGAAACCCTCATAAGGGGGAGAATGTACAGAATCACGACCAAATTGAATGTCATGACCCGAGAGGTGACCCAAGATGTGGCCGGTACCTAGAGACTATTTCTAGTCCTGAAGCGAACCACTTAGCCTCATCACATTCATTCAATCAGTCATTTTACCAATTAGCGAAAGTTAACAAAATGTTAATGGGTACATCTATCATCTGGTCTCAAAAAAATAGTATAAATGAATGTCTAGTAGAAAGAACTAGCTCACAATCTTAACAATCAACATCCAACTCTATAATGAAGCCTCTTTCACTATTAGGTGGTGCCAAAAATAAACTCATGGCTACCTCAATCAAAATAAAAGCTACGCAATTCTAAATCTAAAGCATGATGAAAATGAAGTGAATGAATCCTCCAAAGTAGGGGAGGCTCACCAATTCGCTGAACGTCCAAAGATCCTCAATGATGCGCATGCTGATGATCTCTATCCCGTGTATCTAAATCATAAAATGATACAGCAGCACCAAAATGGTGTTAGTACGTGGAATGTACAGTATAGAAATCAATCAACTCAATATAGAAACAAATCATTATGTCAAATGTTTATTTAAAGCAAGAATAAAGAGTAGACATGTGACCCATTAACCAATCAACTAATAAATAAAAAATGCTCTTTTCAGAAGGACTAATCTCAACTCATCTCAGAGTACTCAGTTTGGGAACTTTCTGGGACTTTCTCTTATCTGACAACAATCACTTATGAGCCTGTAATTGTACAACAATCATGCTGATGCTGCCACAGCTATTCTGGACTTGCCAGGTATAGCACGAGTCGAAACCATAAAAACAGGTGATGCTCCCAATTACCCTTGAAATCAAGAACACCAGCTCTCAATATATCTTCCAACATCTAAATTTTACACTCTTCCTGACTATATATATAGACAACAATCTATAAGTCCTCTATTGATTTCAGGGACTTCTAATTAGAGGAAACCTTAACATCATATGATGTGATGGTTCTAATCCTCACCTTTACTTAGTTACATAGTTTGACGAGTGTGAGTTGGTGTAACTCTAACTCTTTCAGTGCTTGATACTCCTTCCATGACTCAACGCTCATAAATAATCCATCCAATCAAACTATCTCAATCCAATCATCTTAATCGGCCCCATAGGGGCACAATCCTTCAATCAGTCTCATAGAGACCTAATCATCTTATCAATCAATATCTCAGTCAATAGCTCAAGGCTAGGGACAATCACTAGGGAAAAATTTAATGGGTAAATCATTAGAGTTCATTTGGAATGACTCATGGACCATCAAACACTATCAATCTATCCACATTCTCATATTCACAGTTACAATCTCTATCAACATTCCCAATCGAGGCTGTAGACTCAATCTCTATCTTTATTCATGCAATCTTTATGAAATAGTAAATAGGGCTTATGTAATAATTCCTGTAAAATCATTGAATTCAAAAAAATAAATTTATGATGATCATCAACATATATAAATACATGTAAGTAATATAATTTTCAAGAAACTCTTCAAGAATCATGCATGTAGACATCAAGAACCTTTACCTCTCATCTAACACAATCTATAGGACACATGAGAGAACAATCACATGCTTTTAGTTTAGCCTTACATACCTGTGATAAAGCTCTTTCTATCAACCATTAAGAATCCTCCTTGAATTCTTCAATCTCACATTCTTGTTTCTTTTGTCTCAAGCCCTAACTTTCAAGTGTTGTGAAGAAGGACTTAGAATGGTGTTTTAGACCCTATTTACTCATCAAAATGACCTAAATTAATCATGTTTTGAGTTTAGGAGGGGTTAGGAATGACCAAAATGCCCCTCACATTTAAAGAAAAAGTTTCATCCCAAAAACACGTGAACTGGGCGTGGACCTGCATATTTTATTTTTAAAATTTTCCATTGAAAATAAATTTAAAAAAACAAAGTGTTAGTCTGCATCCCTGGAGTGTTGCACCTCGGGGGCGGACCGACACTATTTATCATTTAATTATGAAAAAATATTTTTGACTCGATTGCTCTAAAATCCTAACAACAGCATTTGTCCACTTAATTTTTCATGTTGATTGCATATCCAGTCTCAGATTCACAAACAGAGCATGGGAAGATGTGTTATGCACACGTCTCTATTCTAGGGATGTTTTGGTAATTTACCTGGTGTTATATTATCTCCCACTTAGGATCATTCGTCCTCGAATGATGAGTAAGGCTGGATATCAAGGCTCAAATAGACTATAAATGCATCTCAACATTCGCATCTATCAATCAATCTTTCGAGTCCTCATCACTGTCAACAATCTTTATTCAGACTCAAAATAGACAATCATCAAGAGAAGACAATCAATTTAATTAAGGGTAAGGATATTTACCTTCAACATTCGTATCCACTATCACGAATAGGTGTGGATATTTCGCTTTCTTCTCATCCTCAACTTCCCATGTGGCCTCCTCAATGAATTGATTTCTCTATAGGACTTTGACTGAGGCTATCTCTTTGGTTCTCAATCTGTCAATCTGACGATCAAGGATTTGGATCAGAATTTTTTCATAGGTCAATCTATCTTTCATTTCGATGCTCTCCAAAGGAATTACCAAGTTAGGATCTCTTAAATATTTTTTCAACATCGACCCGTGCAACACTGGATGAATACCATCTACCTTGGAATGCAACTCTAATTCATATGCAATCTTCCCAAAGCTCTTCAAAATCTGATAGGGTCCAATATAGCATGGACTCAATCTACCCTTCTTCCTAAATCTGATGACACCTTTTATAGGTGACACTTTTCAAAATCTACCCAGTCATTCACCTTAAATTCCAAATCTCTCATCCTCACATCAGTGTAGGATTTCTGGGAACTCTTTGCAGTCTTTAACCTCTCTTTACTAACCTTAACCTTCTTAGTTGATTGATGGACAAGGTCAGGCCCAATCAACTCTGCTTCCCTAACCTGGAACCAGCTAATTGATGATCTACATCACCTTCCATACAAAGCTTCGTAGGGAGCCATCCAAATGCTTGCATGATAATTATTATTATATGCAAATTCAATCAATGGTAGGTGATGCTCCCAATTACCCTTGAAATCAAGAACACCAGCTCTCAATATATCTTCCAACATCTAAATTTTACACTCTTCCTGACTATATATATGCAGATGGAAGGTTGTGCTTAAATTCATTTTCATACCCAATCTTTTCTAGAATGATCTCAAAAATTAGGAGGTGAATTGAGCTCCTCTGTTCGAGATGATGGACAAGGTAAACCTATTCAACCTCACAATCACCCTTATCGAATCATGTTGCTTTCAAGACTTTGGTAGACCAATAATGAAGTCCATATTGATCATCTCCCACTTTCATTCTGGAATCTCAAAATTCTGAGTCAATCCACATGGCCTTTAGTGCTCATCTGTCACTTGCTGATAGGTTGGGCACTTAGAAACAAACTTAACAATATCCCACTTCATTACATTCCACTAATAGGCTTCTCTCAAGTTGTGGTACATTTTGGTAGAGCCAGGATGAATGGAGTATCTAGTGCTGTGAGCTTTAGCCATGATTCTATCTCTAATACTACAACATGTGGAATGCACAATCTATTCTGCTACCTCAACACCCTATCTCCCCCTTTAGAGAAGACCATCACTTTCTATTTGTGGACAGCCTCCTTCAATTGGAGTAGGATAGGATCTCGGTCTTGCTTTTCTTTCACCTCTGCCACCAAAGATGAAGCAGACCCATTCTGAACATTTACTCCTCCTTCATCGTTCTTCTCAAGTTGAACTCTTAATCGGGCCAATTGATGCACTTACTTAGCAAGTTTCTTCTTCCCTTCCTAAATATGGGTTGTGCTACCATGGAAAACCTCCTAAAAACATCGGTAGCAATATTAGTTTTACCTTGATGGTAGAGAATGCACATGTTATAATCCTTAAGAAACTCAAACTATCTTCTTTCTTAAGCAACTCCAACTATCTTCTCCATCATAGGTTGAGCTCTTTCTCACTGAAACCTTACTACAAGCTCTTATGGTCGATGAACAGATCCATATGCACTCCATACATGTAGTGGTACCAGATTTTAAGTACAAACACCACCACTACTAACTTGAGATTATGTGTCGGATAGTTCCTCTCATAAATCTTAAGTTCTCTTGAAACGTAGGCTATCACTTTCTCTGTTTGCATCAAAACACATCCCAATCCAACTTTCTAAGCTTCACAATACATTACAAAATCTTTTGTCCCATCGAGCAAGGTTAAGACTGGTGCAATAGTCATTATTGTCTTTAATTCTGAGAAACTTTTCTCACACTCGTCGGACCACTAAAACTTGACCTTTTTCTGAGTCAGCTTTGTCAATAGTGCGGATAAGGAAGAAAACCCCTCAACAAATCGGCGGTAGTAGCCTACCAACCCAAAAAAAGTTGTTATGTCGGTTAGAGAGCTCGGTCTGGGCTAGTTCTTAACTACTTCAATCTTTCGAGCATCCATCAAATAGCATCACCAGAGACAATATGGCATAAGAAAGCCACAGACTTAAGCCAGAATTCACATTTCAAAAACATTGCATACAACTTGTGGTCTTTAATGATTTTGAGGACAATTCTGAGGTTATTTGCATGCTCCTCTTTATCTCTTGAATACACCAAGATATCATCAATAAACACAATCATAAACATATCTAGATACTGTCTGAATACTCTATTCATCAAATCCATGAAAGTTACAGGTTCATTCGTTAACCCAAAGGACATAACCAAGAACTTAAAATTGCCATATCTAGACCAAAAGGCTATCTTTGGAATGTTATACTCCTACACTTTCAACTGATGATAACAAGATTGGAGGTCTAACTTTGAGAAACATGAGGCATCCTGAAGTTGGTTCAAATAAGTCATCTGTCCTAGGGAGAGGATGTTCATTCTTTGTGGTAACCTTGCTCTGTTACCTATAGTCAATACACATTCTGAGAGACCTATCTTTCTTTCACATGAATAGGACAAATCAATTAACTGTTCTTTAAATTCTTTCAATTCAGTAGGGACCATCCTATATGGTGGAATTGAGATAGGCTGGGTATCAAGAAGAACATCAGTCCCCAAGTTGATCTTGTCATGACCCAAACTAGGGTCTAGATGTGACATGGCAAATGGGAACCCAAAGGGACCCTAAACAAGCCTCTTAGCATATCATATACACATCCTTGGTCATGGAAGCAAGATAAACAACAAGAGAAAACATAAAAAAGGGAAATTAGGACTAAGGGAGAGAGTTTAATCTTAAATATCATAGATGAGTCAAAATGCAAGCATAATACATAACTTTTCCCAAAACACCTCTAGGCATAGAACTTAGTGGGGCCAAGACAAGCAACTAGGCTCACCCTTATAGTAATGACCATAAGTATTCCAAAATATATAAGATGTAGTCCTAGAAAAAGCATTTAAGAAGACAGATATTGTCCTCGGACATGAGGTCTTACTAAAGTTCACTTGATCAATCTATCTAGACACGTGAAAGAGAATCAATAGGAGCTCTGATTCCTACATGATAATATCATTTAGGCATAGAGTATGTGTTAGTACGTTTGAATGTACTAAGTATGTAGGATGCAATGCAACAATATATAGGCAACTTAGTCTGAATGCATAATTAGGCAATAGATGAACATATAACAATATGACATACATGAATGATACTTGGAATAAACATGCTTATACATAAATCATATTACATATGTAGGAATAGACCATTACCATCGACCAAGCAACTTAGTACTTGGAATCTAAGGTAGACCACCCCTTAGAAGTAATTGAGGTACCAACCCCTCAATTTGTTGATGGCTTACCACCCACATCCTAGGCTATTAAGGTACCAACCCCCCAATTGGTTGATGGCTTACCACCCCCATCCTAAGCGAATGAGATAACAACCCTCAATTGGTTGATGGCTTATAACCCCTATCCTAACCGATTGAGGTACCAACCCCCCAATTGGTTGATGGATTACCACCCTAATTCGATGCGATTGAGGTACCAACCCCTCTTGGTTGATGGCTTAGCAACCCCATACTAGGCAATTGAGGTACCAACCCCTCAATTTGTTTATGGCTTACCACCCCTATCCTAGACGATTGAAGCAGCACCCTTTAATTAGCTATGTTCAACTCACAATACAATAGATACTTCTCATGGAATAAACACATACATAATATCCTTTCATCATCATAAAGTCAATTAACTCATATGTTAAGCATTAGGCCTTCAACAACTTAAGATATATTAACCGAATATTTTATCAAATACTTGGTGGGTGTGCAATGCTAGTGCAAAATCATTCAATTCAAGAGTGAAACTAAGCAAGAAAACATAATGTAAAACCACCCACCAACACTTGGTAATACTCTTATGTAACATACATCAAAACCCTTCATCAAATCTAAAGATACATCTAAGATTCATAGCTCAAAGTATGCTTAAACAATCACGCTTTCACAAAACCCCAACATAGTTCATAGTCAAGTTCATTAAAGAAGACCCATAAATAAAATCAACTTAGAATAATATAATTTAGGTAAAAAGGAAACTTGGACACCATGGTAAAAGGATGCAATGGTTGAAACCTATAAACCTTGACTTTGGAGAATTATTGATAAAGATTAGAAATGGAGACTTGAAGCTTGAGTGAAATACTTAAGATCCGGATGAGTTTTTGGACTTGAAATTTGGGGTGAAATATGTGTCTAAGTGTTAGACAGGGTTTTGGGGAATGTCTTGTATGACATGAATATGAAATATGGCTAAGTATAGGTATTTTTATGCATGGAGAGGCATAGGCCCAAGACCCTAAAAGTTGGACCAAACTAATAAAACTGGGCAAATTTAACACTATGGTACTCCATTGGTGCATCGCACCTGGGGCACGATTCTTCTCTGGATTTTGCAAACTTGAAAATTTGAAATTGTGATTTGGTCGCTCTAAAATCGGGGTTAGACCCATTTCCCACTCATATTTTTCCCCTGAACAAGAATATGAAGTTGAATTTTCGATATCACACATGGATTTTGAGATATATAAAAACTACGAATCCGGGTACTGCCGAGGCATATTTTTAGGTACTTTTTGGGGTCATTTCAATATCCCCCCTTGGGATCATTCATCCCCGAATGTCAAAGAAATGTACATAAGAAGAGTTATCATGAAGAAATCAGCCCCAATAACAACGCAACAACATATTTAAAATACCATTTTCAAAATCTCGACATAAGTGTCAAAATCATCATGAACTTGTCAATATAAACATGAATGCATGCAAATGATATAGGGGCAGAAACATAGGATATGAAATCATACAAAGGACTTGACGTGCTGTCATAAGCTTAAATAGAATGAAGGAAGTATGGATGTTCCTTCTCGATGCCTGCTCTGGCTCCCCAAGAGAGATTATCGACTTGATGATTCTTCCAAAGGGCCTTGACGAACACTACATCCTTATTAATCAACTTTTTCCATCAATCAATCAAATATCTCTACTAAGATCTTCTCCTAAGCCAACTTATCCTCCAAAATTCCTACTACCTCAAAGAGTTCTATAGCACTAAAGTCACCTACACATCCCCTTAATCTAGAAGCAAAAAGAACTGGACAAATTCTATCCATATGCATAGGCAATCCCCATTCGCATGTAACCTCACCAATCCTTCTCAACACTCTATAAGGACTCACAAACCTTGAACTAAATTCCCTCTCTTGCTAAATCGGACCACACTCTTCATGGGTGAAACCTTCAATTGATCCAATCACCAACTTTAAATTCAAGATCCCTTCTCCTCACATCGGATAGGACTATTGATGACTTTGGGCTGTTTTGAACTCTTCCCTAACGACCCTCAACTTCTCCATAGCCTTCATAACTAGATTCGAACCTAACAAAGCCATTTCTCCCACTTCAAACCACCCAAGCAGTTATCTACAACGCCTACCATGGAGGGCCTCAAAAGGAACCATACCAATGATAGAATGATAGCTATTATTAGTCTCATTAAGAACCTTTTTTCTTAAGTTATCAACACTAGGAACACATAACCTACCTTGGTACCTAAGGGCACCATCTCTCCCTTGGGAGAAAATCTCCACTTCGTCACCTTACATCAAAGCATATAATTCTAACAAGGCAGGGTCAAGATCATGCTTTGACTTGACCTTCTCAAAAAATAGATTAAAAACTATCAGAACTACTATGGTACCATTCTCAACTCCCGCAAACCTAGCTCCTCAATCTAGCCAACCAATGGACCCCTCTAGTCACCTCTTTGCCACCATCATCTATATGAACTAGGCTACCTATGGACACCCTACTCAAAGCACCGACCACAACATTAATGTTACTGGGATTATAATGCACACTCATATCATAATCCTTAAGAAGTTCTAACCACCTTGTTTGTCTCAAGCTAAGAACCTTTGGGTGAACACATATTGGAGATTCTTATGATCGATAAACTCATCAACATGCACCCCACACAAATAATGATGTCAAATTTTCAAAGCAAAACCACGATGATAAACTCAAGGTCATAGATAGGATAATCCATCTCATGCATCTCAAAGTTTTTAAAAGCATAGGCTATTGCCTTACCACTTTGCTTCACAACACAACCCAAACATTAGGAGGCATCACAATACACAATAAATCCTTCCAACCCTTTCTATAGAGACAAGATAGGAGCGAAGACAAGCTTATTCTTCAAGGTTTGGAAATTCCTTTCACACTCAACGGTCTATACAATCTTCGCCTTCTTTTGGGTCAACTTAGTCATGGGGGAAGCAATAGAAGAGAATCCATTAACAAACCTCTGGTAGTAACTCGCTAAGCCCAAGAAGCTTCTAATATCCAATGGGGTCAATGGTCTAGGCCAATTTCTAATCACATTCTTCTTTTTATGATCCACCTTAATACCATCCTCCTACACCACATGACCTAGAAAGGCAACCTCTTTCAACCAAAATTCACACTTCTCATATTTAGTATACAACTTCTCTTCCCTCAATCTTTGTAGCTCTATCCTCAAATGAGCCACATGCTCCTCCTTACTAAGAGAATAGATCAAAATATCATCAATCAAAAACCACCACAAACAAATCAAGGTAAGGTTTAAAGACCCTATTCATGCAACCCATAAACTTAGTCGGTGCATAAGTCGACCAAACAACTCCACTACGACTCGAAATGCTAACTCCTAGTCAAAAGGACACCTATGGGTATCACCTACCCTCATCCACACTTGGAAAGAAAACCCGAACTGAAGATCAATCTTAGAGAAGTGACTGACCCATTATAGTTGACCAAATAGATCATCTATCCTTAATCCTCACGTTACAACCTTACGGATTCTACACTCATTGGAAGAATTATATGCATAAAGCCAAACCATGGCAAGACCTTCAACCAATCAAGCCAAGTTCAACCAAGATCATAAGATAAGACTCTATGCAATAAGAACATGGGGCAACCCTTATAGACCTTTCTAGCAACAATAGCCTCACCAATGGGGTAGACACTTAAGAGGTTCACATAGCAATAAGGGACACACACTTGATAAACATTAGCACAAAAGACTAATGAAAGGAATAACAACTCCCAGACCTATCAAAACTTACATATCAATCAAAAACCTATAACATACCAGTAGCAACATAGGGTGCCTCATTCCCTCCTTGGCTGGCATTGGCACCTTGACCTTGAGGACTATCATCTCCATCTTCGGGCTGAGCATGAGGACAATTACCAACATTGTGCCTAATTCCATCACAACCAAGGCAAGCATTAGACTTCTTTAAACATGGTCCACCATGGCCTTTCCCACACTTTCGGCATCTAGGCTTTGCCAGGCCCTCATCACCTCCTCGAGTCTCTTGATCAAAATAATGACCTTTACACTTTTTCTTAGAGTATTGATAATCAACAATCTTGTGGTTCATGTTGCCACACCCACAGAATGCACCCGTGTTTTGAAAACATGTGCCATTATGGTTCCTCTCACACTTTGGGTAATTAGGGTGAGTCCTTCCACCATTCCTACCTTTAATTTGAAGCCTTTTACTTTCTTCATTCGAGGCCGTCGGTAAATTCCTAATGTCATGCCCATTTCCACCACACTTTTAACAACCTAGTGCCCATAAAACACCTCCTTTGATGCCTCTTGTCACATCCTTGACAACTAGCAATAGGGATCATTTTCTTTTCAAATTTAGGCACCGATAGTCTAGTAAAAAATGAAGCACCTTCAATTTGAGCTCTCTTGGCCTCCCACTCTCCTCTCTTACCTTTTGAAGTCTTGGGGACACTCATTTGTTTATTGAAGTGAGTTGTCAATTTTGTCATTGCTTTGGCCAATGCCCATAGAGCATTGCAAACCTCCGCATTTGATATATCACCATCTTGAGTAGCTTGATACATATTCTAAAATGTAACGGCTAGCGATTAATAACAAGCCCTAGAGGATATAACTCTACTGCATGACATAGATCATGAAGAAGTAAAATATTTACTAAAATGCCTAATAGCCTCTCACTTGTAGCCGTGGCGCGCTTCACAACCTTGAATAAGACTCTAATTGATGTAGTGTGTTGGACACCGAGGACCATTAACAACCTAGTTCAATGATACCAATATTGTCACAAGCCAAACTAGGGCATAGATGTGACACGGCGAATGGGGAACCCAAAGGGACCCCAAACAAGACTCTTAGCATATCATATTCGCATCCTTGGTCGTGGAAGCAAGATAAACAACAAGGGAAATCATAAACAAGGGAAATTAGGATTAAGGGAGAGAGTTTAATACTCAAATATCGCGAAACCAAGAATAAACAACAAGAGAAAACATAAACAAGAAAAATTGGGACTAAGGGAGAGAATTTAGTACTTAAATAACATAGATGAGTCAAAACTCAAGCATAATACATAACTTGTCCAATAACACCTCTAGACATAGAACTTAGCAAGGGCCAAGACAAGCAAATGGGCTCACCCTCATAGTAATGACCATAAGTATTTCTAAATATAACAAATGTATTCTAAGCAAAAGCCTGAAAGAAGATAGATATTGTAGTCCGACAATGAGGACTTATCTAAGCTAACTTGAACAATCTTTCTAGCCATGTGAAGGAGAACCAATGGGAGATTTGGTTCCTACATAGTAATATCATATAAGCATATAGTATGCATTAGTGCGTTTGAGTATACTAAGTATGTAGGATGCAATGGAACAATAGATAGGAAATATAGTCAAAATACATAATTAGGCAAAAGATGAACATATAACAATATGATATGCATGAATGATACTTGGAATAAACATGTTTATACAAAAATCATATTACATATGTAGGAATAGACTATCATCACAGACTAAGCAACTTAGTACTTAGAATCAATGGTAGACCACCCCTTAGAAGTGATTGAGGTACCAATCCCTCAATTGGTTAATGACTTACCAACGCCATCCTAGGCGATTGAGGTACCAACCCCTCAATTGTTTAATGGCTTACCCCTCCCTCCCATCCTAGGCGATTGAGGTACCAACCCCTCAATTGTTTAATGGCTTACCCCTCCCTCCCATCCTAGGCGATTGAGGTACCAACCCCTCAATTGGTTGATGGCTTACCACCCCTATTCCAAGCGATTGAGGTACCAACCTCTCTATTGATTGATGGCTTACCACCCTCATCCTAGGCGATGGAGGTACCAACCCCTCAATTTATTGATGGCTCACCACCCCCATCCTAGGCAATTGAGGCATCAAATTTGTTGATGGCTCACCACCCCCATCCTAGGCGATTGAGGCATCACCCCTCAATTAGCTATAGTCAACTCATAACACAATAGATACTTGTTATGGAATCAACACATACATAACATCCTTTCATCATCATAAAGTCACTTAACTTATATTCCAAGCATTAGGCCTTCAACAAGTCAAGATACATTAACCAAACATTGTATCAAACACTTGGTGAGTGTGCAATGCTAGTGTAAAACAATGCAATTCAAGTGTGAAATGATGCATGAAAACTTAATATAAAACCACCCACCAATACTTGGTAATACCCATATATAATATATATCAAAATACTTCATGGAAACTCAAGATAGATCTAAGATTCATAGCTCAAAACATGCTTAAATAATCACACTTTCAGAAAACTCAGACATAGTTCATAGTCAATTTCATAATAAAAGACCCATAAATAAAATCAACTTAGAATCATGTAATTTAGGTAAAAAGAAAGCTTGGGAGCCATGGGTGAAAGGACCCAATGGTTCAAACCCACATACCTTGACTTTCGAGAATTCTAGGTGAAGATTAGAAATGGAGACTTGAAGCTTGAGTGAAATCTTTAAGATCAGGATGAATTTTGGGGTGAAATATGTGTCTATGTTAGAGAGGTTTTTGGGGAATGTCTTGTATGATATGAAGGTGAAATATAGATAAGTATATGTATTTTGACGTATGGGGAGGCTTAGGCGAAAGACTTTAAAGCCTTGGACCGAACTAATAAAACTGGGCAAATTTAACACTATGGCGTGCCCCCGAAGTGTCGCGCTGTGGCGTGATTCTTCTATGGAATTTGCAAACTTGGAAAATTGAAATTGTGATTCGGTCGCACTAAAATCGGGATTAGACCCATTTCCCACTCCATTTTATCCCCTGAACAAGAATATGAAGTCAAATTTTTCATATCACACATGAATTTTAAGATATATAGAAATTACGAATTCAGGCACTTTTGAGGCACGTTTTCTGGCACTTTTTAGGGTCATTTCAAATCTCCCTATTGGGAGGGACTCCAGGCAGATCTTCAGGAAACACTTTTGGAAAGTGATTCACAATTGCAACTGGCTCAAGAGTTGGAGAATCAACATCATCAGATTTGACTCTCACAAGATGGTAGATACACCCTTTAGCAATCATCTTTCTGGCTCTAAGATATGAGATAAACTTTCCCTTAGGTACTACGAAATCACCCTTCCATTCTAGAATAGGTTTATTCAGAAATATGAAGTTAACGGTTCGGGCTCTACAATTAACAGAGGCATAACAGGCATGAAGCCAATCAATGGCAAGGATCAAATTAAAATCATTCATATATAACTCAATCAGATCAATTATAGTATCCTTATGATAAATGGACAATACACAAGCTCTATAGACTCTCTCAGCTCGAATGGACTCAGCCATTGCAGTAGAAACATCAAAAGGTTCGTGAAGACCCTTAGGGGTTATACGGAATCTACTGGCCACATAAGGAGCTATAAAAGATAATATGGCACCATGATCCAACAACACATAACAATCAATAGAAAAGACTCGAATTATACCAGTCACAATATTTTGGGAGTTTTACTGATTATTTCGACTACCCATGGCATACAAACTGATTGTAGCTCTGCTTGCACCTGTCATAGTACCTTTTTGATTTCTCTTAGCTAGTGAGGTTGGTGCAGAAGATTGAGCCCAGTCAGCCCACTTTGGACAATCTCTTTGATAGTTACTCGCTTGGCCATACTTGTAGCATACATCACTCCCCTCACGAGATCTCTCTAAGTGCAGTTTACCACACTTGCTATATGCTGGCTTACCCAATAATCCTTGAGATATACTTGCTTGGGACTAAGACCCATGGGTTCTAACATCATGGGACCTCTGTTCAGTTCTGACTCTAAGTGGAAGTGTACTTGCAGATAATGGTGCTGGAAATTGATTCCGAAATAGTAAATAGGGCTTTCTGACTCTAAGTGGAAGTGTACTTGCAGATAATGGTGCTGGAAATTGATTCCCATTCCCCTTCTTTCCACCCTCATGCTTGGAGCTTTTTGCCTTCTTATATCTAAATTTCTCCTTACCATGCTGCCTCTCCTTATTAGCTTGTTGTACAAAAGTCATCAATCTCCCTATATCCATGTCACTCACTAGCATATCTCCCCTCCTATCTCTCTTTGGCCCTTTATTCAACCCATTAACGTACATCCCCATCCTCCCCCTCGTATCAGTAACCATATCCGGAGCATAGTAGGATAATTGGGTGAACTTCAGCCTATACTCCGATATAGTCATAGAGCACTATTTCATATTCAGGAACTCTCTTACCTTTGCCTCCCTTCTTTCCCTTGGGAAGAAACGCCCCAAGAAAGCTTCCTCGAACATAGCCCAAGTCAGCACAGGGGCATTTTCCCCTCTACCGTTCCTCCACTGGTCATACCACAGTCTAGCCATATCCTTTAGTTTATATGCAGCTTGTTCTACTCTATCAAATCAGCCACATGCATTACTTCGAACACTTTCTGGAGATCTTTCATATTATTCTCAGGAACCTTAGTAGATGCAGACTTTATGAACTTGGGCAGATCGTCCTCAAGAATTCTCGAACTCTAGAAGTATCATGGGCATCATGTTAGGCCGCTCCTTATCTCACAGCAGGTGTTGTGACAGCCTGGGATAGAGTTTGGTTAGACTAGCGTAGCTCAGCATTAGAGACCTCATCTTTCGGGGGTTGTACAACAAGGACAACTTTTTCCATGGTCTCCTTAAGTCCTTGAGGCTCATGTAGATTGACATTCTGCCTTATGGGGCATCTTATACCTCTGATGGCTCTTCTGTGAGGCATGATCACAGTTTTGCAATATGTAAAATACGAATTAGAATGGAACTTTCATAGAGTATAACTCTATAGCACAATTTAGAACATGAATGAAGGGAAACAATTCCTAATGAATAATCACACTTCTACAATGCGCAAAGCATGAATTAGAATAGAACTTTCATAGAGTATAACTCTATAGCACAATTTAGAACATGAATGAAGGGAAACAATTCCTAATGTCTTATAGCCTCCTGCTTATCAAGTATGGTCAACAACACACCCATAAATAAGACTCTACTAGATATGGCTTCATATACTCCCTAAGACGTTTAAACTCGTACTCCGATACCAACTTTGTTATGCCTCGGGAGAGGACCCAAGATGTGACCGGCACCCAGAGACTATTCCTAGTCCCCAAGCAAACCACTTGGCCTCATCACATTCATTCACTCAATTATTTTATCAATCAGTGAAAGTTAACAGAATGTAAATAGGCATATATATCATGTAGTCTCAAAATAATAGTATAAATGAAAAGTTAATAGAAAGAACTAGCTCACAATCTTAACAATCAACATCCGAGTCCATTCTATGAAGCCTCTATCATTATTATGTGGTGCCAATGACAGACCCATGGCTACCTCCATCAAAATAAAATCTAAGCAACTCTAACTCTAAACCATAATGAAAATAAAGTAAATAAATCCTCCAAAGTAGGAGAGACTCACCAATTAGCTGAACGTCCAAAGATCCTTAATGATGTGCCTGTTAATGATCTTTATCTCGTGTATCTACATTATAGAATGATGCAGCGCAGAGTGGTACCAGTACGTGGAATGTAGGTATCTAAAATAACTTAATGAAATCAAAATAGGTAGAATATAACAATCAACTCAATAGAGAAACCAATCAATATATCAAATGTCTATCTAAAGCAAGAATAAATAGTAGAGATATGAACCATCAACCAATCAACTCATCAATCAAATCAGGCTCCTTTCAAAGCAACTCATCTCAACTTATCTCATTTAATCTCAGAGTACTCAGTTTGGGAACTTTCTCTTATCCCACAACAATCACTTATGAGCCAGTAATTGTACAATAATCAAATTGATGTTGCCACAGTCAGTTTTTACTTGCCAGGTAATGAATGAATCAAAACCATAAGGACAAGTCCAAATGGAGACAATAATCTATAAGTCCTCTATTAATTTCAAGGATTTCTAATCAGAGGAAACCTCAACAACATATGATGTGATGGTCCTAATCCTTACCTACGCTTGACTACGTAGTTTGACAAGTGAGATTTGGTGTAACTCTTACTCTTTCGATGCTCGATACTCCTCCCATGACTCAATGCTCATAAAATAATCCATCCAGATAGTTGAATCCAATCACCTTAATCAACCTCATGGAGGCACAATCTTTCAATCAGTCTCTTAGAGACTCTTATCATCTCATCAATCAATAGCTCAAGGATAGGGACAATCATTAGGGAACAACGGAATAGGCAAATAATTAAAGTTCATTTGGAAAGACTCATGGACCATCAAACACTATCAATCTATCGACATTGTCATATTTACAATCACAATCTCTATCAACATTTCCAATCGAGGCTCTGTACTCAATCCCTATCTTCATTCATACTATCTTTATGAAATAGTAAATAGGGCTTATGCAATAATTCATCTAAAAACATTCAATTCAAGAAAAAAAGATTATTATGATCATCAATATATTAAAATACATGTAAGTAATATAATTTTCAAGAAAATCTTCAAGAAACATGAATGTAAACATCAAGAATTTTCACCTCTCATCTAAGACCATCTATGGGGCACATGAAAGAAAAATCTCATGCTTTTCGTTTAGCCTTACATACCTGAGATAAAGCTCTTTCAATCAACCATCAAGAATCTTCCTTGAATTCTTCAAGTTCTTCCTTCTTCTCTCTCAAACCCTAACTTTCAAGTATTATGAAGAAGGACTTAGAATGAGGTTTTAGACCCTATTTACTCATCAAATCGACCTAACTTGATCATATTTTGAGTTTATTAGGAGGGGTTGGGAATTGACCGAAATGACCTCAAATTAAAAGAGAAAGTTTCATCCAAAAAATGCCAACTCTGCATCGCGGATTGGGTGCGGACCTGCATATTTTCTTTTTGAAATTTCTCATCAAAAATAAATTAAACAAAAAACAAAGTGTTGGTCCGCATCCTTGCAACGTCGCGCCTTGAGCACGCACCGACACTCTTTTTCGTTTTACAAAAATTTATGTTTTGATTGTGTTGCTCTAAAATATGAACGAGACTATTTTCTCACTCAATTTTTCATGCGAATTGCGTATCTGGTCTCTGATTTGCAAATAGACCATTGGAAAACAAGTTACACACATGTTTCTATTCTAGGAGTATTTTGATAATTTTACCGAATGTTACATTAAAACTCTAATGAGGAGAAGTATTTAAAGTACCTCAACCTGATTCAAAACAAGAACTCAGATTTCTTTCAAACAATAAAAATCTTGTGAAAGACCTTAAGCCGGAGAGAAGTATCGTAGTGAGAGAACTGAGAGAACTAAAAGAACTTAGAGTTATAGAACTGATCCATATAATAATTTTATTTATTCAATTAAGGACAATTTAAATTAATTTTTAATTTAAAAATAATGCCAACAACAATAGTCATCATTTAACATATTCTTAATTATTAAAACTGATATAATATTCTCTATCTGTTTATACTAGTCGAATAATTAAATTAATTTTTAAGTAAAAATAATATAACATAGATGACTATAGTAGTCACCATTTAAAAATATTTTTTAATTATTTTAACTAATTCCAGACAACTATAATTGAAAAATTGATCGATTATTTTATTGACTTTATTTTACAAAACTTCTTACTATAGCAGTAGAAATTATGATCAGTAAATTTTAAAAAAATTACAATAACATAAATTTTAATATACTGATTGTCATAATCAGATAGTTATCAAAATGTTCGGCTGCTATTTGTAGTCGGCAATTGTAATTGAAAAACATCTCGTTTCTAGTAATGTAAGAAGCCATTAGGTGTGACATATAAGGAATAATAATCCCAGGATAAAATATAAGATTATCTATCCTGCATTTGGTTGGTGGTATTAGGTAGTCATGAGATTATTTGTTCCACCATTTTATATCTTAGTGATGGTATAAGTTATTATCACGACCCAAAAAAGGGCCTAGACGTGACACAACGAATGAGGAACCCGAAGGAACCCGAAACATGCATCTTAGCATATAAAACACACATCCTTTGTCGCAGAAGCAAAATAACAACAACAAGAGATACAAATGAGGAAAAAGGAACTAAGGGATGTCTTGATATTTATAAAGCATAAAAAAGTCAAAGCTCAAAGCAGAGATACATCAATTGTTCCAACAATACCTTTAAACATATATTGGAGCAAGGCCAAGACACTGTTCAGGCTAACAATCATAGTTTTAAGTGTTTGACATAAAGAAATAGCAAATGAAAAGAGTTGCATAGATAGTGTCCCAGAACTTGAGGATTCACCAAGGTTTATCTCCAAAGCAGCGAACTAGCCACATGGAGGATGATCAAGAGGTTCTCTGGTTCCTATATACTAACGTCACATAGGCATAGAGTATGCATTGGTATGTCTGAATGTACTAAGTATGTAGGATGTAATGCAACAAGACATAGACAACATAGTCAAAATGTCATTTTCTTAACAGGTGTCTAATCAGGCCAATACTCAAGAAAACCCCTTACAAACTTTGGAATGAAAAGAAGCCTAATATTACCTATTTTCATCCCTTTCGCTGCAAATGTTTCAATCACAACAATGGTAAGGAAAGTCTAGGTAAATTTAATCCTCGCAGTGATAAAGGTATCTTTCTTGGTGATTCTACTACTAGTAGAGAATATCAAATTTTTAATAAATGTACTTCTACTGTAGAAGAATCCATTCATGTTATTTTTGATGATTCTAATCTTATTCTTGAGAAAAGATGCAGTTCTAATGATGAAGATACCACTAACAGTGGCAAAACAGTCTCTACAATAGTTACAGACAATGATCAGTTGTCTACTGCTGAACAAAGCCAACCAATAGTAGAAATAGTAACAGATAAATAGAGAAGTGAGCCTAACTATCCTAGAAAATTCATTATTGGTAGCACCATTGATGGAATGAGAACAAGGGCATCCAGCAAAAGAAGTGCTAACATAGCCCTCATATCGTAATTCGAGCACAAAAAGGTAGAAGAAGCTTTGAAAGAAAATGATTAGGTAAACGCAATGAAGGAAGAACATGATCAATTTGAAATTCGAGCTCAAAAAGGTAGAAGAGTCTTTGAAAGACAATGACTGGGTAAATGCAATGAAGGAAGAACTGGATCAATTTGAAAGTACTCAAGTTTGGATCCTAGTTGCCAAACCTGAGAACGTTACTATAATTGGAACAAGATGGGTATTTAGAAACAAACTAAATAAGGCTGGAAAAGTAACTAGAAATAAAGCTAGACTTGTCGCTCAAGATTACTCTCAACAGGAAAGAGATGACTATGATGAAACTTTAGATCTTGTAGCAAGGTTAGAGTATATTCAAATTCTTCTTGTTTATGATGCCTATAAAGGTTTTAGACTTTTTCAAATGGATGTTAAAAGTGCTTTTTTACATGGTTTTATTTAAGAAGAAGTTTTTGTAAAATAACCTCCAGGTTTTGTAAATCTAGATTTTTCTTATTATGTGTTTAAACTTTCAAAAGCTCTCTATGGATTCAAACAAGCTCTCAGAGGTTGGTATAAATGTCTAAGAAATTTTTTCCTATCTCATAGTTTTTCTCGAGAAAGCATCGACACTACCTTATTTATCAAAAAATCATCCTCGAACAACATTATTATTCAATTTTATGTTGATGATATTATTTTTTGAAGTACTAATCCTGAATTGTGCAAGGACTTTGCTGACCTTATGCAAGGTGAATTCAAAATGAGTATGATGGGTGAGTTAACTTTCTTTTTGGGCCTTCAAATATTTCAAACTGATCAGGAGATATTCATTTACCAATGCAAGTATGCTTTGGAACTTTTGATTAAATTTTGTATCAAAAATGCTAAACCTATTAGCACTCTCATGAGTCCTTCTTGAAACCTGGACCTTGATGCAAATGGCAAAAGCATTGATGAATCAAAATATAAAGGTATGATTGAATCTCTATTTTATCTCACTGCTAGTCGTCCTAACATTATGTTCAGTGTATGTAAGTGTGATAGATTCCAATATGATCCTAAAGAATCTCATTTAATTGCTGTCAAAAAAATAATTTGGTACATAGTTGGGACCACTTCCTTTGGACTATGGTATGAAAGATCACTTGCACTTGATCTTCGTGGGTTTTCTGATACAAATTATACATGTGATAAAGTGGATCAAAAAAGCACTAGCGGATCCTACCAATTCCTTGGAGATTGCCTAATCTCTTGGAACAACAAGAAAAAATATTGTGTCTCAATTTCAACAACTAAAGACGAATATATAGTAATTGGTTTATGCAATGCTCAGGTTTTATAGATAATTCATCAATTAACTAATTTTGATATGAATACTAAGTTTGCTAAATTTTTATGTGATAATTCAAGTGCTATTTGTTTAACCAAAAATCCTATTCATCATTCTCGAGCTAAGCACATAGATGTTACACAACATTTTATTAGAGATCACTTTTTAAATAGCGATATTGAAATTAATTTTGTCAACACTGATAATCAATTGGCTGGCATTTTTGCAAAACCCCTTCTTGAAGAAAGATTTTTCTTTCTCAGAAATTTGTTAAATATTATTTCCAACCAGTTTAACTTTGTTTTTGGAAAAATGCTAATATTGTGGAATTTTTGTAGTTTATTCTCAGCATATTATTGGAAATTACTAGATATATTTATTAATTATTTATTATGTTCCTTTTTTTAATATACTAATTCTAATTGATTGCTCTGCATTAATTATGATGGCCGGCATTTGAGTTTTTCCATATCTCTTTTCATGTGTCAGTCCCTTTCCTTTCACATCCCATCGTTCAGTCTGCCACCTCTTTTCTTTTCAACTTCCATCCTTCTTTTCCTCTTTTTAGTTCCTTCTCTTCCTCACTGTTTCTTATCTCTTCTCCTCTGCTTTTTTTAATCCACCATGCCTCCTTGCAAGAGTTCAATAAACAAAGGGAAGGGTGTTGCTCATTCCCCTGTTCCCATAGATTATGAAAACTCTTTCAGTCCGTCATCTCCTCTCTTTTCCAACTCTTCTCCTGCTTTGACTCTCAAGCGCTCTACTCCTACTCATCCCTCTTGTGATCAGAAAAAGAAGTGTAAGTTTGATTTTGAAAACTCTATTGATCTGAAAACAAACTTTTGGTACTCCTCTAACGAAACCCTCTTTAAAACCTTGAAATCCAAAACCATTGTTTATGGACGCATTGTTGATCTTATGTACTCATGACTCTTCATTGTCCCATTAAAAAGTTTTTTGAATTCCAAGAATGTACTAAGATTTTCTATTCCCCTCCAAAGGTGGTGTATGAACCCTTGGTAAGATTATTCTATGCTAATGTTCACTCCTCTAAGATAGGTGAAGAAGAAAGCCTAGTTCTTAGTAAGCATGTTTATCTCAACTGTAAAATCTTGGAAGAAAATCTTAAAATCCATTGCTCTGGTTTTTCTGAAACAATCAAAAATTCATAGCCTTCTGAGTATGATGTTACTTTTAAAGAGGCTAAAAGGGCCCTCTCTCCTCTATCTCGTCTTGTACCTGTCCCTCTATCCTTGAATGAAAAAATGTCTCTTTTGAAGCTTGAGTTATTGCTCATATTGTTACAACCACTCTTCTCCCAAGAGCAAGTTCCTTCTCTTTCCTATCTGTTTGAGACACTTTCTGCATGTACTATTTTCTCTATAAGAAAACATTCAAACTTTCCTCCTTCATTCTCAAATATATGATTTACTCCACATCGATCCTCCTAAATTTCCTTATGGGATGATCATATCTCGCATTTTGGAGGCCAACTCCATTGGGCTTGCTAATATTCCTTCTATTACTTTGAAGCAGTGCTATACCTCCAGGGTCTTTGGCAGCATGGGCTATGTACTCACTAATGACTCAAGGGTCCTGAAATCGGATATTATTGCTCCTATATCTCCCTCTAATCCTCCCCCAACTACTATTATCCCTCCCAACCCCTTGGATTTTAAGGTTCTTGAGGATCTTCTGGTAAATATCTCTAGAATAGATGAAAAGTTTGAAACCCTTCAGGATCTCCTCCTCTCTAGTCACTGCAAATTCAACTATGTTGCTGAATTTATTGAGAAGATTAGGGTCTCTTCCAAAAAAACTTGTACTGATATTGCAAAGATTCGACTGAAGTTAGAGCAAGTTGTCAAGGATACTGCAAAGTTTGCTCAGAAAATTCAAACCAGTTCGGATGAACTATCTGACTACCATGATTGATAATCCGGAAACCTCTCTTATGAACAGTCTGACATACTTTCTCAGGCCTCATGGCTGATTTTGTTTTGTTGTTCTATGTTTTGCTGAGGCCCACGCTACCTGGAGTATGGATATTATATGTTTTTGCCTATTATGGTCCCATTTTATTGATGCCAAAGGGATAGAAGTATTAAGTATTAATTAGTAATTATCTTTATCTTATTTATTCCTATTGTTCCTTGTGGTTTCTTGTCTTGTTGCTTGTCTTGTCTGCTACTTATTCTACCAGCGCATTTGCCTATCTATACTAGTCAACTAGGAGGCAACAACTCAGGGGAGAATCAAAGCCACTATTCAGGGGAAGCAGTCGACTCATCTTCAGGGAAGTTGACTATATATTTTTTTGTCATCATCAAAGAGGGGGGTATTGTTAATGCTAATCTATTTTAGGAAAACCACAAAAGGAAGCAATCCAGTCTAAAGCAATGCAAATAAAAGCTAAAAGGATCAGTTAAACCTGGAAACTAGTCAAAAGTTCTCCTTATGGAAAACCAAATCAAAGGGAGGAAATCAAGCATAATCTATGGAAGAAATCAATTATAGAAGATAAAGGTCCAAGAAAAGATCTGCACAAGATTCTAAAATCAGTCAATGATAGGCCAAATCAATCAGGATCATAACAAAGTTACAACCAAGAAAAAATCAAAGAATCATTGCACATTAAAAAGTTCTAGCAAGAAAAGAAAAATCAACAACATGATTGTCAAATCTGAACGTTGGCGAGAATCAAAAGGATTAATAGGTTGCCCTTTCTTAAAAGCCTTAACCTTATTCTTGGAATGAGGAATCATCTCTGCCTCAATCCAAGGATCAAAACCATTGGGATGTCATCTCATCTATATAAGGAGGCATCCGGATATCTCATCAGCGTACAACCCTACTGCAATTGAAGCCTTCTTCAATACTCTACATCTTTAGAAAATTATTGTAATCTTTAGTCTTTATTTTACTATGAAAGAAAAAAGAGAGAGAAAACAAGAAATATTGAAAAGAGAGGTCTGTATCAACAGAAACAAAAACACAAAAAAGGAGAGAAAAATTATTTTGAGTTTTAGTTTTCACTTCTTGTAACCTCAAACTACATTAAAGGCTTGAACAGAATCACTTGCAACCCAAGGGGACTGGACTGGGATTCACATTGAATCGGAACCAATATAAAACATCTGGTGTCAAAGTTTCTTTTTACGCATTTTAAATTCCTGCTTATTTACTTAACTGTCAGTTGACTATATGTTTCACTAGCTAAATATCCTAAGTTTAGACTTAAACAAAAGAAAAAAGTGAAGAAATTTCAATTCACCTCCCCCCTCCCTTTTTCACTTACATCCGGACTATTCTAATCTCTTATATAAATATCTTTCTCAAATGTCTAATGCTCTAGACTATCCAGATTTTTTCTAAGTACAAATATCAAAGATATTACTCTACAAAATTCTAGAGAGTTCTACTAAATATCTAGATCTTTTATACCTCCAAATAATTATCTTTATTTTTTACAACTAGTGATAGTGTCCATTCAAATAACTCTCCTTGGAAGTACATAAGAGAAAGTAGAGTGCAAGATCATAGTCTTGGAGACTCATTAAATTATATACGTCAATAAATCCAGGTATGTAAGGCAATAATTTAAACATGCAACTTTATCAGCAGGATTAGGCTATCTGAATAATAAAAATCTATTCCAAACTTTTTACCCATTTCATTCAAGTCTTTTGAAATACCCCATACCTATGAATACACCCATAATCATAATTTCCTTATATCTGAAATCAGGGATATTTAAACACCCCTCCACAAAGCTTGAAAAGACCTTATGATGCATTTTCCGACTTTATATGCTTGTTTAGAGGGCAAAATGAATGTGAAAATGAGCACCTACAAGGTATACTTCATACGTACCCAAAAAATAATTTTTTGGTGAAACTTCACGAAAAAAGTAATTGTTCGCAATCAGTTCGAGATGTGGACCTGGCGCGGACTAGTTCTAAAAATTCAAAAATTTGTTCTTTTTTACTTAAGGGCAATTGAGTAATAACCCTACAGTTATACACATGAAAATCCCTCACTGTTAAGCTATTTTGAGCCATAAAATCCAACCAAAATCCTTTCAAATTCCTCTCTAATATTCATCAAATTCTCCATCCATTCTCAAGGTTTTCAAGAAGTCTTGTGAAAATTCAATGACACCAAGTCAAGCCCCAATTCCTCCTAAAGATTCAAGTATCCCAATTTCTTTCCATATCTAAGGATTTCATTCAAGCTTCAAGTCTTCATTTCAAATCGTCCTCAAGAAAATCTCCAAAGTCAAGGTATGTAGGTTTCTTTTATGGATTCCTTTCAGCCATGATACCCAAGCTCTCCTTTACTCAAAATTGCATGATTTAAACTTAATTTATCCATGGGTCGTATCTATTATGAATTTCACAGCACACTATGTTGGGGCTTATGTAATTGTAGCTGCTTTAGCATGTTTTGAGCTATGAAACCAAGATCTATTGAGAGATTTAATAAAATAGTTTGATGTATATTGCTTGAGGGTGTTACCAAGTATCTATTGATGGTTTTATATTAAGTTTTCTAGCATGATTCCAATCTTGAATTTCATGGTTATACACTAGCACTACACACCCGCCAAGTATTTAATAAAATGTCCAATTAAAACTTCTTGAGGAATAGAAGGGCCAATGCTTGTTTTATGAGTTGATGACATCAAGATGATTTTGAGCTTTCTAAAGGTATATTTAATTCATGGAAATGTTGATGATGTTGTAAATTCAGGTTGAAGCCTTTTCTAAAAGATTTCACTTCTTGTGAGCCCTTTAATGTTGATGTTGATGTAAGGGCAATGTTTGATGATAAACTATTCTTATGTTTGAAGTTAGACTCACCATTATAGGTAAGGGATATTAAGACCTACTCATGCCATGTCTCTATGTTTGGTGCAAGTTATTAAAGGTATGATTATCTTATATATATTTTGTGGGAATAGATTTAGCACCGAATGGACTAGAGGCGTGTCCCCAAGTCCAAAAACTATATGTAACCATAGGATGCTGTTGTACCCTTGCTATACTGGTGGATCCATTTATTACATATTCTATTAAAACCCCTTTATGAAATGGGGCGGGACCCTATAAGGAGGGTTACTTTATCCGAAATGGGGCGGGACCCCGTAAGGTGAAATATAGTCATAAATCCTTTTCAAAATGGGGCGGGATCCCATAAGGAGGGTTACTTGATTTTAAATAGCATGGTATCCTTTTAATGAGAAGTATGATTTACCTTAGCAAGTAGACCACCTCTTTACCGGTGAGGGGTAATCATCGAGATTCAAAGTTGTAGCTTGCTTGGTCTTATATCTGTGTCGATGGAGGTATCGTCCCACCCTTATGTATTATGTTCTATACAGGTTTATTGGATTGTAGGCATATTTTACTTCAAGCATCATTCATACAAGCCATATTGTTATTATGTTATTCAATGCTTATGCTTTTGCATTTTTGCTATGTTGCCTATCTCTTGTTGCATTACATCCTACATATTTAGTATATTCAAACATACTAATACATACTCTATGCCTATATGATATCACCATGTAGGAACCGGAGTACCTATTGATTCTTCTCGTGGCTAGACAGATTGTTCAAGTTAGCTTTTGGTGAATCATCATGTCCGAGGACAATATGTATCTTCTTTCATGCTTATGATTAGACTACATCTTGTATATTTTGGAATATTTATGAATATAAAGGTGAGCCCGATTGCTTGTCTTGGCCTCCGCTAAGTTCTATATCTAGAGGTGTTGTTGGATAAGTTATGTATTATGCTTGAGCTTTGACTTATCTATGTTATTTTAGTATTAAACTCTCTCTCTTCCTTATCCCTGATTCCCTTTATGTATATCTCTCTTGTTATCTTATCTTGCTTTCGCAACTAAGGATGTGTGTATGATATGCTAAAAGGCTTGTTTGGGGTCCCTTCAGGTTCCCTATTCACCGATCACGTCTAGGCTCTAGGCTTGGGTCGTGACAAAGATAGTATTAGAGCACTAGGTTGTTAGTTATTTGACGTCCAACACACCATGTCAATTAGAGTCTTGTTCATGGTTGTGTTATGCACCACAACTATGAGCAAGAGGCTATGAGATGTTTTAGGAAATGTTTCCCTTCTTCATGGTCTATGTAGTGCTTTAGAAGTAAGAAAGGGATTTCCCCTCTAACAAATGTTATTTGGTCTTTTAGTTGATCATGCCACTTGAAAGAGAAAGGCCAGGGAAGGTAAGTTGAAGGTTTTGATTTTTGATAGATTCGAGTTTCACCATTACTTTCATTATTACTTTTGGTTGCTCGTGGTCTTTGTGTGTCCCAAGTTTTTGTGTGAACCTTTGGTGTCAACCTCTTGGTTGAGTATATTGTTGCTTAAAAGTTCATAGGTTTTGTTCCGTGTTCATATTTCATTAGGTCTTGCCTTATGACTATTGGAGTTGATGTGGTGGATTTCATCTTATGCTTGGGGTGGATTAGTTGCATGAATATTATTTTCCTATTGATAGTAGGACCTATAGGGTAAGAATACAACTCCCTAATGAAACCATCTTTGAGTGGGAGGTTGTCAAGTTATAGCAAAAGGGGTAGGTCCATTCTTTTCTTAAGATCCAATTGATCTCTATGGGTTGACCCATGTTCTTATTACATAGAGTCTTGTCTTGTGATCTTGGTTGAACTTAACTTGATAGGTTGGAGGTCTTGGGGTGGTTTGGGCTAATTGCATAGCATGCATCCAATGAGTGTAGAACCCGTAACATTGTAATATGATGGTTAAGGATGGTCGATCTATTTAGTCAAGTACAATAGGTTAGTCACTTCTCTAAGATTGATCTTTGCTTTAGGTTTTTGTCCTCAAGTGAGGATAAGGGTAGGTGATATCCCTAAGTGTTTTTTTGGACTAGGAGTGAGCATTTTGACTATTGGTGGAGTTGTTTGGTTGACTTATGCACCATCTATGTTTATGGGTTTCGTGAATAGGGTCTTAAAACTCTACCTTGACATGTTTGGGGTGGCCTCTAGTGGTGGAGCATTGACTTAGTTAGAGCTTGTGAACCATTTGGGGGTAATGTTGCAAGTCATGGGGAAGTGAGGTTGTTTGCTAAATATAATAGGTGTAAGTTGAGGGTAACAAGCAGGTGGTTAGAACTCTTTAAGGATTATGATGTGAGTGTGCATTATTTTCCCCAGTAAGGGTAATGTTGAGGTTGGTGCTCTAAGTAGCCTAGCATATGTTGATGATGGTGGAAAAAGGGTGACTAGAGAGGTTCATCAGTTGGCTAGATCGGGGGTTGGGTTGGAGGAAGTTGTGCATGGTGGTGTAGAGTGGAAGTTGATGGTTCCAAATCTTCTTTGGTTGAAGAGTTCTATATTAAGCAAGGTCTTGATTCTGTCTTATTAGAGTTGGAAGTTTTGGGTTAAAAGATGGTAGAGTGGAGGTTACCTCCCAAGGGGGAGATGGTTTATGGTACCAAGTGGACTAGGTATGTCTAAGATTAACAATTAAGTTTAGGATTGTGAGTCCTTGTAGAATATAGAGGGAGGTTGGTAAGGTTGCATAAGTATTGGAATTACCTGGGGATGTGGATATGGTTCATCTGGTTCTTCAATCTTCTATGATTAAGAGGATGTGTTGGTGACTCTAGTGCTAAAGAACTCTTTAAGGTTGCGGGTATTATGGAGGATAAGTTGATTTAGGAGAAGGCCCCGATGGAGGTATGGGATGGAAGGGTGGAAAAGTTGGTTAATAAGAATGTAGTGTCGTCAAGGCCCTTTGGAAGAATCGTCAAGTCGAAAGTGTCTCTTGGGGAGCCAGAGCAGGCATAGAGAAGCAATATATGTACCTCCTTCATTCTATTCAAGTTTATGATAACACGTCAACTCTTTTTCATGTTGATTTTTGACACTTATGTTGAGATTTTGAAAATGGTGTTTAAGCGCATTATTACATTCTTGTTGGGGCAAATCTCTTCATAATTACTCTTCTTATGTACGTTTCTTCGACATTCAGGTAAGAATATTCCCGAGAGGGTGATATTGAAATGACCCACACTTGCCTAGGAATACACCTATAATCGTAATTCCCTTATATCTCAAATCGAGGATATTTAAACACCCCTTCACGTAGCTCGAAAAGACCCGATGATGTATTTTTTTAAATATCTCAAAATACGTGCTGAATTTCACAAATACGACTTCATATTCTTATTCAAAGAGCAAAATTGAGTGGGAAAACAAGTACCTACAAGGTATACTTCATCCGTGCCAACAAAATAATTATTTGATGAAACTTTACAAAAATAGTAGTTGTCCGCGATGTGGAGCTAGCGTGGACCAGTTCAAAAAATTTAAAATTTTGATCTTTTTTACTCCAAGGCAATTGGGTAATAAATCTATACCTATATACACAAAAATCCCTCATTGTTAGCCGTTTTGAGCCTTAAAAACCAACTAAAAACCTCTCAAATTCCTCTATAATCTTCATCAAATTCTCCATCCATTCTCAAAGATTTCAAGAAGTCTTGTGGGAATTCAAGAAAACCAAGTCAATCCCTAAGTCTTCCACAAGATTCAAATGTCCCAATCTCTTTGTGGATCTAAGGATTTCATTCAAGCTTCAAGTCTCCATTTCAAATATTTTTCAATAAAATCTCCAAGGTCAAGCTATGTAGGTTTCTTTCGTGGTTTCCTTTTCACCATGATATCCAAGCTCTCTTTTACTCAAAATTGTATGATTTAGAGTTGATTCATTCATAGGTCTTATCCATTATGAATTTTAGTGCACACTATGTTAGGGTTTATGAAATTATGACTGTTTTAGCATGTTTTGAGCTATGAAACTAAGATCTATTGAGAGATTTGATGAAGGTTTTTGATTTATAATGCTTGCGGGTATTACCAAGTATATATTGATGGTTTTACATTGATTTTTCTTGCATGATTCTACTCTTCAATTTCATGGTTTTACACTAGCATTACATACCAGCCAAGTGTTAGATAAAATGTCCGGTTATGATTTCTTGAGGAATTGAAGGTCCAATGCATGTCTTATGAATTGAATGACTTCATGATAATTTTAACCTTTATAAAGGTATGTTTAATTCATGGAAATGTTGATGATGTTGTAAAGACGGGTTTAAGCCTTTTCTAAAAGATTTCGCCTCTTGTTAGCCCTTTAATGTTAATGTTGATGCAAGGGTAATGTTTGATGATGAACTATTCTTATGTTTGAAGTTGGGCTCCCCATTAGAGGTCAGGGATATTAACAGCTGGCCGTGCCATGTCTTTATGTTTTTTTCAAGTTATTAAAGCTATGATTATCTTATATATTCCATAGGATTAGATTTACAACCAAGCGGACTAGATGCGAGTCCCAAGTCCCAAAACTATGTGCCACCATAAGATGATGTTATTCCCTTGCTATACTAATGGATATATTTAGTACATATTCTCTTAAAATCCCTTTTCAAAATGGGGTAGGACCCCATAAGGAGGGTTACTTTATTAGAAATGGGGTGGGACCCCGTAAGTTGAAGTATAGTCATAAATCCTTTCTGAAATGGGGTGGAACCCAGTAAGGAGGGTTACTTCATTCGAAATGGGATTGGACTCGGTGAGGTGGAGTATGGTTTACCTTGGCAAGTAGACCACCTCTTTACCAGTGAGGGGTAATCATCGAGATTACAAGTTGTAGCTCGCTTGGTCTTATATCTATGTCGGTTGAGGTCTCTTCCCATACTTATGTATTATGGTTTATACATGTTTATTGAATTGTAAGAATCTTTTACTTCAAGCATCATTCATACATGTTATATTGTTATTATGCTATTCATTGCTTATGTTTATGCATTTTTATTATGTTGCCTTTCTCTTGTTGCATTGCATCCTACATACTTAGTACATTCAGATGTACTAATGCATACTCTATGCCTACATGATATTACCATGTAGGAACTGGAGCACCTATTGATTCTTCTCGTGCCTAGATGGATTGTTCAAGTTAGCTTTTGGTGAGTCCTTATGTCTGGAAACAATATCTATCTTTTTTTATGCTTATGTTTAGACTACATCTTGTATATTTTGGAATACTTATGACTATGAGGGTGAGCCTCGTTGGTTGTCTTGGACCCCGATAAGTTCTATGTCTAGGGATGTTGTTGGACAAGTAATGTATTATGCTTGAGCTTTAACTCATCTATGTTATTTAAGTATTAATAAACTCTCTCTCACCCTTAGGCCCAATTCCCATTGTGTATATCTCTCTTGTTGTCTTATCTTGCTTCCGCGACCAAGGATATGCATATGATATGCTAAGCGGCTTGTTCGGGATCGCTTTGGGTTCCCTATTCGCTAGTCACGTCTAGTCCCTAGGCTTGGTCATGAAATCTTTGATGTAAAATGAGCGCTCTTCATA
>DF357276.1:7063-23662 GCA_000787875.1 Solanum virginianum | reverse complement strand
CAACAAGCAAATTAAGCAAAATGACTAGGTCTCCTTCCCAACTAAGTTGGAGAGGACTATATAAAAAGGTGAGTCTAGTATACTAAAGCTAAGGGTTAGATCATAAGAGCCAACATTACTGAGTCACACATTGCATTTTTGCAATAGTCAGTTTCACAAGTTGAACACAACTTTTACCAGATGGATAAGACTATATGAATCGTCAAACTCCATACCAACTGTTAATACCCAACGTTTCTAAAAATACATAGTTGTTATGTTGTTGTTTTAAAATTTTTTAAACTACTTTTTTACGATTTTATGTTAATTTTTTGGATAATTACTCTTATTTTTAAAATATTAGAATTTTAATTAGTTTAGTTTTGAATTTTAATTGATTTTAGTTTTTAAATTTTATTATAGTCTACAATGTTAATTTATTTTTATGAACTTATTGTTTTATGTTAGATTGTATTTTTTGTATACCGCTAATTATATTTGTTCATATTCATATTAGTATTTTTAACGTATTGTAATAATTTATTTTTTATCTAAATAAAATTATACACGGATATTTAATTTGTCCATAATTGAGCCCGTTAAATTTTAGATTGTGTATATTGTGTAGAGTAGAATTCATAATGGACAAGCCCTAAAACTTCTTTCCTCTCACAAAAGGATCAAGCCACCTCCCAAATTTATTCATCTTCTTCTTTCTCCCTCACTCCTTTCTCCATCTAAACCCCATCACCAAAACCCTTTCAAACCCACCAGAGCGACACCAAATACCACCAGATCTTACCACCAAAACCCCACCTAGAACTAACCATTTCTTCCTTCCAAAGAACCCAAAACTCCACCGAAACACCCCCTGCCCCGAAACCCCTCTTTTCTCTCCCACTCCATGGACCAAACCCACCCCAAACTCCGACAAAACAGACCCCAAACAACCTGAAAATCGCTAAAAAATCTCACCCGATCAGCAACCGGAAAAAACCCAAAACATCACCTAAGCCATGGACAAGCTTCAAAGCTCTGAATAACCAGCAACCAGATAAGCTCTAAGCTTTATTTTCGATTTAATGGTCCTTTCTCCTCATTCTGGATCTGACTAGATTTAATATTTTTGGTAACCACACTCACTTCTTCTCTTTATTTAGTTTTATTCTAGACTATTAATTTTACTGTGTATATTTTGGGGTTGATGTTTGTATTATTTTAGCATTTTGTTGTTGGGGTTCATCTTCTCCAAATATTTTATCATGTGTTTTCACTTTTTCTTTTACTTATTGTTTTATTTTTTTCATGTTTGGCTATTGTTAATGTTTTTAAAATCGATGGAAGGCAATTTCTAAGAATTGTAATGAGTTATTTTATTTTTGTGGTGAATAACAGATAATATATTAGATTTTGACATGCATCATTACATGAGAGTGACAGGTCAAAACCTGTGCTAGGGAGGGGAGTATTTCTAGTACTATTACATAGATATTCTTGCCTTTGTGACATAACAAAAAGAGTTCCTTCTTTGTCTAATTCCAAATGACTTGATACACACATAGGAGAAACTTCCATACAAAAAATCGCACACTCTCCCATAAGTTTTGCTCCCTCCTTTGTTATAAATTAGTCACACTTTTTAAGTTACCAGTTCTCAAACACATGCGTTGCATGTGTATTCTATACTAATTAGTATAAATTTGTTTAAAAAGAGCAAAACAAAGATCTACACAATTTTAAAAAGATCTATTATATGTACTTAATTTAAAAGGAATTTAATTGAACGAACCTTTATTTTGTTGCATTAAGTGTGCACTAAGAATATATCAAATATTAAGCATTTTAAAGAAGAAAACATATAATAATTTGACAATGGACCAAAGGGTAAAGCTTGTGATTTTATAAATGGGAAAAGGATATGAATAGTTCATTAACGAGTGGATAAGCATGATTGTAGAACTTCTTTACCTTCCAATTCATTCATTATATGAATTAGATAATATCTACTATATATTTAATTAGATTTTGATTTACTGCATTAAAATATACTATTATGAATTATTCCTAATGCAATGTATTATTTGCCTTCTTGTATTTAATGCAGTAAACAAAATATTTGGTCATTTTATTCTTTTTTGCAAGTGAATTTAATGATATATAGTACTCTCTCTATCACATATTATTTGAATTTTTAAGGCTTTTTTCAAGGTTCAAAATATTTGAATTGTTCAAAGTTCAAGGTGAATGTTTGAAATTTTTTCCATATTTGCTCTTTTATTTATTGAACTTTTATATTTTCCAGGACATAAATTATACTACATATTTATGATTTTTTACAAAGAACAATAGTAAAAAGTATGGTGTAAATTTTTTCTTTAGTTATTTTTCTTAATATGTGTGCATTACTTCACAAATTTAATTAAAGTGAGACAGAGAGAGTAATAAAAAAAGGAATTTGCAATATTATAACTTAAGAATTAAAGTACAAGTCTTGGAAATCAAAATATACATCATCCATATGTATATATAGAATTTTTTATGAATCATCATTTAATTGACAAAGAACCCTTTCATTTCCCCAAATGTGAATTAGTATATATATTAAACATTTCATTGTAACTTACTACTTAAATTGTGATCCTTTAATTATTTTTCTAATAAATAAATTAAAATTAATAATTAATAAGTAATGGCATAAGGGCAGAATGATAATCCAACTTTTCACTTTGGACCTTCCCACTTTTAGTAATATATATTATTATTACTTTACATTATTCTTTTTTGTAGTTTGACATTAATTTTTTATTATGACTATTTGTTCTCAGTTTTCTCTATCTTGTGATATTTGTTTTGGGTTAATATTTAAGATTTTGTGGTGGAAGTTTAAATGACCCCAAAAAGCATCCGAAAATGTGTCTCGAAAGTGCCCGGAATCGTAATTTCCATGTATCTCAAAATCCGAGCATGATATTAAAATTTTGATTTCATATTCTTTTTTGAGGGGTCATTTTGAGTGAAAAATGGGTCGAACCCCAATTTAAGAGGAAATAATTAGCCATTTTGATTTTCCAAAATTTCATTTCCAGTGAGCTTTTCGCGCCCCTAGCGCAGCGCGCCAAGGGCGCGCACTAGTGTAATTTTTCTGGCAAGTTATGACTTCGGTTCAAGACTTTTAAGTCTTGGGCCTAAGTGTTCCCAAATGTGAAAATACCTATACTTACCCATTTTTCACCCTCATATCATTCTAAACATTTTCCAATACTCATTCAAACACATGGCCAAATATTTTACTCCTAAACTCAAGTCTCAAAACCCTATCTGGATATAAGGATTTTCTCTCAAGCTTCAAGTATCCATCTCCAATCTTCATCAAGTTCATCTTCAAAGCTAAGGTATGTGGATTTCTTTCATGGGTTCCATTCACACATGATACCCAAACTGTATTTACTCAAAATTGCATGATTTAAAGTTGACTTATTCATGGGTTTTATCTATTATGAAAATCACTGCACACTATGTTGGTGTTCATGAAATTATGAATGTTTTACTATGTTTTGAGCTATGAATCTAGGGTCTATTGTAAGATTTGATGAAGGGTTTTGATGTATCTTGCTTGAGGGTGTTACCAAGTATCTATTGAAGGTGTTATACAAAATTTACTAGCATGATTTCACTCTTCAATTGTATAGTTTTACACTATTGCTAGCACTACAAACCCTCTAAGTATTTGATAAAATGTTTGGTTATGGCTTATATAGGAGTTGAGGACCCAATGATTGTCATATGAGTTGAATGATTGTATGATGATGAAATGCATGTATGTCTATGATGATAGAATGATGATGAAATGAGAATAGAATGATGATGATATAAGAATAGAATGATGATGAAATGTATGTATGTATATGATGACTAGATGACGATGAGAGGGATGAATGTATAAGTAATATTGTTTTATATGGTGTTTTCTTGTGACTATGTCCTACTGGGGGGTCGTGCGTCGGGTACCTGTTTCAAGGGTTTTGTACCTTGGTAACCTATCGAGGGGATTTGTACTCCGTTTATCACAGGTGGTAGGGTGCGACTATCCTTCGACCTTGTTGGGGTTTTGTACCTATCAACCTATTGGGGGTTTTGTACTCTGGTTATCATGGGTGGTAGGGTGTGACTATCTATCAACCATGTTGTGGGTTTGTATGCATCCACCTTATTGGGGGGTTTGTACTCCGATCATCTCTGTTGGTAGGGTTTGACTATCTATCAACTATGTTGGGGGTTTGTACCCATCAACCCGTTGGGGGGTTTGTACCTCAACAACCTTATGAAGGGGTTCGTACTTCATGTGCCTCTCCAAGCGGGTGATAGGTCTTGGATTGCACTAAGAAATGGTCAGTCCCTCAACATATGTTATGTTCTATAAAAGTATGATTTAATTCAAGCATCTTCCATTCATGACATATTGCCATATGCTTATCTATTTTCTAATTAAGCATTTTGATTATGATGCCTATCTATTATTGCATTGTATCCTATATACTTAGTTCATTCAAACATACTAACACATACTTTATGCCTACATTATTCACCATGTAGAAACCAGTGTACCACTTGATCATCCTCCTCCTCCACGTGTCTAGTATAATGTTTATCAAGCTTGTTGATGAGTCCTCCATTCTGGTGACATTACTTATGATCTCTTACTATATATTAAGACTTTCTCTCTTGACTTATGTATTGACTATGAGGGTGATCCCGGTTGCTTGTCTTGGTCCCTGCTCTTATTTATGTAGTAGAGGTGTTGTTAGACATTTTATGTATCTATGCTATGAGCTTTGACTCTATTGACTCTTGTTGTTTATGATATGAAACTTTACCCTTATTCCCAATTGCCCTTGTTTACATTTATCCCTTATTGTCATTCTAATTATTTCCACTACCAAGAATGTGTAACGATATTCTACGAGGCTTGTTGGGGTTTCTTCGGGTTCCCTATTCACCGGTCACATCTAGGTCCTAAGCTTGGGTTGTTACAAACTTGGTACACAACACTAGGTTGTTAGATCCTTGGAGTCCAATACACCACATTGATTAAAGTCTTAGTCATGGTTATGTTGTACACCACACATATGAGTAGGAGGCTATGAAACATTTTAAGAAATGTTTCCCTTCTTCATGTTCTAAGTCGTGATATAGAGTTGAAGTAAGCTTCCTTCCCTAACGTTTGTTCTTTACTATGCTAGATCATACCTAACACGAGAGGGAGATAAGCCCGCACACCCAGGGAGCAACCGACCAATGCAGATCTTAGGGATGCTCTCACCGTGCTTGCTCAAGTGGTGGCTAATCAAGTCATTCAAAGGCCTCAAGCCCCTCATGCTCCTACACCGGCTTCTCGGGTGAGAGACTTCATGAGAATGAATCCCCTGAAATACTATGGGTCAAAAGTAGATGAAGACCCTCAATAGTTCATTGACGAGGTCTAAAAGATATTGGCTATCATGGGTGTGAGATTAGAAGAAAAGGCAGAGTTGGCAGCATGTCAACTCAAAGGGGTAACACAAATATGGTACAACCAATGGAAAAAAGATAAGGGAGTCGACTATGTGGTGCTTTGGAAAGAGTTCAAAGTGGCTTTCCTTAATTCGTTCTTCCCTTTTGAGCTTAGGAAAGCTAAATTGGTGGAATTTATGAATTTGAGACAAGGGTCAATGAGTGCAAGGGAGTACGTTCTCAAGTTTAACTAACTTTCAAAGTTTGCTCTTTACTTGGTTGCTAACCCAAGGTCGAAAATGAACAAATTTGTGATGGGGATGTCTGACTTAGTGAGTGAAGAATGTTTGTCCGCTATACTGATTGGTGATATAGACTTATCCCATTTGATGACCTATGCCAAATAAATGAAGGAGGAGAAATTGAGGCAGTGGAGGGGTCATGAGGCCAAGAAGGCCCTTTTTTAGGGTAAGTTCCAAAAGGGTGGCTAGTTCCATAAAGGCCAAGGGTCTTCTCATGCATTTCAAAGGAGGATTGCCAATGACCTTCCAAGGGCCCAAGGTGTTGGTGTTGTGGTTCCTAGTGAGGTATGTACTAGGGGTGGAAGGGGTCATAAGGGCCCATATTTGAGAGATACTAATACATGCTTTGGTTGTGGGGAGGTGGGTCATAAAAAGGTGGATTGCACTCGAAATCACAACAAGGGCAAAGAGGTTAATCCACAAGGTGTTAATGTGGTTCCTTTGGGGCAAGGTACAATAGGTTTTATGATTTGCATAGGAGGAAAGTGGTTGATGAAGTCCCCGATGTCATTATCGATATGTGGAAAATCTTTGACTTTGATGTTTATGTATCGATTGATCCTGGTGCCACTATTTCTTTTGTTACCTCCTTTGTTGCCAAAAAGTTCAATGTTGACCCTAAGTTGTTGCATAAGCTATATGAGGTGTCTACTCCTATTGGTGCATCTATTGTTGCTAGAAAAGTTTATAGAAGTTGTCCTATTTGCATCTTGCATAAAATCTTTCCTTGTGATCTTGTTGAGTTAGACATGGTTGATTTTAATATTATTCTTGGGATGGATTGGTTGCATGCATGCAATGCTTCTATTGATTGAAAAACCCATAGGGTCAAATCCTAATTTCCAAATAAACCCATCCTTGAGTTGGAAAGTCAAGATGTGGTTGTCAAGGTTAGATTCATCTCTTACATCAAATCCCATAAGTTGATATCTAAGCGGTATCTTTACCATCTTGTGAGGGTTAGGGATCTGAAGTCTAAAGTCCTTCCCATAGAGTCAATTTTGGTTGTAAATGAGTTTCTTGGTCTTCTCAAATTACCTTTCCGGTGTTCCTCTCGAAAGGGAAATAGACTTTGGCATAGACCTCCTCCCTAATACTCAAACCATGTCTATTTCCCTTTACCCTATAGCCCTAGGGGAGTTGAAGGAGTTGAAAGAACAATTGAGGGACTTGTTGGAGAATGAATTTATTAGGGCTAGCCAATCACCTTGGGGGTGCACCAGTATTTTTTGTGAAAAAAAAGGATGGGTCCTTTAGGATGTGTATTTACTACCGCTAACTCAATAGGGCTACCATCAAGAATAGGCATCGTCTTCCAAGGATTGATGATTTGCTTGACAAATTGCAAAGGGCTAGTTATTTCTCTAAGATTGATCTTCGGTCTGGGTATCATCAAGTGAAAGTGAGGGAGTGTGATATTCCCAAGATGGCCTTTCGGACTAGATATGGGTGTTATGAATTTATGTTGATGTCTTTTGGGTTGACCAATGCACCGGCCATCTTTATAGACCTAATGAATAGGGTCTTTAAACCCTATATTAAATCTTTTGTTGTGGTGTTCATTGATGATATTTTGATCCATTCTCTTGGTGAATAAGAACATAACGTTCATTTGAAGGTTGTTTTGTAATGATTGAGGGAGGAGAAATTGTATGCTGAATATGGAAAGTGTGAATTTTTGTTGAAGGAGGTTGCTTTCCTAGGGCATGTGGTTTCGGGGGATGGTATTAAGGTGGATCATAAGAAGATTAATGTGATTAGAAATTGGCCTAGACCATTGACCCTATCGTATATTAGGAGTTTCTTAGGCTTAGGGCTACTATCGGAGGTTTATGAATGGGTTCTCTTCTTTCCCTATAACAAGATTGACTCAAAAGAAGGTTATGTTTGTGTGGAACGATGAATGTGAGAGGAGCTTCCAAACCTTGAAAGATAAGCTTGTGTATGTCCCTATATTTTCACTACCGGATGGGTTTGAAGGATTTATTGTGTATTGTGATGCTTCCCGGATTGGGTCATGTGTTAATGCAAAATGGTAAGGTCATAGCCTATGCTTCTAGTCAACTTAAAGTGCATGAAAAAAACTACCCTACCTATGATCTTGAGTTAGCTGCCATTGTGTTTACATTAAAGATTTGGCGTCATTACTTGTATGGGGTACATGTTGATGTGTTCACCAATCATAATAGCCTATAACATGTCTTCACTCAAAAGGATCTCAATTTGAGGTAAAGGAGATGGTTAGAACTTCCTAAGGACTATGATATGAGTGTGCATTATCATCCTGGTAAGAGAAATACGGTGACAGATGCTTTGAGTAGGGTGTCTATGGGTAGTATAGCTCATATAGATGGTGGTGATAAGGAGATGGCTAGGGAGGTCCATTGATTGGCTAGATTGGGACTTAGGTTGGAAGAGGTTAGTAATAGGAGAATTGTTATTGTTAATGGTTCTAGGTCTTCATTGCTTGATGAGATAAAAGAAAAGCAAGATCTTGATTCCTCCTTGTTAGAGTTGAAGGCCTTAGTAAAAAAGGGCAAGGTAGAGGTTTTCTCCTAATAGGGAGATGGTGCCTTTAGGTATGAAGGTAGGTTGTGTGTGCCTTGTGTTGGTGGTTTGAGGTACAGAATCCTTGATGAGGCTTATAATTCTTCTTATTCTGTCTACCTTGGTTTCACCAAAATGTATAGAGAGTTGAGGGATGTGTATTGGTGGGGAGGCATGAAGAGGGACATTGCCAAATCCATTTTCGGTAGTCATAGTTGTCAACAAGTCAAACCCAAACGTTAAAGGCTGAGTGGCCTAACCCAAGACATTGAGGTCCCTACTTAGAAGTGGGAAAAGGTAAATATGGATTTTGTAGTTTGGTTTCCCAAGACTACCGGTCCTTTCAAAGGGGTCTTGGTACAAGAGTTAAGCTTAGTATGACCTTTCAACCTCAAATGCATGGCCAATCCTAGAGGATACAAACCTACTCTTTTGATTATCATATGAACCTTGAGGAAGTTATTTGAGCAAGAAAATTTTGAAGACCAAGAGCTACAAGAAGCTCTCGGGTTGCTGTAGCTAGGAAACCCAAGATTCTTTTTTTCATCTTTTCCAAATCATTTTGATGGTTTAAATCTTTCCTTTTGGGTCTCCTAAGAAGCTTGAAGTAGCTATTGGAGTAAGAAAACCTTTCTTTCTTCTTAATTGGAACCCTAACGCAATTGAAGGGGTGAAGTGTTAAGGTAAGCATTTCTCTTGTTTTATGTGTTCTTAAGGTTCTATATATGTTTTAGTATGTTGAAATGAAAGAAAATCAAGAAATATTGAATGTTGGGATTGAATTGTATATGTATGGTTTGGGCAAAATTTTGGGCATAAATGCTATGTTATGTTATCTTGTGTTGGAAATTATGGATTCATGTTTCGTTAAGTGTAAAATGATAATTATTGGGTGAAGAAAGTATTGGAAATCATCTATAGGTATATGTGATGATGTTGGGGCCGAATTGGCATATGAATGTTATGTTGTGTTGAAATTATGAACTTGATGCCTAGTTTGTTTATGGTGACCCTTGTAGTGTGAAGGAATGGATGGAAATCATGCTATGCATATATGTAGCATGTTGGTCGAATTGAAGTTTATGTATGTAGTCTAAAGTTATGTTGCGTTGGAAGTTTGAATTAGATGTTTATTTGGTGTAATACGATTATTGGAAGGTGAAAGAATGCTTGGACATCATTAAATTGTGTATGTAAGTGGGTTGTCCAGTTTTGCTGGAATTATGATAGTTTTGACAGCTTTGAAGCTGTCCAGTTTTGACAGCTTTGAAGCTGTCCAGGTTTTATATGCTGTCCAAATTGTGAATGTTGTCCAGTTTTGAAGGTTGTCCAGATTTTGCAAATGCAATTAAATGATGATATTTACTGTGTTTGGTGTTGTAATGGCATTGGAAGTACTTCATGATATTGCGGGTTGTTGTTGATGTTGTTGTTAGTTGATTTGAGCCAAGTTAGAATCTCGGGGTAGCATAATTTTATGTGGAGATGCTGCTGAAATATTTATTGAATTAAGGGCAACTTTGGAGCTTAACGCCCAAGAAGCTTTTAGCTAATCGCTTGATATTGTCATGAATTAATTGTAGGCGCCAGGCATCCCATAACATAAGTTGGAGTTGAGTCGCAATTGGATTGAATTGGTGGTTGTTTAAGGTATGTAAAGCACTTTAACTTTGGCATGTCTTTGTTAAATGTGAGTCTTGAAATAAAGCTCCACTTTTGCAATCCAAGTGTGAATATGATTCATCTTTGCTCCTTTGATATTCCATATCTGTGGATTGTCTCAAATATTTAGAGTATGTACTTCCTGCAATTCTGGACATTGGATTATTACAATTATATCTGAGGAGATCATCAGGTATCCTTACTTTTTCAATGCTATTAGTGAAGCAGTCTGTCTTTCCATCACCTTTTGCCAACTTCCAAGAAGCAAACTGTTTTAGCTCATCTAAACCTTCACCAGATCTTCCTACTTGTAATCTCATATTCTTTGTTAGCTTTAGAATTTAGCAGTTTGTCCATAAATAAGAAGAATTTATAGTTGCATTGGCAATTTTTTCCTTGTAATTAGATGGATCTTTAAATCTTAGAATATCTCTAAGAGTTTGATCAAGAGCCTCAAAACAGTAATTACGCATGCCTCATCCTAAATAATCAACTATGCTTTAATAATCAACTTTGCTAAAGGACTACCTTGTTTAATATGAAATGTTGAATTTTCACTGGGGTTCAAAGAGATGACAAATCGTTAATGAGCAGTTTGACCTCCTGGTAATAAAAGAGAGGTAATGCCACTTGATGCAACATTTATCTCTATATCACCTTTAGACCGTATGGCAGTTGATGATGTTTTTTCCAAATAATTAATGCTATCAAATATTTTTTTTTATGAGTGTGTCAATTTATAGACGGATAAAAAGACCCTATAGAAAATAAGATCTATAGATATGTATATCTCTTGTACAAGATCACATTAGTTCCCACACTTGACAAAAAAATTAAAAACAACTAAGAACACCAAGAGTGACTACTCCTCGGTTTACTATAGCAAGTAACCAAAATTTGCATTTTTTGATTCTAAAATTATTTTGATGTTACAAACTTTATATATCGAGTCCCCTAAGTAGCTTGGAGGTGTTAATTGACCCAGAAAATGGTGCCCTATCGACTTTGTCGCTTTTAACCCATTTAAGGATTTTAAAATGTATGGTGATTTCTAGTCTCATTTTATGTAATATAAGGAGTGTATGTATGATGTGGTATGTTAAATTGAAGGAAAATCTCAAAAAGAGAGCATGTTAGAATGAGTTGTGAGTATGGGAGTTAGGGCCAAAATTTAAGATATGCTCGTAGGTAGTGTTGTAATGTTTTGAAATCATAAGTTTGTGTTTAAATGACATGACTTAGTTGAACTTTGCTAATGTTAAAAGTCCTAAAAACCCCTCTTCTTTCACAATTCGACTAAAACATGTCCTGTGTTCGTTACTTGATATTCTTATAGAAATTAGTCACATTTTGACTCGTATACATTTAAAAGTTCGGAAGTTGTAAGAGTAAGGAGAGTTTAACATGTTTGAAGGAGTATATATATATTTTTTACTAATACTTAAAAAGCATCGACAACTATAAATTTGACCAGAGAACTTGAATTTCCTTGAAAACTAATTTGAAACATTTTATAGTAGTTCGTATAACTCTAAATCGCCACGACATTTTTTTTCTTGAAAATTTACAACTCTAAAAGAACTTATGATAAATAATGCATTATTTTTTGGATATGAACATTTTACTACTATTTTGAGATTTTTGATAATGATTTTGTGCATATGACTTCTCACGACTTTATTCGTGCCTATTATAACCTAGTTCATCGGTTTTCGGGTGGGTTGTTGTCGTGTGTATTATACTATATATCTATATATTTTGAAGTTGGCTGGATATGGCGGGGTCGGGTCGGCCCAAGGGTCGGCTTTGCTTAGTTTGGTGATGTGGTGAGATTGGGCTTTTGGTTTGGTGGCTTTATGCCACGTTTACTATAGGATTTGTGAGTACAGGGACGCTGGCTCACTTATCCTACATTTTTTACTTGGGTCGGAGATTTTGGGATTTGAACTTTCTGGTGTGATGCCATGGTATGGCGCAAGTTTAGAGGTCGCCATCATTCCAATCCGTTAGATATCAGTTTGATATTCTGAAAAGACAAAAGAAATATTTATTTGATATTTGCATATGAGTTTGACCTTTTATAACTCTATTTGGACTATTACTCTCGTTTACAGTTTGTATTTTTTGCTTTGCATATTTGGTACGTCTTTCGTACTGACCTTCTTTCTTCGGGGGCTGTATTTCATGCCCACAAGTACTGACATACAGGTTAGTGACCTTCCAGTTTAGGATCTCTGACTGCTGTTTGAAGTGCTCCTTTTGCTTCGGAGCAAACTTTTGGTATATGTACACTTGTTTTCTCTGTTTTGTATTTATGCATATTCGAGGGTATGACGTGGGGCCCTGTCCCATCTTATGTTTCAATCTGCTTTTATAGAGGTCTGTGGATACCGGTGGGTATGGCATATGGTAGATTGTATGACTATTTATGTATATTCTGTTTGTTGGGCGGTTTAGCCGTAGCGGTGACCTTGTCGGCCCGCATATGTATATATATGTATGTGCTGTATGTTGAAATTCTTCTGTATGCAGGGTTTGGGTAGTCCATAAAATAAAGAAAACTCTGCCAAAATTTCTGAATAATAATAATAATAAGAAAAAGAATAAAAAGCATCTGTTTGGGATTCAGTGTCGTGTTTGTTTTTGGGTGCCCATCCGGGCACTAGTCACAGCCCACGGGGTTGGGTCATGACAGAAGTGGTATCAAAGCGGTTCGTCCTCGAAGTGTCCACAGACTGTGTCTAGTAGAGTCTTGTTTATCGGTGTGATGGGCCCCACATCTATAAACGGGAGGCTACAGGACATTTAGGATGTTACTCTTCTTTTTGATCTTAGATCGTGCGGTAGAGCGGTGTCAGTAGAAAGATCCTGATCTGACATAATCTTCTATTTTCAGTAATGTTTCTTTAGATCGTGCGGTAGAGTTATGTCAATAACATAACAAAAATGAAAGGAAACAAATAAAGGATAATAACCCTAGAGCTCACTAAAAATACTTAGAAATACATACAACCAAACTTGAGTATCAACTATTACAAATACATCATATAAAGAAGAGAGATTAATAGAATAACAAGTAAACAAAAAATAGTGAATTACTAAAACTAAATGGGGGTATCTCTTGTACAAGATCACATTAGTTCCCACACGTGAAAAAAAAATCAAAAACGACCAAGAACACCAAGAGAGACTAGCCTCGGGATACTGTAGCAAAAATGGTCTCGGGTTACTGTAGCAATGGATCAAATTTATGTTTTTCGATTCTAAAATTATTTTGACGTTACAAACCTTATAGACCCACAAACTTGTGGTACTCCTAATATTTACTAATTTGCATGATGGTGTTTAATTGACTGAGCTCCTAATATCAAAAGTCCTATGCCAATGTGAGGAGATGGGAGCTTGAATTTAAGGAATGTGCTAAAATTGAAAGGTATTAGGTATTGAGTATTCACCATTCAGTATAATAGATTCCCCTAATACCTTTCAATGCACATTGGCAGACCTGTCAAATGTCCTAATATTTATAGCCAAGACATGCCAAGGTGGTTGACTGAACTAGACATTTGACAGGTCTGCCAAATCTGCATAAGGTATGAGAAATTGAGCCATGAATGTGCTAAAATTGAAAGGTATTGTGAAATAATTGACTAGAATTAAAATGAATTGGGTATATATGCTAAAACTATTATGTAAAAATATTTAACCATATTAAAATTATTATTTTAAATTAAAAATTAATATAGTAAGAGAGTATAAAAAACGTATAATGTATTTAAAATATAAAAATAATGAGTAAGTTATTAAATACTAAACAAAAATAATAAATAGCGAAAGTAAATAATAATAATGATAATAAGTAATATAATAAAAATAATGAGCATTACTACTATTTAATATTACAACGAAATAATAATAATAATAATAATAATAATAATAATAATAATAATAATAATAATAACAACAACAACAACAACAACAATAATAATAATAATAACACAAAAAAATATAGCTAAAATTTTTTTTTTAAAAATATTAATATCAACGTTATTTCATACTTTGAATATGAATTATTGGTGTTTTATTATCTATTCCACGAATTCTAATTTTTTTAGTAAAATTATAAAAAGTTGTTACACTTTTAAAAGGTTAATTATAAGCGTAAAATGAAATGTTAAGGTTATACACAATAAAAAGATAATGATTAATAAAAAAAAGTTTTTAAAAATTGACCTCCGTATGTCAATTTTTTCTTAAAAAAAGCTAAATAATATAAAATATATTGACATCCAGAAGTCGGTATCATATTGAATTAAAATAAAAATAAAATTAATCATAATAACACCAACATTAGGAAGTCGGCATTTTACGTTAATTTATTTTTGTTTTACATAAAATCGGTCCTCTACAGGATGGTCTATTTAAACCTAATAGAAACTATTTTCTAATCAATTTTTGTATTTTTAATTCAAATAAGACTAAATTTTATTTTTGATTTGCTATTATATTATCGAACTTTGGAGGCCGATATTAATAAAAATAATTGAATAAAAAGAAAATATCAACTTATGGTAATCACTGTATACATATTTTAATGAAAAGTAATTTTAGTTAAATTAAACCTAAACATCGCGACGGATGGCGTCGTTTTGACCGTCGCTCTTCATTAAAATATTTGGACTGTTGACCAAAAAAAGCAACGGACTGGGCGATGCCGCCCCTCGCTATTATTTTTTTAAAAGAATAATTATTTTAATAAAAATAGTGACAAACGAGGTTGCCTTGTCCGTTGCAATTTTTTAAAATTTTAAAAAATAATCCAAAAAAATTGCGACAAACGGCATCGCTGTGCTATTAAATAATTATATATTAAATAAAAAAATTGGCAGAAAATTTCATCAAGAAAAGCCACGGACTAAAGGAAGAAGTCCGTCACTTGTTAGGTCTATTGTTAATGGCACTTTGAGCATATTAGGTACTTGCACCATATTATTTAATGAATGAGCTATTCCTATGCATTAAAAACATGATATTGAGTTATGATTTGACTTTTTAGCCCATGAATGAATGATCATGAAGAGCATTTGGCTTTTAAAATGTGAATTGAAATGATTTGAAATGACTATTGTCTCTATTGAAAGCATGTATATGTATAAGTATTCTTCTGGGATGTTGACTTAGCACTGAATGGATTGGCGGCGTCAAGGCTATGCCCAAGAGTCCTCTCCCTTTCCTTAAACTATGTGCAAGCATAGGAATGGTAGTCATTACCAAAATGATCGGATTATAAGGAATGGTTACACATTCATATGATATGATGTGAAATGAAATGGAAATCCTTCCAAAATGACGGGGTTGTAAGGAAGGTGGCCATCACACCGAAATGATACGATCATAATATACAGTGTAGATTACCTTTGGCAAGTAATCTTCACTCACCCGATTGGAGGTCAATATCGAGAAAATTCATGTAATAGCTCACATGAGTTTGAGATATTAGTTATGGTCCCATCCCCACTATATATGAGTGTTATCGCATTTCATGCATCATTGATTTCATGGCATATTGTTATTACTCTTCTTTGGATATATATCTCTTTTTATATTATGTGCCCTTATAATCTAACATTAAGTGAAGGCTTAGTAATTCATATGTATTGCATGCCCACATACTTAGTACTTTCAAATGTACTAATGCATACTTTTGCCTACATGATCTGACCATGTAGGGACCGAGGACTACCTTCATCCATCGTACGATGTCTAGCTTTGATCATGAGAGTTGTTTGTTATGGTGAGTCCTATCTTCCAGGGACAAACCACCATTCCTCTATCACCTCAAGTGTTTTATTTATGTCATTTACTTTGAGGGGGACCCGGGGTATGTCTTGGCCCCCAATCTAACTTATGCCTAGAGGCATTGTTGGACATCTTGTAAACTCCTTTATGCTTCTATGCTAAGTGTTGTGATTGGAAATTATGCTTATGGATTTGGCTGCCTATTGGATATTGTTATGTGGATTGGCTAAGAGTTTTATGATATGTTTCTATGTTATGATGTCAAAGATACTAAGTCCTGAATTGCCCCTGTAGAGTGAGTCATACTTACCTGCCCCTTAGTATTTATATGCTACGTGATATGTGAATTCATGTTACTCCCATTTCCTATGACACCCCCATAGCGTAAATCCTATTTTCCCATCCCATAGAACTATGTGTTTACTACTCATTTGCGCTTTTGAACCGATGATGTGAGTATGGATACTTTGAGGCTTGTTTAGGGACTCTGGGTTCCCATTAACCATGTCACTCCTAGACCCTAGGTTCGGGTCATGACAACCACTTGGGCACACTTATAATACGCATCATCTCCGTCACGGCATTCTCATAAGCAAAGTTTGACACACCTTCCATATTGTGGCTTACCCTATGAACTTTAAGCCACATTAGCTTGTGACAGAGATCCCTGGCTCTGATTTTTTAGGACCTCTGATCATGCTCAGTCCTGGGTAGAGGTACACTGGAAAATGAAGGTGCTGGCCCAGACTGAAACCTGCTACCATTCCTATTTCATCTGTTTCTGACCTTATGGCTGGCTATTTTAGCCCTATTAATTTTT
>DF357277.1:216195-230697 GCA_000787875.1 Solanum virginianum | reverse complement strand
TTAGCACAAGTTCGGGCAAATCTCGTATATTCACTCTTTCGCTTCTTCAATCGAGTGATAAAGTAACGTACCTTCTCCTCCGAATCAGCTCCAAATATCTCCCATGGTGGTTGATCTCCATAGATATCCGCAATGTGGATTGGGCTTCCTTCACGAAAAAAAATTTCACCCTTGAAGCATCTCTTAAGTAAGTTGATTAGCTCCGCATCAGTAGGATGAAAACGTACTCCCATTGAAGTCGACATTAATGATCTACCTAGCAAATTAAAGTAATCTGAATTATCAACCCTAATGAACCTACTTATACTGTAATGGAACTCAAATTACTTTCCTATCAAGTTAATTGCTTTTATTTCCTTAATTAAGTATTAAGAATTCCTCAAGTATTTCCTTAATTAAGTATTTAGAATTCCTAACCTAATCCTATCAAGTATTTCCTTAATTAAGTATTTAGAATTCCTAATTCTTATCGGACCGTGCTTCAAAGATAAATTTACAATTCCTAATCCTATCAAGTATTTCCTTAATTATCAAGTATTTCCTTAATTAAGTATTTAGAATTCCTAACCTAATCCTATCAAGTATTTCCTTAATTAAGTATTTAGAATTCCTAATTCTTATCGGACCGTGCTTCAAAGATAAATTTACAATTCCTAATCCTATCAAGTATTTCCTTAATTAAGTATTTAGGATTCCTAATTCTTATCGGACCGTGCTTCAAAGATAAATTGTTTAAAAATTTTTAAACAATTTAATTATTTTTATATTAATTTTTTTAAAATTTAATTAATTTAAAATGAAGAGGGAAAGCTTACTTTTAGAATAAAGTATTTTAAATGATCATTGCGTTTATTGTACGATTTAATTAAATTAGCCACTAACCTTCTTTGAGTGGGCTCGCAAGCACTTAAAATTTGTCTACACGTGCCGAAGAAAATACCACTTAAAAAAAGTTTATTTTTCTTTGTGCTATGCTAAACTACAATATATAAGGTTTTCCATATCTCGATAAAGACGTGGCCCTCTTGGACTGCGCCCTTTCTAACTCTTGTGTCCTTCTCCTTTGCCTCAGATCCTTCAGTTTTTGTGCAAAAGTTTGCATTCTCGCTATATCATTGGTGATTATCCAAAATCCAAAACATATTTACAATCTAAAAATTGCTTTCACTTGTGAACTTTAGACATCTCCCGTCATGAATTTAGGAGCGGTAAAATGAATAAATTATTTAAACAGATATAATTTATATTAAAATAAATAATTTAATAGGTAATATGGGTCAAGAGATTTATTCATAATATAAATGATCTTTTTATTGAAATAAGTTGGGGTGGGTGAGGATTGAGGGTAAGTAAACTTTTTTGAATTTTTTAAAAATTAAATTAATTTTTATTGGGAGGGGAAAAAATGGAGTAATTTTTTTTAACATTTGAGATAGGAGTGTGGATCAATCGATTCGATTCAATTTTATACATTATTAGTTTAATTTATTAATTTTTAAATATATTAAATTAATAGTAAACTAATAAAATAATTTTTATTAATTTTTTAAAAGACGTATAAATTAAAAAGAAACAAGTAAAATAAATCGGAAAGCCATATAAAACAGTGACAGTTGGGGAGATGGTGCTTTTAACTTTTAATGTATTTTAAGCAAATTTTAACTTTTTTTAAGTTGTTTTAAAAATTGTCAAACACTTTTATAAACTAAAAAGAGCTTAAAAACATGTTTGATCAGGTTTTAAGCTAAGCCAAACGGGCTCTTACTCCCTTCGTCCAACTTTACTTGACCCTTATTGACTTAGCACATGGATTAATAAGTAATAAATGATGAATTAAATTTATCAAAGTACCCTTTGACTATAGTAAATACTATATTTGAAAAATATAACGGAAAAATAACTATAATTAATGATAATGGTAAATTAAAATTTAAATATAAAATTACCTTTTGATTTTATAAAATAAACAAGTATTGTTAGATTTTTTAAAATAGTATAGAATTTAAGTAAAAATGAAAAGAGAGAGTATTAATTACTAATATTTGCCTTGAAAGTGACAATTAATTCCAAAAAGTCACCAAATAAAAAACAAAACTTCGTCCAAAACAAAGAAGTACCGGACCACCGCACACCTATATATAGAATTCAATTTTATTTTTTTGGAACGAACTTTCATATTTCTTCTGTCCTATTTTATCGGCATTTTTTGACTTGGTATGATATTTAAGAAAAAAAAGACTTTTGAAATATATGGTTTAAAATTATTTTAGATATTTGTGTAGTTGAAAATCATTTCATTAAGGGTAAAAAAAAGAATTTCAAGGTTAAATTGTCTCTAATTAGAGTAAGGTAACATTCTTTTATATACAAAATAAGTATATTGGTCTTGAAAAAATAAGTTTGTATTATAGAAAATAAAAAGTTTATGTTTTAATAAGTTTGAAAATGAGATTTAGAGCTCATTTGGCTTAGCTAGAAAAAAAATAGTTTTTAAAAAGTATTTTAGAAGCATTTTGTGTGTTTGGATAAAAGTATTGTAGCTGCAAAAAAAAAATTTTGATGTGTTTGGCATGTAAATGTTGTTAAACACTTTTTTAATTAAAAATGTCTGAAATATCCTTCAAATTGTTAATATTATAAAAATTGATTACTTATTTTTCTGTATAAAAAGATAAAATAAAGTAAAATAAATTTATATTTTAATTCAAAATCAATATAAACTTATTAACTAAGTAAATTTTATATACATAATTTATTCTTAATTTTTAAAATAAATAGTTTGAATAGATTACATGAAAATTTTATAATGCCTCTTTTTTTATGATCGAAATCAAAACATGATTTGACCCCTACCTATTGGAGAAACTGACGATGATGACGCAACAACTGATCTAGTAGGTTGTGCTATATCACCCATACGTCTCCTCGGGCAATCTCTTACCATATGCCCTGGTGCACCACACTAATAACTAACGTCTGTCCCAATACGACATATACCTAGATGACCTCTTCCACACTGTTTACAAGGCTGCGTAGGGGTCATTTGCTGGCCTGCTGAATATCCCGCTGTTCGGGCGTCTTGCCCTTCACTTCTTTGACCAACCAAATTTCTTCTAGACCCCTGAAGTTGTGGTGGAGCATTGGCTGCAGAGTAGGAGGATGATGACCTAGGCGGTCTATTAGAAAATCGAGGTCTAAGCTCACCTTGAGATGGTGTAAACTGCCCTGTAGACCTGGCCCTCTTGGACTGCGCCCTTTCTAACTCTTGTGTCCTTCTCCTTTGCCTCAGATCCTTCAGTTTTTGTGCAAAAGTTTGCATTCTCGCTATATCAATGTCTTTGTTCAGGGAAGCAATGGTACAGTCTCTGACCAGATACGTATCCAATCTATCCAAAAAAACATATCAATTATTTCAATTTTCTCTTGCTCTCTCAAGAAACTTTCAACATTTAACCAACAAATAATGCTTATTCTTTCGAATGACTGGACGTCGCTTCTTATTTCACATAAAGAATTTAAGATATTTTGTCAAAGAGAGATTGCGGCGAGAAGAGCAGCGACAAAAATATCACTACTAGACGGTGGTTTCAAAAGAAAAAAAAGTAAGACTTTTGAAATATATGGTCTAAAATCATTCTTATATATTTGTGTGGTTGAAAATCATTTCACTAAGGATAAAAAGAGAATTTCAAGATAAATTGTTTCTAATTAGAGTGAAGTGACATTCTTTTTGGGAGGGACCAAAAAGGAAAGGGTGTTACATAAAATAGGATAGAGAAAATATCATAATATATGTATGTTTTCTATAATAAAGTTTCGCAAATACATTAAAAATATTTAAGACAAACGGTATTACTACAAATAATTTTGGCAGTATTTATAACTTTTTTTTTAAAAAAAAGACCTCCTAAAGTTATTTTTTTAGTATTTTAACATTAGCTAGAGAGTATTTGTACACACTATCTCAAAAGAAAAATCAACTTGAATGCGTCTATCAAAAATATATTCGACATATTTAATATATGTATACTATTAACAATTATAATATTTTTGCAATGTGCCTAGTGTAGTATGAGTAGGATTAGTTAAAAACAACGATCATGCATATATATGGAATAAATTGAGATGCCTAACAATGAATTATGAATGAGTAGAGTGAATTTATATACATGATAATACAAAATATATTTCTAATGTGTGTGGGTTAACTATATTTGTCAGGTGATCATCGATACTAGACGATGTAACACTGTTGCTACTTGAAAGCTATATAATAATGTCTTGAAGACTCAATACGAGCATTGGATACATCTACCTACAATATCCTATTCAATAATGAGTAGTATATATTATTTAAAATTTACAGTACTACAAAATGCAAAAATTAACTATTCAAAAATTAAATAAAATTTTGATTAACTCTCAAAAGTTTATATCTATAATATATATTGAAACAATATAAATAATATATATTATTTTAAAATAACAAAATACATGCTATAAATAGCAATAATTAAAAAATATATATTAATATCACATGAATCAAAATAAAAAAAATAACATATGTTGGGTTCGTGCTGACACAAATTCTTATAATTAGCTCTATATATGAGAATAAGAGTAAAATAAATCTTTACTTTATCCATTTTTCCAAATAAATTAAAAATATTTAAAATCTGTAACAAAAAAACCTACTTAAAATTATAAATTTGAAGGATCTATTTGTACATTGTGTTATATCATTAACTTATTATTAAGTCAAAAATGTATAAATTAAAATGGAGAGAGTAATTTTCGATGTATTATGATTATTTATTTTATCCATTCTTAGGAGCTGAGAGACCCCACTTTTTTTTTCTCTTTTTCATTAATTTGTTTGATTTTTATGTGGAAAGGATCAAAATAATTTATTATCTCTGGACTTGGATCCAAAATCATTCATATTATTTTATTTGAAGCATTAATAGTACATAATGTTTACAAGAAATGCTAAAATAGTCCATTATCTTTGGATTTGGACTCAAAATCATCCATATTCTTCTATTTGGAGCACTAGTAGTACACTATGTTTACTATAGTGGTGTAATTTTGGTCATCTTCCAATTTTTTTGCTAAATTTTAATAGAATGTTTGTTACTTTAAATATAAAATATCATTTTCCAATAATCTAAAAAACATGATAAAGTTATTAATAACCAATAAATTTTTTCACACCAATATATTTATATTTTGAAGGTATAAATTTTTTACCGCTTATTAAATTTGATCTTGTATTCATTTGAAGATATAAAAATTAAAAATTTTACGATAATTAAAGTTGTGTACATAATAGGTATACACAATAAGTAAATTTTTAATTAGCTAAAAATGAGATTGATTAACTACTACAATTTGTATCACAAACTGTATCGATGATAGAGTCCCACTCATCTTGATCTTCCTTTGTGCTGTAGTTGTTATGATTTGGTGTAAACAACATATGATTGATAATACCCGCAACATCACAATCTTGTATCTCCACCGCATTCACCTTCTCTTTATTTGTCTTCTTTTTGATTCGACAAATTACGAAATTTTCTTTAGGGATATGATTGTTTTCCCTAAAGAAATCATGTGCAACGCTATACTCTTTCATTAACCAAGTTTTATTTTGTCCAGGTTCCTTGGTTACAAACGTGAAACTTCTTTTGAACCCTACTACAATCCCATTATGATTATTCTTTATAGAATTTTCACCAGTTTGGGCTTTCCATGTCCCTTTAGCACAAGTTCGGGCAAATCTCGTATATTCACTCTTTCGCTTCTTCAATAGAGTGATAAAGTAACGCACCTTCTCCTCCGAATCAGATCCAAATATCTCCCATGGTGGTTGATCTCCATGGATATCTGCAATGTGGATCAGGCTTCCTTCATGAAAAAATATTTCGCCCTTGAAGCATCTCTTAAGTAAGTTGATTAGCTCCGTATCAGTAGGATGAAAACGTACTCCCATTGAAGTCGACATTAATGATCTACCTAGCAAATTAAAGTAATCTGAATTATCAACCTTAATGAACCTACTTATACTATAATCCAAGTATTTCCTTAATTAAGTATTTAGAATTCCTAATTCTTATCGGACCGTGCTTCAAAGATAAATTTAGAATTCCTAATCCTTCTGCTTATGCCATCAATTATTACTACACGTGTCATGTATTGGGACTCTCCAGCTGTGATATCTTTGTTTTTTTTTAATTTATTTAGAGTAAATTAATTAACTAGATAAACATGTGATATATATTTATATTATATCACTATAGTTTGAAAAAATTATAATTTTCACATCTTATATCAAACTCTTTTTGTAATTATATTTTAGAGGCAATAAAATCGTGACTTTGCTTAAATACAAAAAAATAGATATTATAATTGTGATTTGCATGAATTACACATGAAAAAAGGTTAAAATTTATCTCTTTCTTTACTTAAATCACGCGAAAAATTATTTGTCTTAACCGTGAGATCTGCATATATTTTATTCTCTTTACACTCTCCCTATAACATCTCACTTGTCGTAGAGTTTATATAGTTAAATGCTAGTATAATTTTTTATGTTAGACCAATAATATTGTGAATTGAATTTTTTATTATTGCTTCTAAATACTATTTTGGCCAAGCTATAATCTCAATTTTTACATCTTATAACAAAGGATGGGGCATAACTCTCTTTTTGTAATTATTTTTAGAGGCATTAAAATCATTTCTCGGCTTAAATACAAAAGAATAGATATTATAATTGTTATTTTCATGAATTATATGTGAGAAAAGATTAAAATTTATCTCTTTCTTTACTTAATTCACACGAAAAGTTCTTTATCTTAATCGTAAAATCTACATATATTTTATCCTCTTCACACTCTCCTTGTAGCATCTCACTTGGTGTAGAGTTTATAATAGTTAAATGCTAATATAATTTTTTATGTTAGACCAATAATATTGTACTAATTGAATCTTTTCATTATTGCTTCTAAATTCTATTTTGGCCAAGCTATAATCTCAATTTTTACATCTTATAACAAAGGATGGAGCATAACTCTCTTTTTGAAATTATTTTTTAGAGGCACTAAAATCATGACTCTGCTTAGATAAAAAAAAACAGATATTATAATTTTAATTGATATGAATTACATGTGAAAAAATAATTAAAATTTATCTCTTTCTTTATTTAAGTCACGCAAAATGTTTTTATGTGAGATTTATATATATTCTATCCTCTTCACAATCTTTCTTTATTTAAATCATGCAAAAAATTCCTTATCTTAACCGAGATATCTGCATATATTCTGTTATCTTCACTCTTGCCCCGTAGTATCTCACTTGTATTAGAATTTATAATAGTTAAATGCTATAATTTCCTATGTTAGACCAATAATATTGTGAATTAAATCTACAGAAAAAAAAATAGGAATAATTTTATTTATTGAGAATGGAGTCCTGCTAGCTGGTGTTTAGAAGAAAAGAGAGAAAAACCCCATTGAGCTTTTCCAATTCATCACTCCAACAATGAGTGTAGAGAAGAAAGTTACAGCAACTGTGAGGGTCTCAAATATACCTCAATCTGCCATAGCCAAAGATCTTTTCGACTTCTTCGACTCTTTAATCGGTAAAGGATCAGTCTTTGCCTGTGATATTTTATCTGAGCACAAGAATTGGAAATCAAGAGGCCATGGTAGAGTCCAATTCGAAACATTGGAAGCAAAATTGCAGTCTTTAACTCTGTCAGAACAAGGACTTGTCGTCTTTAAAGGGTACCAACTCACTCTCTCCTCGTCTTTCGATGATATTATTTCAAGGCCCATTGAACCCAAGTGCAGATTCCATGCCGGAATCTTGCATACTGGGTTACTGGTCAAGAATGAGATTATGGAGGTTTTGGAGTCTTGGGAAGATGTTAAGACATTGATCATGCCTGAAAGGAAGAGTCTTGAGTTCTGGGTTAGTCATGCAGGGGAATGTTACAGGTTGGAAGTACAGTTTGGCGACATTGCCGAGGCTACTGAGTGCTCTTTGGAAAACCAAAAATCTGCACTTCTTTTGAAGGTATGATTTTTCTCTTACCCATCTTGAATTTTTTTTAGTTATTTTTACTTATTTAGGGCTTGCAATTTCTTTTTTGTGTGTATGTGTTTAGACTTCCTATAATAATGATACAATCTCAAGGGTTGAAGAAGAAAATAAAAACCATAGAGTAAAAGCTCAGCTGTAGAAACTAAGGGGTAATGGATTTTCAATGCTATAAGTTAGAATAAAGAGTCGAGTGGCACGATGTGAATCATGCTCAACTGACTCACACAATCTCTAATTCACAGGGACGGAGTCTAAATATGAAGAGAATCAACTAGATTAAAACTATTCGGAACGAATGTGTGAACTTCCCAGACTTATAACCAACTGAAGTTTCATGATGAACCCCTATATGCACTTCTGCGAGCTGAATGTAGAACCCTTGCAATCTAGTCAAAACCTCCTGTTTCCAGTTCCAATTTAATTTGCTTCAAGTAACCCAAGAGCGCGTTATATGATTTACGAAGGATGCAAGAATAACCTTTACAAAGTGGCCTATAACATTGTTCCTCATTCAAAAAAATGAAGTTCTTCTTCATCACTTGCAGTTGCACATTTTCTTTTTGGTAAATCTCCAATTTGAAGGAGGAAGATATTGTTGGTTTGTCTACGCAATTAGATGTCATTATAAGTTAAAATAAGCTGCAGTATCCATGCAGATTGTGAGCTGCATAGTTTTGGGGAAGATGCAATGTATGCTTGTTCTGGGAACGCATATTATGTTGTAGTATGTTTCACTTTCACTATAGAAAGAAGTTGGTAGGACATTTTCAGACTTTAATTTACATAGAAACGTCAAGGATATTATATAGTGCAAGTGAATAAAAAGGACATTAATAGAAACGTAAAACTTCGAAGTAGGAATCAGTACTCGTTACAAAAGAAAAAAAAAGGGAAGAGGAATTAGTGCTGATCAGCATTCTTCTACTGTGTTGAATTGAGGGAATCAGGTTTCTGTTGATCTTTCATGAAACTTGACTGATTATACAGTTTCACAGTTTGTTTGGTTTCTGATAGTTAGATGGTCTACCAAAAGTCTGGCTGTTTTGACTGATGAACAGGAGGATTCAGAAGTACTTAGGATGCAAGATCAGTTAAAACAATTTTAGAAGTACTTAGGATGCAAGATCAGTTAAAACAATTTTAGAAGTACTTAGGATGCAAGATCAGTTAAAAGTCTTAACAATAACTACGTGACTAATAAGGCTATTTTCATGGCGGGCTAAATTAGATGGGATTATGCATGTGTCGTAGATTCTTCTGTCACTATTTGGTCTTAAGAACACATTTGTTAGTCTCTGACTTATAAAGAAGTCTGAATTTAATTTCTTCCACTGTCAGTAAGAACGAAGGGATAACTGTTTTTTTAAATTGATTTATGTGATACATGCAATAGAAAACAACAATCCTCTGAAGGTAAATGGAGTAACATTATGCTGAAATGAAATCTTGACATTGCTGAAATTTTTTGATCCTTTAACCTTTATTTCTGAGGCAAAAACTGTTTCTTGGGGTATTCATACCTTTCTTCTTCTTTTTTTCCCTTGAAAAGATGGATCATTTATGCCCTTCCAGTATGTTATATACCTTGATTGATTGGAATCAACTTTACAATCTTCTATAAATATCTGTTAGAAAAAAGAAACAAACCCAGGTTTCTTTATCATTTCAGTGAGTTTTTTTGCTTTCAGTTAAAACATGCACCAAAGCTATACCAAAGAATTTCTGGACCTGCTGTTGCTTCCAAGTTCAGTACTGACCGGTATCATATCTGCAAGGAAGATTGTGAGTTCGTTTGGGTTCGGACAACTGATTTTTCCAACATAAAGTCTATTGGATGTTCATCCTCTCTTTGCTGGGAAACTGAAGACGGATGGTTAAGTTCAGATTTGCTTTCTAGTTTGCCATATTCCAACAAGGATGTGATAGATCTAATTCTGGATAAAGTAGGAGATATTTATTCTGATTCTGAATTTGTTCCCCTTGTGAGCATCCCTTCAGATCTGAAGCTACCATACGAGATCCTTTTCCAGCTTAACTCCCTTGTTCACACTCAAAAAATTAGTCTTGGTGCTGTTGATCCAGATCTCATTGAATTTCTTAGCAAATTAGAAGTGGACACTGCAATGACGATCCTTCAGAAAATGCATAAGTTGCAGTCAATCTGTTTCGAACCTTTGACATTCATCAAGACACGCTTGCATTTTTTGGGTAAAAACAATAAGAACCAGCTTTCATCATCTTACAGCAGGTTAGTTAATCATCGCATGATGAGTGTTCACAGAGTCTTGGTCACACCAACAAAGATTTACTGCATGGGTCCAGAGCTTGAAACCTCCAATTACATCGTGAAGAACTTTGCATCACATGCTTCTGATTTCTTGAGAGTAACTTTCGTAGAGGAGGATTGGGGTAGACTTTTTCCTAATGCTGTCTCTATGAGTGTTGAACAAGGTATCTTTGCAAAGCCTTACAGAACTAAAATCTATCATCGGATTTTGTCCATCCTTCGAGAAGGAATTGTTATTGGAGCTAAAAGATTCTTTTTCCTGGCATTCTCGGCCAGTCAGCTACGATCAAATTCTGTTTGGATGTTTGCTTCTAATGAACATGTCAAGGCAGAAGATATCAGAGAGTGGATGGGGTGCTTCAATAAGATTCGTAGTATCTCGAAATGTGCTGCAAGGATGGGTCAATTGTTTAGCACCTCTTTTCAAACAATGGAGGTCCAGTTGCAGCATGTTGAGATTCTTCCAGATATTGAAGTAACCTCTGATGGTGTTAATTATTGTTTCTCAGATGGTATTGGAAAGATTTCCCAAGCTTTTGCCAGACAAGTTGCTCAGAAATGTGGATTGAATCATACCCCTTCAGCATTTCAAATACGATATGGTGGTTATAAAGGTGTGATAGCTGTTGACCGTAATTCCTTTCGAAAACTATCTCTTCGTGGCAGCATGCTGAAATTTGAGTCAAAGAACAGGATGCTTAATATTACCAAGTGGAGTGATGCCCTGCCTTGCTATTTGAACCGGGAGATTGTTATCCTTTTATCTACTTTGGGAGTTGAGGATAAAGCTTTTGAAGACCTGCTAGATAATCATCTCCGTCTTCTAGGCAAGATGTTGACCACTAATGAGGCAGCTTTAGATGTTTTGGAGAGCATGGGTGGTAGCGAGGTAAAAAAAATCTTAATGAGAATGTTGCGTCAAGGATACGCACCCAATTCAGAGCCTTATCTCTCTATGATGCTTCAATCACATTTTGAGAATCAGCTTTCAGACCTAAGAAGTAGGTGTCGTATATTCGTCCCAAAAGGTCGAATTCTAGTAGGATGCCTAGATGAAACAGGTATATTGAAGTATGGCCAGGTTTATGCACGGATAACCATGACCAAGGCCGAGCTACAAAATGGTCCACAAAATTTCTTCCAGAAGGTGGATGAAACAACTTCAGTAGTAAGAGGTAAGGTTATAGTTACAAAAAACCCTTGTCTTCATCCGGGAGATGTAAGAGTACTTGAGGCTGTGTATGAGGTGACATTAGAAGAGAAGACCTGGGTGGATTGCATTATTTTTCCCCAGAAAGGAGAAAGGTAAGAGTTTAAATGTTCATTTTATGAAATTTGAGCAGAAAATATTCAGTTCATTATATTCTGTGGAACTTACATATCCCAACTATTTTTCTTAATTTGACTCGTCTACCATTTAATTTTCTTATCCAGTCTTCATGAAGACTGATGGAGAAGTCTCTTTGCAAAGTTTTGGATTCTTATAACTAGGACATAACCGAAAGCAAGTAGTTAGTGCTGATAGGTTCTATTAATTGCTTTACGATGAGTACTAATAGCCTACCCCTAGTACCTTAGGATTGAAGCACAGTACTTATAATAGGTACTAAAAGGTTCTAGCAATTGCACTATAATATCTTCTTCTGTGTTCATGTCATTTGTGTCTTTTTGTCTTAAATTGTTTCATTATGAATTTTTAGCATGTGTGAAGAATCGAAAAGAGTTATGATGAGAGGAGAGTTGGCTTAGTCTTGCCTTCTTGGAGCAGATATCTGCTTTCCCCATTTTCCCTTGCCAAACTTATTATATATATTGTGCTTCCACACCCCTCTTCTCAACCCCTTAAAGGGAATCAATAACAACAACAACAACAACAATAATGGATTAAAAAAGACGTTTTTCTCAAATTGAGAACTTTAAAGCTTTTGCATACTGCTCAAAGGAGATCAAATGTTCTTTACTACTCAAAAATATTGAATTGTCATGTACAGGCCTCATCCAAATGAATGCTCTGGTGGTGATCTTGATGGAGATCTTTATTTCTTAAGCTGGGATGAAAGTCTCATGCCTTGTCAAACAGTGACACCGATGGACTACACTGGGAGAAGACCTCGTATAATGGATCATGAAGTCACTCTAGAGGTAGCTTGAGCTATTTCTTGGATGAACCAAGAATCTTTTTTCTGAATACCTCTCTTGTTTGTTTTCCTTATTTTTGCAGGAAATTCAGAGATTTTTTGTTGATTACATGATTAGTGATACCCTAGGTGCGATCTCTACCGCACATTTGGTTCATGCAGATCGTGAACCAGATAAAGCTCTGAATTCAAAATGCCTCCAGTTAGCAACACTTCATTCTATGGCCGTGGACTTCGCAAAAACTGGAGCTGCAGCTGAGATGCCCAAGTTTTTAAAACCAAAAGAGTTTCCGGATTTCATGGAGAGGTGGGACAAACCCATGTACATTTCTGAAGGGGTTCTAGGGAAGCTTTATCGTGGTGTTGTCAAGTCTTTTATCCGTAGGAACTCAGATGACCTTTCCACTGAGAGAGCTATCCAGGATGCTTATGATCCTGACCTTTTGGTCGAAGGTTATGAAGCCTTCATTGAAATTGCTAAAACTCACAAGGAAATGTACTTGGATAAAATAAACAGCTTACTCAACTACTATGGAGCAGAGAAAGAGGTTGAGATACTGACAGGCAATTTGCGCCAGAAGTCTGTGTATCTGCAGCGAGACAACAGGAGGTACTTTGAATTAAAAGATCGAATCTTGGTTTCTGCCAAAAGCTTGCACAAGGAGGTCAAATCTTGGTTCACTGATTTCTGTGAGGATGAACATCAGAAATTGGCTTCAGCATGGTACCATGTCACTTATCATCCTAGTTACTGCCACGAAAGTGGTAATTCTTTGGGCTTTCCCTGGGTAGTTGGTGACGTTTTGCTGAATATAAAGTCGCGCGTAACACCAGAAAATCACCCCCCACCTAGTGGTCAACCATGAAAGCAACCCGTGATAACTTCATATCTTGTGTGATACTGTCTTATTTAGCAAAAAAAAGTGTAATCCTGCTCTTAATGCAGACTTTAAACTCTCTTGTCAGGAGTGCTATCTATGCAATCTGTTGTCGATCGCTTTGAATGAAATGCTGAATCTTTACCTAACAATTAGATGTGTAATTGATCTGGGAGCATGGGACTGTCTTGGTACAAAATTGGTCTTAATTTCATCAAGAACCTCGGATTAGGTTCGAGTTTGCTTCCGAGCACTTAGTGTGTTCCTCTTGTTCTTCCTAACAAGGGTAATGGCTGGGCTAGTCTATGTTGCCTTTTTCATTTTTAACTGCAAAGAAACAAATGTTCAAGTCTCTGTCCTAGTTGACAGCTTGGCAAAGTAGAAAAAAAAAACCACAAAAAGGAAATTGTAGAAAGGCAAAGGATTATCCTCTTTATGTTCTTTTTTCTTTTGGATAAGGAGGTTTATCTCCACTTTTGTAAAATTGACAATTCCATGAACGGCGCTCTTTCTAATCCATTAAACCTTTATCTCTCAACAAAGTGACAAGATCCAAATCTGTCCTCGTCTATTCGGAAATCTCTTTATATTACTTGATTTTGTGACTCTTTTGTCTATTCATATATGGCAATTCCATGAACCGTACTCTGTTTTCATCCATTAAATCTTTATCTACAAGCCAAAAAGGAATCAAAAAGCTAAAAAGATCTAAATATGATGCCTATTCAATTTTACTCCGTTATATTTGGTCCATTCACTACCCTTAACGTCATCAAATCATCTTGTATTTATTCTTACCATAATGGACTGTCAGTCTACCTCTCATTGTTCACAAGGACACTAAGACAATCACTTGGCCTGAAATCAAATAAAAAATATAATAATTTTTTTCCTCATTTAATATAGTAATTGTTGTAATAATTAAGAAATGCAATTGCGCTTAGTTATCTATCATTTACTCCCTCTGCCCCATATTAACTTATTAATTTACGATATTTCTTGCCTTTAAGCAGTTCATCATCTGTTGTTCCTGTCCTCCTTTGATGCAAAATTTTTGATGGACATCTCATGGAGTCCAAGCTAGTTTAGAAGA
>DF357277.1:191185-216168 GCA_000787875.1 Solanum virginianum | reverse complement strand
TCAGATGTAAATTTTTAATTATACTTTCTCTAATTCATCAGAATCCCTCCAATTGACCTACTGAATTCTATACCAAGAAAGTATCTCTGTTCTCCCAGATAATTGAGTTTGAAAGTTGAGAGTCATTTTTGCTTTGTCTCTTTCATCATATGCATATCATTGCCAGACATAGATAAGAATTGTCATTATGCTTTAATATCTTTTTGTGAATACAGAATAATCTAGACAACTCTGCACAAATCCTTGATGTACGATGCTTCTGTGGGCTTTAAATTCCATTGTTTGCTAGTAGGCTAAAGAATTTGAAAAATTGACCATACCGATTGAAGTTAATCCTATCAAAATAATTATTTAAGTCTATAATTATCTTAAACAATTGGAATAAATTTTATTTATTTTACAAAAAATATCAAAAAAATTTCAATCGAATTGAATCGAATAAATTTACATGTATGCTGATGTATTTTGTATATTTACGTGTTCAATTTAATACATGAGTATATTTTATACTTTTTTAAACATAACTATAACATAGGTCTTAGACTTCTTGTGACTAGATGACTTTGAGTGTATGCTTTTTAATTAGCCTTTAATTTTAAAATAAAAAGATACTACAATAGATATTTTATTAAACTAATATGACAAATTCTATGCGAACACTTCTATATAAAGTTTTAGATCAAACAATACGGCAATAAATCTTTACACTCTCTTGACTTTTTAATAAAGAATTGAAGTGTTTCTTCCAGAACACACTTGTGAAAAATATTTTAGTAATAGTGTATTTTGAGATAATACTTTAAACATAAAAAAAATGAAATTTAACCTAACTGTAGTAATATTGAAGAAAAATCGACATGATTGGGATGCTTTTAAAAAATTTAATTTTGATTATATATTCTAGAATACCCCCAAAAAATTGAGATGATATACTCTTTAAAAAATAACTGGTCCAAACTATCCCATTGACACCCCTATTTACTAGTTGTTTAAGTAAAAGCTGTAACTGTTAAGGGCTGACTGGCACCGGGAATTGCCGGTTAATGCTTACCGCTCACTTTGAGTGTCTAAAATCATATTAATGTTATCTCAGCTCTGATACCATATTGAGAATCATGCATTAAGCTCATCACTCAATCGATATTACCTTTAGTTTATATGTGGAGAAAAGAGGAACTCAAAGTGTTGTAGCATTTTTTAATATAATCATTAGGCACTTGCATATTTTAATATTATCATGATGCATCTTTGCTCTATTTCATTTTATCTAATGCTCCATACTATTCTTTGTGCAAAGGTGTCATGGTGCAGCACTGACATATTTCTTTAATGTTTTTTTAGTGTTATTTATACTCTTTCCACTAAAATTTTTAGATGGTGCATTACTTTACTGGAGCACGAGGCTTTCTTGCCGATATAAGGCAAAGCATTCTGCTCAAAGCATATATATGAACAAAGGCAGAAAACAAAGGAAAAACATATACATACTGCATAATATTTTGTGAGAGTTTTATTAGCTGAAGGGAGGTGTTTTATTGTGAAGCTTAACACTAAACTCTTGTCCAGAATTATTGAGTTACACATTTTGTGAAAAAGGCTAAATATTTTACTGCAGTGGCTTGAATCTCCTTAAAGAGAGCGAGATATCCGCGCTTCAACTTGAAAAATTATATTCTTCATTTTTTTATTTTTCAATTATAATTTTGTATTATTATTATAATTTTCACCAACACAAAGTTTTAGTGAGAGAATGTTGCTCTCACCTAGCTAATTTACAATGCTAACCTCCGTCACAACCTCGTTACCAGCTCAAAGGGTAAGATGAGTGAACATCATGTGTCTAAATTCTTAGGAAAAAAATTCAAACCAACTCCTCAATTTTGTTTACTGCTATTTAAATTATCTTTGGATCGAAGTTTTATCAGACGTTAAAAGTCAAGATAAAAAGTAAAATTGTTTCCTTAAGGGGTCTTATGGGTACCTTGCTAGAGTTATTGATGTATTAAGTGAATTTAAGTATTATCTGATGCAGGTGTTAGTTATTTTAACTTTCGTATAAAATAATATATAGATTTTCTATAACTAGTATTAATTATGCAAATTTTTAGATTGTCAATGCTTGTTCATCCAATAAATCCTTCTTTATCGTTCCATATCTTTATTTATGCACAAATTGACCAACTCATTAGCCAATTGAATGTATAAAACTACAACCACTAAAATATCCTGAACTAGTATATCAATTGATTATACATTAGGAAGAATGAAAGTTGACCCGTCATGATGAGCTGTGGCTCTGCAGCATTCATCTCCATTCTCCTCCACTGAACTCTTGAGGGCTATTGGTATTTGGCAGCACTCAAAGGGCCAATCAGACAATGTTAGGCCCATCCCTGCTCAGATCCAAGGACCCTCTAGCCGACGCCGGAATTGAAGCGTAGCGGGTCGAGAAATCCCGAAGCCCCGTAATCCTCCTCCTCTCCGTTATTACCTTCGTCGAAGTTTAACGCATAACTGAGAGGATCGTACTGAAACTTCCCCTGTGTAGCATTTTTGTTCCGATTGAAACGCCGGATGAAAGTTTTCCATCTCGGCCCCGCTACAATCTCCGACCACTCTCGTAGCTTCTTCAAAGCGTTAATCCCCTTAGCCCAAACAGAACCTTCCTTCACCTCCTCAATGTGTGCGTTCCGCCACCACTTCAAGCCGACGCCTCCTGAAGACGGAAAGCAAAAACAGCAACGCCGCTTGTGGAATAGCCTCTCCGTCGTCTCCTCGGGTAGGTCAGGTCTCTCCATAGCCAAATTGTTGCAATGTAGGAATAATATACAGCGGCACAGAATTCAGGGTTTTATATATACAGAAATCCACGTCCCACAACTTGAGAATTTGTATAGTGGGAGACTTGTCCTATCTGTCCTTTGGTAAAAGCTGTAACTGTTAAGGGCTGACTGGCACCGGGAATTGCCGGTTAATGCTTACCGCTCACTTTGAGTGCATTTTTATTTTATTTTATTTTTAAAAAAAGGGATTTCACTTAATCAATACAGCTACGCTAATTGGCTGTCACGACTCAGCCGTGGCTTTACTTGCAAAATTATTTAAACTTTTATATGTAATGTACTTTTAGTAATACTAGTTTAGTATATATATTTTATGTCAATTTAAAAATTATGTACATATATATAATATTTGTTATTAAATAAATATAATAAGCGTGTAAATAGGGTTAGTAGGGTTAGGTAATCAGGGGGGCTAACGGGTTTAATTGTTCTTGCGGATGAGTTTTGAGACGAGGGTTCCCAGGAAACAGCCTCTCTATTTAGGTAGTGGTAAGGCTGCGTACATCTACCCTCCCCAAACCCCACTTGTGGAATTTTACTGGGTATGTTGTTGTTGTTGTTGTTATAATAAGTGTGTAAATAAAATAAAACAAATATTATTAGTTTAATGTATTAATTTAGTCAAAAATAATCAAAACTTTTGTTAATTATTAACTTAGAATAATCCTAATTTAAAAGTGAATTATAAATATACAAAAATTTTAATCCAAAAGTGAATCTTCAAACTAAATAAATAAAAGATTAAATAATAAATTAAGAAAAATGATAGTTTAGTCAAAGATAGCCAAAAATTTTGTTAATTATTATATAAAATAGTCCTAAATTAAAAGTGAATTCTAAATATAAAGAAATTCTAATGTTGAAACTAAATAAATAAAATATTAAATAATAAATTAAGAAAAATGGTAAAAAAAAATGATTTTGTGTAAAGTGAAATTGTTTAACGAAAGTTTAAACAACATTTCTAAGGATCTTCTAGTATAGATTAATAAAAAATAATACTTCTCAATTCACTTTTACTTATCTAGTAGTATTAAAAATATATAATTAAAAATTTTCTTTTTATTTATCATTCTTAAATATCAAAAAAGAACAATTTTTTTTTTCAAATTTTATCTTTACATTAATTACTTATTTTTTGTTATTTGTACACTATTCTCCTTCAAAATATACAATAGTTAAGAAGTTCATTTGATTTGAAGAAAAGATAAATATGAAAAGAAAAATCAAACAATTCCCTTGATATGGACCAATTTTAGAGTAAATTTTCATATTATGTGGCATTGAAAATACAGAAGTTGTTATTATGCCAAATAACAACGTCCGCCCCTAGGTACGTGCAAGATTACGCTGTGCTTTTCATCTCTTTGTTGTTATTAGCTTAAAAGAAAAAGTTGATGGAATAGTATTCTACAATAAAAAAAATATCAATCCTGGCTTTTTGTACAAATATCCCCCCTTGTAATTGAAGATGGGTTGAGCGCCGCATAATATTCAGCTACGCGTCTCCAACACATAATTAGCCACTATGCCCAAGCAATCAAGTGTCTTTTTGAATGGATAATCGTCCTTTTCCAACTGAAGACACCTATATTCTTCCTCATCTTTTTTTGCGAATCTTCCTCACTGGATTTTGATGGCCTTTTAGTATGTAATTATTAAAATAAAAAGAAGGTGACACCAATAACCGACCTTATTTTAAAATATATATAATCAAATGAAGTCAAGGTTTGCTCAAAGTTTCATATGACAAACAGATAAGATCAAACAACAGAAGGGTCTAACTTTAAAGCATAAAGACGTGAAGATGATTCTCTGAGGTGGCTATTCATCTTTAGCTAAGACAGAACTAAAACATGCTGAAAAATGTGAAATGGACATGCACCCAAGTATCAGCTGATGTCAAATTCCAATGGCAGGAAAAAGAAGCACTGACAGATATCAATCTTGTTTACTTTATCAACTTGCAAATGAGATTTACTTGCCAACTAAAAGATTGGCACGGGCCACCTAAAGCAACAAACACTTACCAACTTTGGGGAACATAAAAACTAAACATGAGTGAAGTACTTCCAGGGCAGGTACGCTTAGAATAGTGACCGAGTCTTGCCCAAAGATTTGGTCCAAGTCAATACCAAATCATACTGGCAGACCCTACCCATTGATGACAAAAACTTGTAGTACATGGTAACACCCACGCTGCAAGTGATGATACTCGAATATTGCTACATTTTCTAATTCACCTAATTGCTACAAACAAACGAGTTACATGGCATCCTTAAGCCTGTTCATACTGAGCAAAAAAGTTATTGATTCCATTAGTACTCCATAGGAGTTACTTAGGTTCCCACTTAGATTGTTTAATAAGAAAGCAAACCTAATCTGAATTATGATTGGCCTCTTTCTCACATAAAGACATGTTTAAACTGCCAAGTTTTCAAAAAAGACAGTTCTATAGAGACTCAAACTACTAGTTGAGCTAGCAAAAGTTCCTATCAAGTCTCATCATCTGGACATATTTTCACAAAAACATGGCAAGTGTTATCAAACTTGAATACATTAGTAACATGTTACAAGCCATTCCTATGTGATATTCCTACCAGAAAAATCATTGTCCATTGACTCACCATAAACTGCACGCTCTGCTTGAACAAGATAATGTTTTTAGCAGAGCACGAGAATAAAATATGTTTGACAACAACAACAACAAAGCAACTGTAATCCCACAAGAGGGGATTGGGTATGTAGACCTTACCCCTACCATGTGAAGGTAGAGAGGTGGTTTATGATAGATCCTCTCTCAAGTAAAGCATTTCAAAACAGGTATGAAAAGGCAAACTCCATAGCCAGAAGTCGGAACACTGTGTTTGACAACTATAGTGATTGTTTTTTCATGTTAGCACAATATTCTCAATGTATTTTGTTAATTAGAAGGCAAGGCAACTCCTGTTGCTGTAGAGTATTAGAGTAGTGCAAGGACATACTGAAATACATTTATAAGAGTAAGTGGCAACTCATGTATTTATAGAGTAGTACATATTCGAACTTGCTTATCACCTTATGCATACAGAAACTGTCATTCTGTTCAGTGATTCAAATAGTAATAATCATGATCTATGAAATGTCAAAACAATGAAATATAGGTACAAAGCACGTATTAATTGACTTGATTTTAAAACACAAAAGTGTATTTAATAGATTGGAATATAATTAGGAAAGACAGTATTCTTTTACTTGGACTAATCTTGTGATCGCAGGGAGGAAGCCATGTCATACAACTACCAGTATTACCATTTATATGGTTAGTGAAATTTGGCTCCAACACATTCTAAAAGAGAAGAAAGTAACCGTTTTTTCCAATTTAGATAGGCATATCTGCTTCAATAGCTTACTTATAATGCCTGTGTTGATCTCTGTGAGATGCACAACAATTTGTTTGAATGATAGGCTGCTAGGCAGTGGGCATGCAATTATCCCAGATGACTCACGTCAATCTGTGTACTAGTTTTGCTGCTCAAAAGACATTCCAATTGCAGTGGCCCTCACAGTTTGGTGTAGTGGTAAGAAACAACACACAATCATGTGGTGTTAAGCACACATCATGGTTTCGAGCCAAAGTGTTTTAAACCACGTTGCCAATGACCCTCGCGAATTTCTCAGTTATAAAGAAAAAGATTCCAATTGCAGTGCACACAAATTATTTAGATACACAACATAGTTTAAGTCTCACCAAGTCAACTATTGGAAGCTTAAAATAGAGTGGCTATTCTTCAACACATACTAATACACAAAGTTCCCTCTGACTAGAAATATATCAACAACCATCAACATCAGTTAAATACTTACATTACCATAGCTTTCTCCATGCCTTTCCCGTGAATCGTCAAGAACACGTTTCCTGCACTGTCCAAGCTACCCTTGTCAATCGCAATTGCTCCAAACATTGCCCGGAAAGCACCACAAACCACTGCAGGAGCCGACGAATTGGTCTTCCTTGAAACCCTGATTATCTTCTGTAAACCCAAGCGTCCTCCATCAGCAGCGCATGATGTTACCACATTGGAAGACAGATCCATAATAACCCGGTTGAGATCCTTGGGTGATATATCAATGTCCTTGCTAAGCAATTGCAGAGAAACCGAACCCTCAATTACCTTCTCCCCCAAAATGCTCAGAGCTCTGTTGTTCTCTCCTGAGTATGATGCATGCGTCAGGGCACGTCGTAGTAACTCTTCATCCTGAAATGTGTACCTAAATGCAAACGTAATACACAGGAGCTCAATTTTCAACCAGGATTTGGTTAACTGAACAAAACAACTAAAAAAAATTACTAAAAGTATAATAATATTTGAATCAGTCGAAGAATTTTACTGGATTTGATTTTGAAGGGTTTCTAGAGCGATCGAGAAAGGGGAAGTGGGTCTAATTGAGAAGGAGGGATCTGCCTGAGCCTGTAATAGCATGGTATCAAAATAAGTTAGGGTTTAACATTAGTAAAGGAAAAAACAGACTGTATTTTTCAATTTTTTATGATGATTTTACCTGGAGAGAAGAGTAGAGAGTGAAAGCGAGTAAGATGGAGCAAATGAATTGCCGGAGGTGGCACATGATTCCGGCGAACTGTACCTCGTGGATGGCGACAAAGTAAAACTGAGTCGATGGATGTCTCCAGTGGGGCGATACATGCGGGGTAAAAACCAGGGGTAAATCCACTTTACTAACGGCTCGTTTGGATGATCGTTTTCGTGGTATAGTATGTCACTTTGTTTTGATTATTTTTAATTTTATGATATGATATTGTTTGATTTACTGATTTTCTAATTACGAAAATTTACACTTTTTGAAATCACTTTTTTTTTTTTAATTATTACTCATTTTTTCCTGTATCAACTTTTGAAATTTCTTTTTTGTCTTCACTTTTTTCTCCCATTCCCATTATTTCATTCTATAAACTTTCTTTTCTTAAACTTTGTCTTTTTTTTGTTTTACTGTGTTGTTTTTTTATGGATCAAATATATACTCTCTTCGTTTAACTTTACTTGGCCTTATTAACTTGACATAAAGATTAAAAAATAATAAATGATGAAATAATTTTATCAAGGTATCCTTTGAATATAATAAATACTATGTCTTGAAAATTATAATAGGAAAATGAATATAATTAATTGTAAGGGTAAATTAAAAACTAAGTATAAAATTATTTCTTGATTTCATAAAGTGAACAAATATTGTTGGACATCCCAAAATAGTATAGGAGCCAAGTAAAGATAGACAAAAGGAGTATTAGCTTGTTTTCTTACTTGATTTAATATTTGTTTATATTTTTTTTAAAAAATATTGATAATCTTAATATTCATAATGATACTTAACATTTTTGTAAATTTATCAACTACAATACCATACAATCAAATAACAAAATTATCATTAAGCAACATCAAATCATACAGTCTATCCAAACATTGCATTATACTATATGTACTGTACAATACCATACCATATGATATTGTACATTATAAAACCATGGCAAATCACCATTCGAACAGAGGGTAACGAGCTATTTGGTTATGAAAATGGTGAAATTTGAAACAATATTTGTGCCCCGTTTTAATTTGTTTGTCCTTCCTTTATTTTGTTTTCATTTTTAAAAGAATTTTCTTAAATTCTAATTTGTCACTTATAAATTCAAAGAATATTTTAATACATTTGGTATAGCTTTAATCTAAGAGCATAATATTTTTGGAAAAAATATTTTCTTAAATTTTGTCTCAAAAGAAAAAATTGGACATATGTTAGTATTGGAATTTTAGTTTTTTCAATATAATAATAATAATAATTTTTATAATATTGAACTAGAGAAATATATTTATATTTATATGCATTTTTTAAAAACTATCTTATTAATGGAATCAAACTGATTTAAATTTTGAATTGAGTTAATTTTTTTTTCCAACAACATAATCAGCGAAAAGTTAATTTTTTTTGAATTGTTGAATTTAAAAAAAAGAATAAGAAAAGGGAATGAGGGATGGAAAAAATAGGCAAAGCTATTTATACGCGGGAGTTGTGATTTGAGGAAATTGCACATGAAGATGAACGGCTCTCCCCTTCCTTCTCCAGTCATTCACATACTGAAATCTCCATGGCCGTCATTCTTGTGTCCTAGGGTTTGTGTGTTTGTTACTGGGACCAAAAATGAACTCTCTCATCGTTCATCTCGTTCGTTACAAGAATTCCTTGATTTACGACCAGGGAAAGTCGTTTTGGAAGATAATTCATGATCCAAACGGCGAATTCGTTAACAGATGGAACCAAATTTTCCTCTTCACTTCCTTTATGGGTCTCTTTGTGGATCCTCTGTTTTTGCTGCTTCCTCTTATTAAAGATACCTGCATGAGCACCGATAATGCATTGGGATACGTCATAGTTACCTTTCGCGTAATGGTTGATTGCTTCGCCTTCTTTCAGATCTATTTGAAGTTCCGTACAGCTTTTGTTTCCAAAAAAACCAGGGTTTTTGGCAAGGGTGAGCTGGTCATGGATGAACGCTTAATTGCTATCCGTTACTTAAAAAACGCCTTTTGCATTGATCTTGCTGCTGCCCTCCCACTCCCACAAGTTAGTGCATTCATTATCCATCTTCCTTTCTAATCATTACTCTAATTTGTATCTGATGTTATGTTATACTTCTAGAATATGCTAGTAGTATATACGTACATGATTAGCATTTGAATAAATCCATCCATACTGGCAAGATATTACTTTTACCCGAAAGCCCCATATCATGAATGTTATTGCTAGCTTCCTTTTCGGCATCTTCATACTCGTCCTGCTGAACCATTAGCCTTGATACTATTTGTTGGGGTAAGTCGGGCCGAAGGTCTTGCTTTGGGTTAAGCCCACACGGGTTTCTCCTCAAAGGCCTCAGTCCTCACACCATTAAGATTTGTTTGCACACCCAACATTTTCTTCCCGTTATTCTCATTGAGTTGGACCTGTTGGTCTTGAAGGCTGAACTCAATTTTGTTATGATGCCCTTTGTTTTTGTGAGCTTCTTATGGGAAAAGAATGTTTAGGGGGTATGATGAATAATAACTTTGTCTTATGTTTTGCTCTTGCAGATTGTTATTTGGTTTATAATGCCATTGGATGGCTCATCACCCACTCATGTTAATCATTCCATCTCTTTGATCATCATGGTTCAGTATTTGCCGAGATTGTTAGTCATTTTCCCCTTAAATTCAAAGATTATTAAGAATACTGGAGTTGTGGCAAAGACAGCTTGGTCTGGTGCCGCGTACAATCTTCTCTTATATTTGCTAGCAAGTCATGTAAGTTCTGCATTAATTATTCTTTTTCTTTTATCAGAACCGTGCAAAAGGCACCTCCCTTCCTAAAATCAAATCCTTGTTTTGGTCATCACTACCTCTCAGATGAAATCCTAAAAGGAACTTTCATTTTAGAAAATACACAATACGAGATGTCAACAAGAGATTAAGCTAAAATCAGTCGATAAATCATATATTGCTTATCTCAACTGTAGCTAATTTAGGTACCCATAAGCAAGACATAACTAATTTAGGAGAGCTTGAAGGTGTCACTAGCACACAATATCATGCAGGGGGAGAATAAGCATATTTTAGTTTATGAAAGTGAATGAGAATAGATTGATTAGAAAAAGAGACAAGTTCAGAATGGAAAAAGGAGGGGCACATATTAAAGTGATTGGCCCTCACCGTTCAGTCTCACCGCCAATGCTGTTGGAATATCTACATGGATTACGCCTTAAAAAAGGCCCTGTTGCTAATTGAAGGATAATGGCACTAGGGTGTCCGTAATTTGCTCTTTTCAGTGAATCAGGAAGTCAATATCTGGGATTCATTGAGGGCTTGAGGAGGTTAGAGTTCCATCTGGTGTACTAAGTGGATATTAGGTGGTTACAGATGTTGCAATGCTTTTCATAGTAGTAGCTACAATTACATTTGCTTTTGCATGAAATTTGACTGTGATGTGGCCTGTTGTAGTTGCTGATTGTACTTTTTATTATAAAAGTATTTCCTGTTGCATTTCATTTAGATTTGTGCTAAGTGGAGCCTTCAATCTCTTCATTTGCTGTGATATTGTTATGATCCATGACATAACTATCACCTTATCGAGACTTCTTTTAGTTCATTGAAGATTAAGCATCAGTTCATAGTAATTAATCTGTTTTTCCAATTGTTAGTGCAGGTTTTAGGATCTATATGGTATCTGATGTCTATTGAGAGGCACTTTTCATGCTGGAATGATGAGTGCAAGCAGCAGGATTCTCCAGACTGTCATAAAGACTACCTTGATTGCTCATCACTTAGTAAACCTGGGCGTCAGGAGTGGTTGGAAAAGACTCAGCTATTCAAGAATTGTGATTCTACTGGCAATATAACCTTTGTGTTTGGAATGTTTGAAGATGCAAATAGTGAGAAAGTTACATCTGCTGTCTTCTTTGATCGATATTTTTACTGTCTTTGGTGGGGTTTAAAGAGCCTAAGGTATTCTCTTCGTGGGATTTTTCGTAATTATTTTCTATAAGTTATGCTGAAGATAGTCTGCATATCAATTTAAAAATTCTCTATTTAATGGACTTAGTCCATACCTCCATAAGTTCTAATCAAGTGGTAAAAAGATACTTAACAAATGACGTGGGGGTAGATTGTAAGTCAGGGGGCGAAAAGTTATTTGTGCTCATCTTCTAAAACTTGTTTTTAAAGTTGGAGCAGGACCTAATCCCAGAGTTGTGCATTCATTTAAATGAATTTTGCAGAAGAAGAATATTTGTCATATACACAATCATACAATTTTAACCAATATATAGATAATAACCTGAAGAGAAGCTCAAGTTAGACAGCAGATTTGGTTTTCCATATCTGTTCTGATACTGGACTTTTAAATATTTTAGTTTTTCTTCTCAACTTTAAGCATCTTAGTTGCAACTTTTACTTTGCTCATGTCATCAGGTTGAAGTGCAGGACCACAATATTTACTCCTTATGAGAAAAAAGAAAGGAGTCTTCAATGTGGCATGAAACATTTAATTTTTTATATTATATTAACACGTAAAAGTAGGAAAGTGAGCCCCTAGGACCTAGCTCAAGTGTCAAAGGGTGGAGGATTTGTGGGTGAGCTCACAGGTTTAAGCCCTACACCATGCAAAACGAAGCCAGGTATTTAAATGCAGAAGGGTAGAGGGGCGGGCCCATCATCCACCGAACTTGATGTTACTTATGATGAACTTGTGTTCACTATCAGTCTTGTATCTGTCTATAGAACTTTATAGAAAGCTTGTGAAGCAATTCCTGAATCCTGATTATAAGTGAATGAAAGATGGCGTGACAGAAAAAATATGGGTGCATTGCACCAACTGTTTTGAGAATGAATAAAATGAAATGTTGTGATACCTTTTTCTTTTACTTTCTCCAATAATATGGCTTTTGGGGCAATTTTGAAGGAAAATATGGAGAAAAGTTCATGACCAACTAGTTTAGCTTAAATGGTTGTCTGGGGCTAATTAGATAGTGGCAAGGTTGGAAAACCTCCATCCTCTTTATGCCCTTAAAAAGATATATTGGTGACGAGCACAATATTTATTAGAAAAAGTATTAAAAACACCCTTGAACTTGACATAAATTATTATTTTCATTCCCAAACTATTGATAGCCTTAAAAACACCCCTCTACTTGACTAACTGAGCTAAAATACACCCCTGATCTTTCACAAGTGCTAAAAACACCCCTTAAATTGGTAAGAATTTAGTGGTGTATTTCATTCTTGTTACAAGATCAGAGGCATATTTAAAGTCAGTTAGTCAGGTAGAGGGGCGTTTTTAGCACTATCAATAGTTCGGGCATAATAATTCCTGTCAAGTTTTAGGGGTGTTTTTAATACTTTTCTCTATTTATTATAAAAGTATTTCCTGTTGCATTTCATTTAGATTTGTGCTAAGTGGAGCCTTCAATCTCTTCATTTGCAGCTGTTATGGACAAAATATTACTACAGGCACTAGCGTTGTCGAGACGCTCTTGTCTTGTCTTATTTGTCTTATGGGTTTGGTGTTCTTTGCACTGCTGATAGGCAACATGCAGGTAATATCTCATGTGAAAGGCTAAATTGGAATGTGTATTTTTATAACCGTCATGTCCGGACACCTCCCGCCAGCATTGATACTGGGTAACTTTGTCCACCAAGGTTTTGGACAGATGACTACAAATCACATAGTTTTTGACTAGGTGTCAGGATACTGAAATGGTAGAAAATGGAATAGTTTAAATACACATTTTTCTTTATTCTGTTGAAACTACTTAATAAAACTAAAGTTTTCTCAAGGATGACCAATGTAAAGCATTGCGCTGATTACTAATTTGAGTTAGGGTTGAAACTATGGCTACTATCTTAAAATGGTCAGTTTTAGGGATTCATGGCTAGTGACTTGTGTACTTATTATCAAATAAGGATCCAGGTTATGTCCACAGAAAGGCTTTTTTTTTCCTTTAGGGGGATGCGGGCCAGAACAAAGGTGGTACTATTTCATTGCAAATGAATATTTTGTTTATTTTATAAGTGACCATGCTTCTACTGTTGTATTTTGTGAAGAGCTATCTACAATCCATGTCAGCAAGACTTGAACAATGGAGAGTCAAAAGAAGGGACACTGAGGAGTGGATGAGGCACCGTCAGCTACCTGAAGATCTGCAAGAACGTGTTCGTCGATTTGTTCAATATAAATGGTTAGCTACAAGAGGTGTAGAGGAAGAAGAAATTTTGCTTTCCTTGCCCTTGGATTTAAGGCGTCAGATTCAAAGGCACCTCTGCCTGACACTTGTTCGTCGTGTAAGTTTTTTGTCTCGTTTTTGTATTGTACTTTATCAAAGGGGAACGCATTGCGATCCATTTGGAGCTGTGCAGTTCGTTAAGGAACTATCTTGTTTTGTTGACTAAAATTACTTTGTAGTGTAACTTTCTGTAGAGAGGTTCTATTTTTTGGTAGGTCTCTTGTTAAGCATGAGTTGGCAATTGCTCTTACCAAGGAGTTTATGGATATACAGCTTTGCTCCCTTTGTTGCACCCAGTTTTGCACCAGGCAATAAAGTAGCACCAAGGTTAACGAAATCTATAACTAGTTTTAGGAGTCCAATTTGTGAAAGGGATAGCGAAAATCTTCCTTTCTACTGATTTCAGTTGGATCAACCATCTGTTTTGAACTTTCAACATTTCCATATGGTTCTTCTATTTGGTAACACCATGCTTGCTAAAATTTTCAGGTCCCTTTCTTCTCCCAGATGGATGATCAGCTCTTGGATGCAATATGTGAATGCCTTGTTTCATCATTGAACACGAAAGACACGTTTATTGTTCGGGAAGGAGATCCGGTAAATGAGATGCTTTTCATAATTAGAGGCCAAGTTGAGAGTTCAACAACTAATGGAGGAAGGTCAGGGTTCTTCAACTCCATTACGCTAAATCCCGGTGATTTTTGTGGTGAAGAATTGCTAACATGGGCCTTAGTGCCTAACCCAAATCTTAATCTTCCATCTTCAACTCGAACAGTGAAATGCATCACAGAAGTTGAAGCATTTGCACTTAGAGCTGAAAAGCTCAAGTTTGTTGCAAACCAGTTCAGACGCCTCCATAGTAAGAAACTACAACATGCATTCCGGTACTACTCACACCAATGGAGGACATGGGGAGCTTGCTACATACAAGCTGCATGGAGACGCCATAGGAGGAGAATACTAGCGGAAGAATTGTCAAGAGAAGAGAGCTTGTACTACAGGGGAGGAATGGACCAAGATGATGATTATGGTCGCGAATATCCAGAAGCTGGTGGTAATGCTCCGGATCAGGCAACCGAAAGCCATACTCAGCATCTTGGAGCTTTGGCATCAAGATTCGCTGCTAATACCAGAAGAGGCAAGGCACGGGTAGACCCTGGTGAATCCAGCTTACGTATGCCTAAACTTTTTAAGCCTGACGAGCCTGATTTTTCTGATGATCCTAGTCATTGAAAGGTCAGTTCTTGTTTTTGGGTTGGAGTTAAGAGTTATTAGGTAGGTTGCTTGTTGCCCTGTTACTTGTTCACAGATCACCTTTTGCTGTTTCTTGTTATACAAAAGAAACCATTTATTCCAACCCATACTAGTGCAGTGGTTAACTACTTCACAAATGTAAATTACCTAGCTTTAATCCCAGCGGCACATTTAGTGACACCCAAATGGTTTCATGTAAATCACTGGGACTAGTGAACAATTACAGTCTGAATATTATTTCATTGATAGTCAATCCAATGGATTATGAAGAACACGATTTTGTATTCCCAGGACAGTCCTTCAAAATCTGTTGAAATCTTCACTTTAATCTATTTTTGCTACTTCCGTTTTTGGTATGTAAAGAAAGCATATTAATTTTCCTATTGCTTGTTTTGAAAATGTTAACTTTAACAAGTAACTTGCAGTCAAAGTAATTTTTTTAAAAAAATAAAAAATAAAAACCCATACAGCTAATAAATAAAAAGGATTTGGAAACTCTTGGTCCTAAAGCAACAGTTCCTTCCTAAAATAACTCCATTCCCACACAAAAATTAGTACCGCGTTAATAATATTTTTGGAAACCTAACATGTATAAATAATTTACTTGTTCAGATTCTTTCCAACTCTTTGCTTTGTGTTTTCATTGTGAGTTCCCTTGCAATTTTTTCTTCTCTCGCTAAAAATTCACTCTTTCTTTTCGCGCTTTTTAATTTCTCTATACGTACTATGAAAAAAAACCAATATAACACCATGTCTATTCTCGGTGTTCGGTTTTATCCCACTGAGGTCGAATTGATCAACATTCTCAAAAGATTCTTGAAGGGCAAGTTGTTCCAATGTCCTATCAAACTGGTTGAAATCTATGGAGATCAACCTCCATGGGCGTTTTTCACAGCAGAAGAGAAAGTAGACTACTTTATCACTCCGACAAGGAAGCAGAAGGGATCAGAAGGAAGACATTATCGGACTTGCGCCAATGGGACTTGGAGAGGCCAAACTAGTGCTAAACCCATCAAGAATCACAAGGGATCCGTCGTGGGCTTCAGAAGAAATTATAAATATCAGTGTCATAGTAAAGAAGAAAAGAAAAATAATGGTAAAGATGCTATTAATTGGCTGATGAGAGAATATTTCGTTGGGGATGATTTCTTCACCGAAAACAACATTCCTAAACAGGATTTTACTGTGTGCAGAATCAAGAAATACATAAAGCAGAAAAAGGATAATGATAAAGCGATCGTTGATGATATGGAGGAAGACGTTGTTAAGGGAATAATCGAAGGTATGTTGCACGGACCTGATGCCTGTGCAACAACTTTCATGAATGGGGAATACGATTTGAGAGGATATAACCAGATCAATGACCAAGTATTGAGGAACAGTACCATGGTGAAGCAAAATACAACAGGGGAGAGTAGTACCTTGAAAGAAGATTGTCAAATTCAGCAAGTACAAGGGAACGTAGCTAATGAAATTATTGGAAGCAGCGATTTCTGGGAAATGATAAATGGAATATTGAAATACGTTACTGTAAATATACCTGATGATCCATTGCAGGTTGATGATCAGCCAGCACTTGAACTACTTGTGAATGAGAACATTTTTAACCCTTTCGTGTGATGATTTGCTGTTTAGATATCGATATTTTTGGTGTATGTTTCAGCTGAATAGCTAGCTAAACAATACAAGTAATTCATTAGTTTTCTTTCACTGTGTTCTGTTCTCTTTCATTGCTCAAACATGGGCATCTTTAGTTTTCCAGGCTGCATGCTTCATCTAATAGAGAAAAGGGAATGGTGCCTATTGTACATTGCACAAAAAGCAGGAAGGAAGATTGTGTTCTATGGCATATTAAAACTGAGAGAATTATTCGAAGACTTTTTACGCAATCTCATACTTTGTGTTTTCTCATATAATTAGCTCTGAGACCCAAGTTATGCACAGCTCATTATCAGGTTAATTACCTCAAGATTCCGACCAAAACACTAAGATTTAAATTCAGTGAGAATGAATTCTACTTTGGTTTTTGTTTCTAAGTATGTTACAAATTCATTATACAGTTTGATTTACACTTCTACCATAAGTGGTTGCTTGGATCGACTAATTTTTAAAATTTTTGACTTTTAAACACTTTTTATTTTTTTGATTTTTGACATTTAAGGACTTTTTTATTTTTTGATTTTTTAACTTTTAAGCACGTTTTAAATTTTGAGTGTGCTTTTAAAGTACTTTCTTAAAGCTGAAAATAGTAAAAAAAAAAAAAAAGAGCTAAAAGCCAAAAATTGACATTTTTAAATTATGACTTTTGACTAAACAAAGCTCAGTGGTTAAAGGTAAAGCTTCCAAGTTGTTGGTCATGAGTTTTTTTTCATTTGTTTTAAATAAATTTTTGTTAGTTTTTTTTTTGGGCTTCTTGTGAAAAAATTTTTGGTCGTATCGAGACTAAAAAATAATTTATATTGATTATTTATTTAAGCAATTTTGGGTGGACTAATAAAAGATAATTTATGAGTTTTTTAATTTATTTTTCTGAGGCAGTTGCATATTGATGTGTCTGTTTCAATGATTTCATAATATTTTTTTAACTACTTTAATTATAATTTTATAATATCTTTCAAAAATATATTGAAAAAATCTATTAATATCATATAAATCAATACTAAAAGATAATTTATATTGGATTTCCCATTAGTTCTTTTAGATGGAGGAGTCAATACTTTTTCATTCTGCCAAAGATTTTAGTCAAGATCCTTTGTCTGCCTTATCTGGGATTTTTCCATTAGAAAATTTATTTCCTCATACCTACAGTAGTTGCTTACTCTCTCGTTAACCTGTTGACAGAAGAGTCCAACTTCTACATTCTCATAGAAAGAAAAAAAAGTACGTCAAATCTCCCGCTATGTGCGGCCACACAAGTAGTGAAAAGCTCACAAATGATCACCTTCTGCCTCAGGGCTTTCTAGTCTTTAAAACCACAAACCCAAGATGAAATACATGAGGAAAAGATCAAATATAAACTTGAGGAAACTCACTAAGCCATGTCAATACCATTTCTGTTTCATTTAACAATAAAGAGCATAGATCTAACAATTTTCAGAAACGAACTTTAACAATGAAAAAAGTAGTTAACCAAATGCATTAGAGCCCTGCAAGTAGCTACTAATATTTGCATCAACCTGATTCACCAGAAATTGAGATCGAACCTTTAACAGTGGGGGATTTGATTATGAGTTCGCCACATGTTTGTCGTTCAAAATTTGTGCTAAAATATAATAAAGAGGATACTCATATTTGAACCAAAAATGTAACAGCAAGAGTATATTCAATCTATTTCTAATATTATGAACATATTAGATACTTTTCCCCAAAACAATTTAAGATTTGATCCACAGATCTCTAAGAAATTTTTCTGCCAATATTAATTTACATTCCATAACCATCTTTAAGATATGGATTACATAATGCATTGGCTTCCATCAAACAATAGTACAAAGACAACAATCCACCCAAAATCCTCGAAATTATAGTCAGATCTTTATTTATAAAAAAACTAGAAAGAAAAGACAATTTTCAAGGCAGGAAAAACAAAAGACCAACAAATCCGGCCACCTAACTCGCCGGCGAACATCCATCTCCGGCGATCTGTCACCGATCGGAAACATCCGACGCAAGACGAGATGCGATTGCAGATGATGATTTGCTGTTTAGAGTCTTACTAGAAGCTTCATATATCCATCTCCGGCGATCTGTCACCGATCGGAAACATCCGACGCAAGACGAGATGCGATTGCAGAATGGTACATGACGTCATGGAAATTAGAGCTCTCCCTCGTCTTTCTCCTTAGCTCTTTCGCCTTGTCTGCTGTGAAACATCCCTGGAACTTGGTTCTGGTACGAACCGTTTCTGGATCCGATTTTTTTTAGACCCGAAACCTCCTTGGGCGGCCCAGCTTTAGTAGAACCTGAATCAACGACATAGTCCGGTTCGGAGGACCAGCCAAAGAGTGGGGTCCACCAGCTGGCTGAGGATGACCCGGAAGTTGGTTTTTCGCGGGTTGAATCTGGATTTACCCGATTAAGAGATGGTTGAACTGGAGCAGAACAGAAACAAGAAAATGAAGTTGCCATTGTTGATGGTATAGAGAGAAAATAGAAATCGTCTTTTGATGATTAAAGTTTGTGTTTGGTTAAAGTATGTAAAGACGTGTGAGAATAAGGATAAGATTGAATACGTGGCTATGACAATATAGCTCTTTTATTTATTTGTTTTGGTCGGTCAAACGTTCCACTTGGCTTTTACTTTTACGCTTTTTGCTCTTTCGATGTTGCATCACGGATCTAGGAAACAAGGACTTCACGGAGCTAGATATTTTGGGCCAAAAAATTTTGGGCCAAGATTGGAGGTTCAAGCCTTTTTGCATGGTCAAAATATTGATTGTTGTTGTCAAACAATGGTAAAGAATGAGACATTGATGGTAACTAGGGATACTTGATTTAAGGTATCAAATGCTAAGTTGAAGCATAAATTAAATATATTTTACACATAGGAAATAACATTTCATTATCATACCTTGCAAAATAAATAATCGTCTCAAAGAATTTACATATTGTTTTATTTTATTTTTTCACACATATAATAGTAGTGGAGTGTAAAGGATCACTTTCAAGCACATTTTGTGCCTTGATCATACCTCTAAATTGTTGTTCTATAGTGTGTATGTATGTATATATGTGTGTGCGTGATCATTTTCGATAACGTAATAAGTTATAGGGAGTAAAAGATGCTTATTTCTATAGTCCAATTATAAAAATCAACTTTCAAAAATATTGATCACTATCCACCACAAAACTATAACATATTGAGTGAAGTACTGCACAGGATCGATTATTGAAAAAATCAATAAGTTAAAATCTCAAAAAGATCAATATGAAAATTATTCAAAAAATGAGACTAACATAAACTTTGAAAAGAAAAATGTATAATTTATTAATACATATAACAACATTGTCGAGATTATTAGGAACTCATTCTTTCCAGTGATATTTGAAAATGAAGGATTCCGTCGTCCGCTAAAGGGAAGACAAAAATTTGATCTAATTCCAGAAAACAATAACAAATATAATGTAATTCCACAAAATGGGATTTTAGGCAGGGTAGACATTGTTAAAAATTCTCGATCATAAAAGTGAAGTTCGAATACTAAAAAAAAAAAAGAGAAAAGGAAAAGGAAGTCACCACCATGATAAATTTTCAAGTATAGAGTGACGGATGAAAAAATATTTGAGAATTATAAGAATAAACGTAATTTTTAAAATAATATATAATTTTATATAAACTATTATTCTTCTATTTAAAATGATTTTTTAAAATAATTATGTACAAACTTTCCTTAAAAACTCTACTTTTTTTGTTTTAGAGACAAGGCCTAAGTTATATATATGATCATTGACGGTCTTTTGGGCTTAATAGGAAGGCCCATTTAATTCCATTTTGGCAAATTTTCACATATAGTTATTCAAAAATATATTAATCATGCTATATAACTATAGTTTGTGTAATTATATTTCATAACTTTAATTATAATAACGTTTATATAATTCACGCACCATTTATGTACGTTTGTATATTTCGGTATACAATTCATAGACAATGTCTGTATAATTCACTATACAATTCGCAGTTTTTGGATAATTACGTACAAAATTTGTATAAATCGCGCAAATTATACAAAACTCAAATTGTAATTACAGTTAAATGTTTTCCGTGGGCCATAATTAATTCAAACAATAACTATGTTAGTTAATTAGCTAGTATATGTTTGCTTAACCTCGTAATTTTTTCTATATTTATTAAGGCAAACAACACGAATCTCATTAGTTTATGAGCAGATTATTTTTCTTCACGTGAGTTTCTAATATTATGAGTCTTACTAGAAGCTTCATATACATTATCTAGCGTGTCTAGATACATTAAATGTAATTTGTTTAAGATACATTTTATTTATGTAGATTCTCATGTATCTAACTCTCTTACAAACCTCTTTCTGTGTATCTATATTTCAGAACATATCTGGTAACCCAGATGCATATATCTAGAATCCCATGTACACACATATATATATAGTGATTCACATGTATTTGAGATACATAGACTATCTCAGTCTGAGAATGTGCACTGAGAGTGAAAGGAAAATAGAAAATGGTTTACTTTTGCCCAAATATCATTCGTTTCACTTCCTGAATTTTTCTGGACACATTGCAATGTTTGTTTCCCTTTTAAAACATAGGAATCAGTAGAGAAATGTTTTATGGATCTCTTTTGTTTTGTTAGAAATAATGAGTACTACTAGTAAGTGTAAGAGAGAAATTCAGATCCAAATGGCGGCTGAAGCATAAAAGAACACACGAAAAAACAATATATGGGCATTGATGTCTATCTCAGAACTATACAAATACATGTCTACACAAATTGTGTTGTGTTAGTCATTGGTATATCAATATTAAAAGAAGGTCCACCAATATTTGTTTCTGAAGAATTTGAGAATTTGCCTTTCTTGGACCAAAGCCAAATCTTTGAAACAGAGAAGCTCTCTCCTTTAGTCCTAGCACTGATCTTTTTCCCTTCTGAAATAGCTTTGAGAATCTTCACATTAGGCAAAGCAATTTGCAACTCTGAATCACCTACTACATATTGAAATGAACCCATTGAGAAACATCTCCTTGCATCCAAATTACAGCTACTAATTTCCCCTTGACTACTTTTGTCTTCATGATTTTCGCTCAGACTTCTGAATTTACCTAACCTAACCGAAAAAACTCTCATTTCTCCAACATTCTCCACATTTTGAACGTTTGCAATTCCATCTTCTAAATGGAAATTCCATTGTTCGTTTGGCTCCAAAGACATAGAAATCCCGGAACTAATAATACCTCTACATAGAGGACAAGTTGAGTTTGAGAGGAGCCATGTGTCTATACAATGAGTATGAAAAGCATGGCTACAAAATGGGAGCAATCTGAGCTTGTCATGTTCTGAAAATTCACATAAACAAACAGCACAATCAAATGGCTCCTTCAACCCTTTAATATTCTTATAGAGAAACACAGGCAGAGTATCAATTATAGCTTGGTCTAAACCAGAATCATGCTGACGAAACAGCTGTTGAAGTTGCCTTTGGATAACTTGGGAACCAGATGATTCTGGGAATCTATTGGATTGAGAAATTGATGAAAAGGAAGAAATCTTTAAACAACACCTAATAAGCAGATGCAGAAGACCAAACACAAAGAACACAATAGCAATAACTACAATTGTCCACAGGAGAATTGGACTGATTCTGCTCATGGATAACAATTTGGAGAAAAAAAAAATTTTGACAGAAAACTGGGGTGAAAAGGGTGTCCAAAAAGCTGCAGGGTAAAAACCAAATCTTTTTTTTTTCCTCCTTGCTTTATATGAACATTTAAAGAATATAAAATGAAGACTACCCTTTAGCTGATTCGAGGTATAGAAAAGATGAAATAGTCAAGAGATGTCCAAGAATCGCCCCAAAATAGAGACAGCATACAGAGAATAACATAACAGAAGGAATAAAAATCAAGAAAATGCAGGTGACCTACCTTAAACAGTATATGTGATTGATTTAATATATGTTGGATTTGATAGGTGGTGCAGAAGAGGATGTGTCCATACAAATAAACAAGTGATTTGATAAGTTGCTTGTCAACACTGTGCTTAGATGTGGACAAAAGAAAAGAAGTAAAAATGAAAGGCAAAGATGAGACTGCTTCCCAGATATGAAGGCAGAACAGTTGTATGACATAAAGTGACTTTTTCAAACATTGCCACATGTGTCTTTGTCACTGAGTCCTTTTTGTGTATTTTGTGGATGCAATTATCTTATTCCCTGGACAACATTGTCCCTTGTGGATTGCTTAAAACACTGTTTAATAAGTAAGCACTCCGTCTCAATTTATCTAATTAGTTCAGTCTACCTGTTTTACACGTATTTGTCGTATCAATTTAAAAATTATATATAAATAATATTTATCATTAAATAATTATAATATTCATATAAACAAAATTAAGTTTTGTGAAAACAATCTCTCTATCTCTATTAGATAATGATAAGATTTGTGCATGTTGTTGTTGTTGTTGTTGTTATATGTAAACAAAATAAAATAAATACTATTAGTTTGATACAATAGCTTGGTCTATTGTGAAATGCCAAATAATTCAATTGCTTACAATATAGATATATTAATAATTTTTTAATACATAAAGTAATAATTTAGAGTTGAATAATTAGAAGTTCAATAAAAATTTAATGTAACAAAAGATTCCTTAATATAAAAGGAGTAGTTTAATGTTTCCAACATAATTTTACTGAATTGTTTTCTTTTAAAATTTGTTATATTACCTACTTTTATTAACTAAATATTTGATGTCAAAATTTTAGCTAATTATTTATATAGAATGGTCTTAAATCACAAGTAAATTTTAAATATAAAGAAATTCTAATCCAAAAGTAAATCTTGAAACTAAATAAATGAAAGATAAAATAATAAATTGAGAAAAATAGTGAAAAGATGATTTTATCTAAAGTAGAGTCTCTTAATGAATGACAAAAAATTCAAACAATAGTTTTAAGGGTCTTTATACTTTCAATATAGTATAGATTAGTTTCACTTTGACAAATGTTTTAAGAAAAGAAAAAAAATTGTAGTCTAAAATAAATTAAATATTTATCTAATGATAAATTATTTTATTAAGTGTATACTAGACATTCTAAAATGATATTATTATTAAATATAAAAAAATATTATTTGATGTCAATATCTTTGGTTTGTTAGGAACTAATTAAGTTTCCACTGCTTTCATGTTACTCTTTATATTTGAAGGTGCATTCATCAAGCAACCTTGCAACAAAAACTACCTTTTCAAAATTAATTAACAAATGGGGTAGTCAAAATGGTACTAAAACATTGCAACTAATGATTAAAAAATCTCCCATTCATATTGCTTTTCTCATCTTCAACTTTGACAAATGTAAGTCAAGCCCCACAAACAATACATGGCATGATTAATTTGGTCTACCATTTCCCCTATAGGTGTACATATATTATTTTAGAGTAAATTACACATCAGACTGGTCGACCAAAACTAATTATATTCCTTTATCCGATATATAAATATATATATATAAAAATATACATTATTTTATCAAAAATGTATATTATACATAAAAAAAAATATTGGCTATTTTTGGGTAGTCGGCTATTTATGTCATTTAGTTCATTATTTTATGCACATCATTTTCTTCTGTATTGCCTCTTTGTCAAAAGCCTGTTTTCTACTCATCCTGTTAGGTCTACTTACCATATTATTAAACTTTGGCCTTAATTATGCATTTTTGTATCCCTTCACAATGATGGTCCCGTGATGGAGGGATCAAAAGAAGATAAAGAAAGGACACGAAAGTTCACTTGGTAAATATTAAACATTTCTAATTATATCTTTTTCTTTAACTGTTAAAGTATTTTACTGGTTTGACTTATGACAAAGAAGCGCATGGGGTATTTGTTAAGCAGCAAAATCATTGAAGATTTTGATTTTAACTAATCTATGTGGGACAATTGGTACTTCTAATCTATGTGATGTCCATTAAGGCTACCGACAAAGTAAAGTTGTTGGAAAACTGTGTCTTTTTTTCATGTTTGTTCTACTTGCCCAATAGAAAATCTGGTAATGTTTCTTAGTCAAGATTGATGATAGTTCAAGAACCATTTAAGCTATAGTTAGGTGTAATTAAGGCGTTTGGTCCTAGGATTTGAGGTTCAGATTTATTTATTTATTTATTTGAAATCAATTTGTTTATGATAATTTGCACAAATTTTCAACTTCAATTTTAAATATTAAATTCTCAAAAAAATAATAGAAGTAGTAGTAATAATAGGATTTTAAATTTCAAGTTATGATTTCAATTTTTAAAATAGGTAAAATTTAACTAGTGTATTTATATTTTGCAAAAAAAGATTCATCATTTTAAATTTTGCAAAAAATAAATCAATGATCGATTTGAAGA
>DF357277.1:142993-191148 GCA_000787875.1 Solanum virginianum | reverse complement strand
TGGTACTTGTAAACTAATCAATGATCGATTTGAAGAGATTGTTCATACCACATGGAAAAATTATATTAAAGAAATAGTTAGTTACTACTATTATTGACTAGTGAATATTTGTAAAATTGTGCGTATTTAAAAGTTTGTAATAACATATAATAAAAGAAACATATAGATATATCATTTATTTTTGTGTTGCCTTGGAATATCTTGATTAATGATTTTTTGTAAAGTTATATGTATTTGAAAGTTTCTAATAACATATAATAAAATGAATGTATAGATGTGTGATTTATTTTTGTGGTGCCTTACGATATGTTATACTTTGTTTATGAAATGTGATTTGCTCATTTGATACGATTATATATAAGAGTGGGAGAAAGTTTTGATAGTTTTTCATAAATTGTGGGGATATCATATTTGTAAGAAAAATATAACTTTAGAAATACATGGAGTATAAAATTTCAAATTCAAATTACAATTCGAAATCTACAAACGGACCCTAAGTCTTACCGGAAATTTTCAAAGGTCGTTAGGCTATCTAGAACGAGAAGAAACAGTTGACAAAACAATGACCTATGAGCTGAGTAGTTGTGGAAATATTTGCACTCAATCTTAGCTAGATTTCATGTCCAGTGATTCACATTTCATACATATATCTAATGTGTAATTCTAAAGGACACCTGTTAAACTTAATGTATATAACTAGTGTTGAAATATATTAGTGTTATGCTATGAAAAGGGGAAGCCTGATACACTAAAGCTCCCGCTATGTACAGGTTCAGGGAAGGATCCAACCACAAAGGTCTATTATACGTAACTCAACCACATTAATAGTGTTATGCTATAGAAAGCAAAAAAACCTTTCAAGTTTTGCAAAGATGTAGACTCAATGAATGGAGCTCCTTCTATAACTTTGATCAGATCTTAATTGAAAAAGCATTTTACAACAAATGATGAGAGTTTTCAAAGCTAAGGATCTCTAAATATGAACTCACTGACCTCATCATGCATCAGATCGGTCGAATCGTCTAGTGTCATCTTGAATAAACACAAGAAAAGCAAAAGAACCTTTGTTCTTAACAATTCAAATTATATGACAAAGAATTTCTCCAAATATGGAAAGTATAAATAGGGAATTTTGTATCCAGGCCTTTGGGTTGGAGCCTGAGTGTGATTTGTTAGACCTCACTGCTGAATACGGACGCAGACACGGATTTCTCTTCATGTTCCTTAATAGAATTGATGATGGAAGCAACTTCCTTCATGTTAGGCCTTGCATCTGGTGATGTATTTATGCATGTGAGAGCTACGTGTAACAGATTGATCATTCTTTCTTGATTTGCACCAGCTGTAACAAGGGACTTGTCGAAAACTTCACCAGTCCATTCCTCTCTAACCACTGAATTTACCCACCTAGCCAAATCATATCCACTAGCCTGAACAGGCTTACCTGTTAGCAGTTCAAGAAGTATCACTCCAAAACTATAAACATCCATCTTGAAGGCGTTACGTGCAGCAATTGCAACCGAATCATCTTCTCTGATGCCATGATCACTTTGAGCAACAAATGGCTGGTCTTGATTGTTGGGCATTAGACCATACTCGCTGATACAGGCTTCCATGTTATCGTTCAGCAGAATATTGGTGGATTTCATGTTTCCATGAGGAATGTCGTCATTCTGAAGGCCTTCATGCATAAAAGCTAAGGCTTCTGCAACACTGGATGCAATAGCTAATCTGCTCGTCCACTCGAAAATTTGGCTGTCCTGAGATGCTGAAATGAACAGTTATGCAGTAACTTTACCTTTCCATATTCATTCTCCAAGTACAATATACAAACTTGTGACTACTTGATTGTTTTTAACAGTTCAGTTATATTTACTAATGGCGTAAAAGATAGTGATACAATCAGATCACTGATATGGTATTTAATTATAGGTTTAAAAAACTATGCTAATCAGATTACTCTTGTATCATTCTATGGCAAGAAATTCATGTGAGAAATGATTTATTATAAGGGAGAATAATGAAGATTGCTCAAATAGTAAACTTACAATGGAGATGCCTGAATAGACTGCCATTCTGCTGGTACTTGTAAACTGTTAGCTTCTCTTGTTTGGAACTATAGAAGGCAACAAGGGGCAACACATGAGGATGCTTCATTCCATGTATTCTCTGCATCCTCTTCTTGAAATCGTCTTTTGAAATATTCCAACCACTGATCCTCTTCACAACCAATGTTATTGCATAAACATTGACCTTGTATGCACTTCCATGTTTTCCTTTCCCAATCAATTCAGCTGGAGCTCGAAGCAAATCCTCGAATCTCAATTTATTATCCAGAGGACTTGAAAGGATTTCAAATGATGCTGAAACCATGGAACTTTCGGAAGATGTTATTGAATATTCTGACCTGTTTTTAGGAGTCTTTGATTCACCAGAAGAACTACTAGTTTTAGTCTGATCCTTTGATTTGCTCATTTTCTTTGTTATGCATTTATAAAGCTTCCATACAAGTAGAAGTATGATAATCAGCCCAATAATAGCATAGCCAAGATAGATGAAGAATGAGACTTTTTTCTTCTCAGCAACTGGAAGAAGAGGTGGAGATGGCGAGGGTGGACATGTAATCGACAATGGCCCTCCACATAATCCAGGATTACTCAGAAAACTGTTGGAACTAAACCGGCCCTTGACATTAGGAACTGGACCAGTTAAGTTATTGTAGGAGACATTGAATTCTACAAGATTGGAAAAATCAAATTCAGGTATTTGCCCTGTTAGCTGATTTCTATCAGCCAAAAAAGTTAGCAACCCTGAGATTCTTGACATATCGGGTATCTGCCCTGAGAACACATTGTCTGAAATTACAAACCTTTTCAAATTGCTCAACCGCGAAAGAGAGCTTGGTAAATTGCTTGATAATTTGTTACCACGCAGGTACAAATGTGTGAGATGCCTACAGTTTGATATTTCTTGTGGTAAAGTTCCAATTATTTCATTTTCGTTCAAGCTCAGTACAGCAAGAGAAGTAGCCTCACAGACAAAAGCAGCATCAAGAATCCCGCTGAGATTCTTCTGATCAAGAACGATATTTTTCACGTGTTGCTGTCCTGAATCACAAGTTATCCCTTCCCATTTGTTGGTACATGGATCAGATGATAAATTCCATCCAAAGTTCGCGTCTTTTGGGATGTTCCCAAGTGAAATCTCGTTCATAAACTTGACTAATGCTTGCCTCACTTCCAGAGTCTCTGAACTTGCAAGTACTAGCAACATATGAAAGATAATACCCAAGATTACCCATCTTGTAATCGGAATCATTGCTGGTGTGAAGAAGTTGAAATCTCTTCAAACGTCTGCTTCTTCCCCGCGTAAAAATTCATAAAGGGGTTAGTAATTGGCTATATGCAACAAGCAGAATGCTAACAAAGTAGTACGATTTATGAATAGGTGTATAGCTAAAGATAAAACGGCCAATTGGCATATTATGCTAAGACAAGGTCAATGTAGTGCAGACTCAATCGTCACATAGGCCGGCAAAACTGTTAAAGATTTGCATGATTTCTCCTTCTAAGTTGGTTTCTGATTGGATATACTGATTAACAATGTTCCAAATGGTCCTTTTTTGTACATCACAATATCAAAACTACATTATTCTATGACTTTCAGAAGAACAATGTATATAAAATGCTAGATATGCCTACATACAACATAAAAAAAATATATGAATAAGTTATAATACGATAGAAGACAAATATATACTACTACAGTAATGAAAAACCAGTAATTTTTCCTTTTTCTTGGTTACAAGGAAACATGTCATCCTTCAGCTAAAACGTGAAAGGAACAAATGAACTTATTCTCTGGGAAAATCACTGCTGTAATAGAAAATAAGATTCAAATGGATGATGTGCTAATTAAGAGTCCACATCATACTTGTGAAATCATCTTTCGTGTGATTTATTATTCTCTATTCTACTGTTCAAAACTTCTGGTTGATTTAGACACTCCGCACTCATATACACCGGGGTGGCTTCGGTTTCAAGGTTACATCTAGTCAAAATTATTTACGCTCGTATTCCAAATCAAGCCAAACAAATTGAAAGTATAATAGAACTGTGAATCCATATTGTGCGTTAATTGATAATCGCAAATTCTGAAACAGGCTATATATATAAGAAAAACAGAGAAGTTCTGAATCATTACATTCAAACATCCATTGTATATGAAGAAGAAAAGATACAAGTTGGTCTTCAGTTTTGAATTACAATTGAACATAAAAGTGATTACTGCATGTCCTGAGGCTACAAAAATAATGATCATGATCAATAAGAAAAGAAACTCCAACTAATCCTCGAAAGCAAAATTAATAGACCATAATCTAAAATATTCGGTTCAGCCATATAGAACTTACATCTGCCTATTCGAAAAACCCAAAAAATATAATGGTTCAATCAAGATGAGAAATTAACGCATTTTAAAAATTTGGCTTCATGATGATGTGTTGATGGAAGAAAGAAGAGCTTGCAAGGCATGAATTTGCAGCCTTAAATGCAAAATGTATCTAGCAGTTTGGAGGAGCAGTTGATGAGAAGGCAATTGTCTAGCTCCTGGGACTAGTCTCTGCAGCTTCATCAATTTGTCTTGTTGGTGTTGAAGTGAAATATTATTATCATTGAAAACATTGTCCCTTCTTGATCTCCTCTTCTTCCCCCTTGATCTCTTTGTAGTTTGTATTGTTTTCATGACCACCCTCTCTACACCACCTAACCTTTTTCTGGAACCCATCTTTTGACTTAGAGATATTGCTTTTGGTTCATGAAGTTTACTCGAAGAAACAGCTATATAGACACAAAAGTGCTACTATAACGCAGCTGGCACAACATGTGTCAATTCTTGGTGCACATAATAAACTCTTGCATGTGATGGCTTTGGTGTGACACTTAGATCGACTCATGTTATATGTCTGGCCTATACTTTAACAGCAACATTTTTTAAAAAAAATTTCGGCATTTGATATCTACATTGAAATTCGATCCATCTGGAATTGTATTGCTTAGCCCTCATTCGAGGGAATGCACTTCCTTCGAAAAAAATTTTATATTCAAGCTCAAACTTGAGACATCTGATTAAGGAAGAAACAACTTCATTTACTACACCACATTCAACAATACAATAGATAAATCTTCTTTTATATGGTCAAGTTAAAGTTAACCTATAACATAAACTCTTGCAAAAAACATGATATCATGATAAATATGAAAAGTAAAGTAATTAGTCATATATTATATACCGTCACTATTTAAATCTTAATTTTTTTCTAGATTATATATATTTTGAGTCAAAGATCTATCAAAAATTATCATGGTAAAAGTCAGATTTACATACATTGTATCCTCTTCCGACTATATATACATATCTAACATCATTCTCAATATGACATGTCTAAATAAAAGAAAAGTATTATGGACAACTAAGATTTTGATGAATGTGTATGTTCAAGTAGAAGAAGTGGATAACGAATGCTCCACATCTGTGCATAGGAAAATTGTGTGTGATGTCATGTGAGTAACAGATAATGTGGGGGAAGCAATTAAAGATCAAGTGGCATTTCTGCGCTGCCGGATTTGGCTGGCGATGACACCGCACATGCCTTGACAGCTCTCTCAAATTGAGACCACCACCTTACTTTTGATTGTGTCTCAACATCCATAAACAACAATTAACTGAAGGAAAAAAATAATAAGAAAATTTCACTTTTGACATCTTAACTTTCTAATAAACGGTTTACACAACATGGGAAATGGGAAATAGTTTCTCTTAGAACAATAAAAAAGTTGTGAAAAAAATGGAAAATTTAATGGGAAATGAGAATTTGTTAATTTGTCTAATATCTTGTCTGTTTGCACAAGAATTTTATGTTACCTACAGGCTACAAGGGAAAATATTTCTTTTTGTAAGTACTAAAACCTCTTATTTTGACTTTTTTCCCTTGTGGTTTAAACTATAAATTTTACGAATCTTGATTGGTGATCCAAATTATTTTCTTCCAGACAATGAAGCTTGGTTCTCAGAATACGGGCCTAAACTGGAATTTTCATTCGGACTTACATAAATATGTTATATTAAGAAAATATTTATCATATATAATAATAATAATAATAATAATATTGTTTTCACTGAATACTTACAATACATCTCACATAGAATAAATTTATAAACACGTATAATACAAGTTTGTTGATGAATAATATATTTATTACACATTTTAATACATTATATTGCATGCATAATTTGTTTTTAATATAATTGTAACTTTATCATACTATTGCAATATATTATTATAAATAATAATAAATAAAAAATATTACTAAAATTATTAGTTATTTGTTAAAAAATACTATGTAGATAATTTTTCCTTCTATCTTTTTCATTATGGATCCACAGAGCCCAATAAGAACACATGAATAACAGCAGCAACTTTTCAACACTTCAATTGGGTTGGACCATTTTTTTTCCCCAAAATCACATTATGTTGGACCTGGAAAATGATCCTATCAGATTATTAGGCAGGAAAGATCCAATAAGTATTTGATTCCTCCTCCATTGCATGACAGCAAAAGAAGGAACAAAAACAAAACAAAAGATTTAGTTTGTGACGGACAATCTCTTCATTTTTCCTAAAAAAATTTGATAAAATATTAAGCAATGTTATAAAGTTTAAATTTAAAAGTTGTCCAACGAATTAAGCTAATCGATCGAATTTTTGTCTTTACAATATAGTCACAAAATGGTTTGTTGATCCAGAAGGTAAACATCTTTTGAAAAAAATAATAATATAAAAATGTAGAAGTCAGGTATTATTAAGATCGTTATTTGAATAACGAGTTTTATTTACAGAATGTGACCTAACTTATTGCATAAAGGTAACATAACTTTTAGTCTTTTACTCCCTCCGTCCATCTTTATTTGACCTCTATATTATTTTAAGATGTTCAATCATACTTGTCGGGTTTATGAAGTTAAGAGGTAATTTTACACTTAGTTCCTAATTTACCCTTGTCATTAATTATTGTCATTTTCTTATTACATTTTTCAATATATTGTATTAATTATATTTAAAGGGTGATTTGGTAAAATTACCCCTATCATTTACTACTTTTTAATCTCCGTGTCAAGTCAATAGGGGATAAGTAAAAACGGGCAGAGGTAGTAACACTTTTTTCATATTTGAGCATCATTAATGAAGCCAACTTTTATCATTTTGCTTAATCTTTACTTATGGCACCTTTCACCAACTTAAAAGTGCTCAATAATTTTCCTTTGCCTAGACATCACCTTTTTCTTAACCAAAATAGAGGACCACGCAATTATAACTATTATGGCGGGATTAAGGAAAATTAGCCCTCAAATCACTAGAAATAGACCCCCCACCACTCTAAAACAACAATCATTTAATTGATTAATTATTTCATATATAGTGGTTTTTACTTGTTCTGTCACCTTCACAAAAAAAAAGAGAGGTTTCACTTTTTTCAAAGATTGGTTAACCGTGTAAAAAATTAACCATTAACAATATCTAATAAAATTTATTAGTATAAGTTAGGCAAGAATTCATGTATTATTTTGTATAAAAAATTAAATTATAAAATAAGAGTATGATATTTTTAGAAAATGGAAAAAAGAGTATTTTTAAAGATAAAAATTGTCTTTTAAAAAATAATCCTTACGTAATATTATTGTGTATCAATATTCATTAGATAACAATTCAGTCGTTATTTTTCACAGCATAATAATTTCTTAATTGTAATTTATTTTATGATATATAGAAGCATCACGTCATAGTCGACGTGCTTGCTTTAGCTGGTAACAGCCGATTGACGTGCCTTCTTCAGCTACTTCATTTTATTATGCCATTTTTATTAATTATTTTATAGCTGCTACAACTATGAATTTGTAATATTGCCAATAATTAATTATTATTTTTAAAAAGGCAACTCTTGATTAACATCTCTGTTTCAACTACTTGATTTTAGTATGTCGTTTTTATTAATTATTTCTCCAGTTGCTTCAACTCTGAATAATTTAAAATATTTAAAAAATAAATATAAATTTTGATTGACTCTCAAAATTTTATATGTGCAATATTAAATTGAAACAAAATAAGTAATACATACAATTTAAAATAACATAAAATGTGTTATAAATCGCAATTAACAACTTAAAATTTTAAAATATATATATAAAAAATCTGTCAATGTCACATAAATCAAGATAAAACAATAACATGTGTTGGGCCATACCAAAATGACCCCTTAATAAAAAAAATTCTTTAAAAAAAGACCCAATTTAAACGAAGAAACAAAAAACACAACACAAGAATTAGTTAGTTCAATCCAACCATCACATTTGACAAGACTAGTAAACTTAATAATTAACGATTTTTTGTTATGCAAAATGTCCTTACTTATTTTCAAATTGATCTTTCTATTGTTGTTTGAATATAAAGGATCGTGTGTCAATTCGTAACGGAAATATCTCAAAGTTTGAAGAGGAAAGTGGTCCTAAATGGATGAGCCAAATTTCTCCAAAACTGTAAATAATAGGAATAATGGTCCCAAGAGAATATTAATTCACTAGAAAGGAGGAAAGAGACGAGCGGGATTTGTGTGAGAGAGAGGAGAGAGAAAGAGAAACAATTGATTTATTTATTTAATCAATAATTGTAATTTTTATCAGTGAATACAATTATATCAAAATTTATTGTATTCAGTTCGTTGATACAGATCAATTGTATCAAATATATTACGAATACAATTTGTATCCGAATACATTGTATCGAAGAGTACAATTGTATTATTTTTGTATTTCGTAACAAGTTGTATGAAATGTAATTTGTAACAAATTGTATTTGTATTCATTTGTTGCCTTGTGTATTGTATTTATGTGTTAACATGTGTGTTTTATGTTGCCATTTGTATTTGTACCACTAATTAGTACCATTTATATTTATATCACATATTATTATCATATGGATCGTCGATTATTACTATTCGTATTACACACACAAAAGGGCATGTGAGAGAGAGTGCAAAGAGAAGAGAGAGGTGAGCAATAGAGCGAGAGCGAGAAATTTACTATAAAATTTTAATTATAATTATGAATCATAATCTTTTTAAACTATAGTTATGTGTAATAAATATGTATCACATATTTGGCTTATTATGCTTTTTCATATTTATTTACTCTATGCACTTCAATATGTAGTCCAAATTAACTCGTAATTTTTTTAATTAAAATAGTTCAATCTTTTCTAAAAAATTAATATATAATATATAATCATAATAAATGAAAAAATAGTTTTCTAAGGTACTAAAAATTATATTTATAAAAATCAATAAAGCAATTGAAATTTTGCAAGAATGGAAGGGGTTAGATTATAACATGCATTTTAGTCGATTTCAATTTAATCAACTTTTAGACAAATTATTAATCTATTAACTCAATCTATTTTAACTCGCTCAAATTCAGACCCGACATCATTCGACACCTCTATTTTTGTAGGGATTTTTTGTTCACATGTTCTTTGTTTCTTGCTCTCTCTTACGTCTCTTTCCAGCTTTTCATCTTTTCTTTTTACTTTTTGGGTCATGAATTGTTCCTTCAAACACAAGTATATAGTGGGATTGTACGTCTTTTTCTAATTTCCACATTTGCCCATAGAAACGGGTTGAAAAGGGAGAACATACGTTGATGTTACGTTGTAATAAAAAAATTTAAATTATTTATTATGATAGTTAAAATTCAAAATTTAAACTGTGTCACATGAATTTTTCATGCAACATACACTAACTAGTTGTTATAAATTTAAGAACATATTCAGAGAGCCCAGTAAAAAAATGAAGAGGGTAACTGTTATTGACAAAAGAGGGTCATCTGAACTTTGAAACAAGAAGTCTGTCTTGTAAAAATTACATAAAATAGAAAAAAATAAATTGTCAGTCTCATTATTACTATACATTTAATCTCAACTACTGGAATGATTGCCTACAAAAACCTAAAGGAGTCTAACTACCATAAACTTAATAAAACAAAATGTAACCACCTAACTCCCTGCACTTCAAATTACTCATTGTCCATTGAACTCAAAAAACATTGTTCTTTTGTTACCTTTTTTTTTTTTCTGATTATTCCCATTAAAGTCCGATTAATTCGAGTTCACCAGATAGGAGGTCTCTTTTTAACTTTGATTGTTGCATGAAAGCTATCACCTCTTACAACAATAACAACATACCCAATGAAATCCCACAAATGAGATTTGAGGAGGGTAGAATATACACATACCTTACCACTATCTCATATAGATAGAGATATAGAAATAAATAATAAAAATCTTGTATTCGAAAGGAGCAAACAATTAGTCCTATATCATTATTCACCTGCTATCAAATAAAATGTATAATGTCATGTTTTATCTTCCCTATTCTTGACAATATATTGAGTTTAACCCCCTATTAACGACAATCATTTTAAGAAAGTAAACAATAACAACAATAACATACCTAGTGGAATCCTATAAGTGGGGTCTGGGGAGAGTGGAATATACACAGACCTTACTACTACCTCATAGAAGTAGAGAAGTTATTTCCTGGGAACCCTCGTCTCAAAAATCCATAAACAGAATAAACTAGATATGACAAAAAGAAAAGGAAAGTGAGAACTGTATATACGATCTTTATTCATTTTTATTCATCGACTTTAATATATCAAGAGAAAAACACTATCTTTATCATGTTTTACCCTTAGCACTAACCATTCATTTTAAATTTCTTTATTTTGTGTGAAAAAAGGAGTAATTAAATTTTATAGTACATTTCCCTCCTGTTGTGATAATAATATCATAATATCCTATTAAGTTTAGATACATTTCAACTAATTTTATATACGTGCGATACTTAAATCATATGAGCACAAGTACCAATAACTTTGTCCACTAGAAGTCAATCTCTTTGTCTCTATATTAAAATTTTAACTTGAGACCCCATAAATCCACTTTATTAACACTGGATTACATTCTTGATGGCATATTATCCAACAAATCAACAAAGATATGCCTATAAGTAAAATAATTATTTTTACCTACTCAAGGCAAAAATAAAATTGAGAACACATATCCTCTCCAAATTTACTTATAAAATTACCTAGGTAATGAAGTTGTTATTGTTCACTAATAATGTGCTAGTTCTTTACTAGTTTCAATATATCACTTGTCATTTTTTTAGGTTACCAACAGACTTGCTATAAAAGCTACGTCTAGTTGACATCCAAGTAGTAAACTATTACTCATGATTCTAATAATTTTCATAAATGTTAGGTGTGTTTGCCACTTGAAGTTTTATTTAACATTTGAGGGAATTGGTTTTGTCAATAGTGATGGGATAGTGGTAACGACAAATAATGAAAAACAAATGATAATATGTAAAATATGATAAAAATAACACGTATAAGACAGATAGAGATAACACATGATATACAAACATGACTTATACGATTAACCCACTATATCACAAAGTCAGTCATCAATCTACCCTTACTAATATATTATCCTTCTACCCTAACACGCAACCTTCATTCCGTTCTATCTAAGGTTATATCATCGGTGAGATGAAGTTTCGTCATATCTTGTCTGATCACCTCCCCCTAATACTTCTTTGATCTACCTCTACTCCTTTGTGTAATCTCTAAATCCAGTCTCTCGCACCTCTTAACAGGAGAATCGGTACTTCTACTCTGCATATGTCCAAACCATGACAGTTTCGCTTTCTCAGATCCTACTTGTAAAATTCCATGGGATATGTTATTGTTATTGTTGTTTTGTCAATAGTAATTTTTTAAGAATAAAAAGAATAATAGGAAAATTATTCAATGTTAAAGCAGCAATATGATTTGTCAATCGTACAGCAACAAAAGTAAAGACCCACATCTCATCTGTCACAGGACCCCATTTTTTAACTAATCCACCTCTCCTCTTATTGGGGAAAAAACAATTTAATTGCAAACTACTACTACTCTCAAACAAGAAAATTAATAAATGTAACAAACGTACTCCCTAGACCCACAAAAATTCAATACACACACCATATCTGCAGATTTTTGGTGTCCAATTTTAGTAATAATACCAAAAATCAAAGTTCCAGTTTTTATATTTTCCAAGAAGATTGAATAAAAAAGGTGACAGCTTTGCTACAGAGTTACAGAGTCGGTGAATTGAGTAGGAATCATGTGATTTTTGCTCTCTCCTTTCTTACTAGTCTTTTTTTTTCCTTCTTGGGGTAATATTTTTTTCTTGGTATTTTTGTGTTTGCAGCTTTTTCTTGAGGTTTTTTCATGTTCGATGGCCTCAAGTGCTTCAAGATTCATCAAGTGTGTTACGGTTGGTGATGGAGCCGTGGGAAAGACGTGTATGCTAATTTGCTATACCAGTAACAAGTTTCCTACTGTAAGTAGGGCGTATTTTTATTTACTTTCTCTTTTCCCCAAAAGATCCATGTGGGTTTCTTGATATGTGCCTCATTGCTTGTGTTTGATGCCTAGATAAACAGGATTTTGATTTTTATATGTGGATTTAGCAGCTTTTTCCTTCTTTTTTCTGTTTTTGGTGTTTCTTCTGATTTTTTACTTTTAGAATATGCTCTCTTTTTGCCCCTCTGTGGTTTTTTGTTGCTTTATCTGACCTATTCTTGAATAGCCTTCTTGGATTGTGTAATGTGTTCTCTTGGTTATGCTCCATCCTTGCTCCCAACCAGTTCACAAAAGTAAGGGGGAGGGGGAGAAAAATCAGCCTAAGAAAAATGTAGTGCTGACCTAATCGACTTTGGGGAATCTTAATAGTTCAGTTGGTTGGCTAACTGAACTTATCTCATTGTTAGTGAGGGTTCAGTTCCCACCTTGGAATCCCCTCCCAGTTTCTCCTTCTGAAAAAAAGACCTAGTCAACCAGAAAGAAGAGAATGTTCTGGCTAACTTGTGTATTTCAGGAGTATCTGTTGAGTTTCTTTCCTGAGCTTGAATTTCAGTTTTCTGAGTGTTTGTATGTGTTCAAACCAGGACTATGTTCCGACAGTGTTTGATAACTTCAGTGCCAATGTGGTTGTTGAAGGGACCACTGTAAATTTAGGTCTTTGGGATACTGCAGGTAAAAAATATTCTCTAATTACCGTTGATTAGTTCCGAGATGATCTCTTATAATCAAGCAGTAACATCCTGTAATATCATTTCTTAGTCCTTTAAGGAGGCAAAGGAAATTCTGATTTCTCTGTCCTCTGATCATTCCTGTAGGACAAGAAGATTACAACAGATTAAGGCCCCTGAGCTACCGAGGAGCAGATGTTTTTGTCCTAGCGTTCTCCTTGGTTAGTCGTGCAAGCTATGAGAACATACTTAAAAAGGTAATTGCTGTTGAAAACTGTCAACTTTGTGAATTTGTATCAAATTTCTTTAAGATTGCTGAAAGCCCAGTTTTGGTCAGTGGATTCCTGAACTTCAGCATTATGCTCCTGGAATTCCGGTGGTATTAGCTGGCACCAAACTTGGTACGTACTTAACATGTTCCCTGAATTAGCAATTATAACACATGCTGATTCTTGAGTGTCACTGCTTCACGGTTTAATGTCAGTTTGTTCTGTGATGTGCTTGCTAAAATGATAATATGTTTACTTATTAAAAAAAATGTTAATGTGTTGATTGTTGCTGGCCTTTGTAGTTTTCAGAGTTTATGGTCGGTAATACTGTATTCAAAAGCCTAAATAACTTTAGGGGATTGCATTATGGAGGTAAAAAGACACGAATACAATATAAGTTAAGGGGATTGCATGACTGGAGTGAGGTCTAGAAATGGAACAGGGGATTATTGCTATAGAAGTCGTGCTCTGTGCATCAAATGGTCACTATAAATTGGTATTACCAGAAAAGTGCAGCTTCATAACTTTTCTGCTTCAAGTGTTCTCAGGTACAATAGTGAAGTGACAACTAGGAGGAAAGTCACCTAATTAATAATTTTGAACAGTTTTGCATTTGTATTATAAACCTTCTTCAAGTTGCATAAGCTACATATTCTCACAAGATTGTACTTCCTACTCCAGATGGATCATCATATGCTTTGCTATATTCAATTTCAATCCAAATGCAAAATCCTATGACAAGGATAGATTATGTTTTAGTACGTACGGAAATGAGGAGAGATAGATGGCTTCCCAAGCTTCTCAAAATTAAAAGATATGCCTAGCTTCCTAAAAATGTATGTAGTGGAGGTCCCTAGGGATTTAATATAGTAATAAGCATGTAGTGCGTGATGTGTGGGTTTAGACTCGCAAGACTGGTTTGAACTCTGATGCAAAGTTGCGAACAAAAGCCTAGTAGTTAAGGGGAGAAGGGTAGTTGGGCAGACAGGCAGTCCCATCATCCATCGAGTTTTGGATTGTGCGCCATAATTGACCTTTGAGGATTCCTCGCTTGTCAAGAAATGTATGCACTAGAGATTTTAGGTTCACATTTATTTAGGTTTTGCAGTAACGCTTAATAAGTAAGATGTCTACTTCTTTTCGGGGGCCAAACATTTAAATTCAAGTCGTAAGGTTGCCCTTAGTTTTTTGAAGGGGAGTCTTGGCATAAGTGGTAAAGTTGCTATCATGTGACCAAGAAGTCATGGGTTCAAGCCATGGACTTAATCCGTTGCAGAAATGTAGGGTAAGGTTGTGTGAATATAAAGACCCTTATAGTACAGCCTTTCCCCCAACCCTGTGCATAGTGGAAGCTTGGTGCACCGGGCTGCCGTTTTTTCTTAGATGCTGTAATAGATATCATTCTGGAATCTATGAGTGCATCTTGATTTTCCAAGGTTTATTCCTTGAAGCTTTTGGTTGCTTTCTGTTTCTTTCTGTTTCTTTACTGCTCTTTAACCAACTTGATTGTCCTGAGCCATTAACCCTCTCACCCTGCTAAGCTAGAGAATTGTTTTGAAGCCACTGATGATTATTCTTTGTGCCATAATTAACTGCCTTATAGAACACGTGCTTCAGATATCCGTGTGAAATCTCTGGACTTACGATGTATGTAAAAATATTTCTGGTTTAACATGCATACTGCAGTTTGAGAAACTAAAATTTCTATAGAAAGCTATCTTTGGATTCTTCTTCTTTTTCTTTTTTGGCTTCCTTTTTCCCCATTCTGGTTCATTATAAAGTCTTTCCAAATCAGAACATAGCCCTCCCAGGCTGTACTTTCCTTTCCAGTTGTTATTGTACCCTTTATCTTTTACTGTTATTATTACAGGTGTCGATCAAGTCTTATAATGCCAGATTACTTAGCCTTTGTGATTGTTGTCCTAAGACATATTTTACTGTGAAAACTGAATTTACCGAGAGCGACTTCTCCGTCGCTTGCTACCAAGTTCCTTGCTAATATTATATTTTCTACTATGTTGTAAGAGCCTTGAATAGTACTCCTATAGCTGCCATCAAGTACTTCTCCACGTCGTCACTTAAAAAATATAATAGATAGACTATTTCAAAATCCAGCGCCAAAAGGGCTACAATTCCTAGCGAAAATCCATAAAGGGACACTCTTTTTCTCAGATAACCAAAACGGACAAGTCATTGGGCTTAATCGACTTATCCAAATTTATAACAGCTGATCAATTGGCCATTTGGCTTTTTTTTTTTTTTTTAATGTCGCTGGATGTATAGCGATTTGGCCCTCTTTTATTTTTCTTTGCTCCACTTGTTTGACAACTTAGTGAGATCAAGTTAAGCTCTGAAACATTATAAGCTATTTCACGTCCCATCCATTTCCTGAAAAGCGGCTTATGAAAGTGAAATTCCAAGGTTATCACTAAAAAGGTATAAAAAACAGATCTTTAGCAAAATAATCCTATTACATTTTACAAGAAACATAAACTAATATGTAAATATCCCTATTGAGAAGAAAAAGTAAAAGATTGATTCCCCAATTGAAAATTATCCAACTATCACTCAGTGCCTTAGAACTGAAAACAAGTTGTTCTATCTCCGATTTCTCTTTCTTCCATCTAAACCTATGATTCACGGTGCTTTGGAAGCAAGGAGCTAGAGTGCAATAGGTTTGGTCAAAATGTATAATTTATTAATTTAGAATCCAGTAACTTAAAAAGAAACAGGATTTTGAAATCATAAGCTTCAAATACTAGCTTCCTGTAGAAGGCATGTCAACAACAGCAACAACCACGTAAGTGGCAAATAGCAAAGTTGTATCCCCTCATCTGTAGCTTGTCCTGTGTCAAGCATGCTTGCTTGATTACCAAACAAACAAAACAAGCCACCTTGTATGGGATCTTAGTTCTCCAAATGTGCTTCCAAGGCCATTTCAAGGTCAGATTGTCATCATGCTTCAAACTGTTATTGCTATTTTGACTGAAGAAGTGTCTGAGTTGTGTCTTACCCATCCCAATCTGCTTGTGCTTGAGAGGTTCCAGTGAACTGATTAAGGGCGTTTAAGAATTCAGCAAATCTATCCATCTCCCTGTCACTCAATGAGTACCTGAACAGGGATTTTTAGACTTATTTTCAAAAGGCATTCTCATTTTATTACTAGGCCCAGCAAAGGGAAGGTGACACTTGGTAAGCATGAGGTTTTTATTCAAAGCCATTCCACAAACAAAAATCTGGATGAGAAGCCATTCCACTAGCTAGGGAGCCCTCATGTCAGTCCTATTCATATTCGTATCTAGCTGAAACATTATCGTTATATTGAGGATGATATTATGGAGGTGGAGGCCAAGAGTTCTTAGTGGTAAGTCCCTGTAACTTGTGAGCTCCTATCTCCTTGGTGGAGCAGAATTTAGGACTACATTGTAGAATGGATTTAGTTTCTTGTGTAACTACTGTTGTTTGTTTTCATTGAGAATCTTTATGGAACCAATAATCATGGAAGAACAGTTTGCTTTCAGTAAGTCATTAGATGACTCTGCTTTAGTCATGAGTGTCTTAGTTGCTTTCTACTTATGAAATTGGTGAGCTCTGCTCATGATGTGCAATATTACTTGATTCTTAGTTGTGTTAAATCTTTTTTCGTCTGATGTTGCTACAGATCTTCGTGAGGATAAGCACTTCCTGGCTGATCATCCTGGATTAGTTCCTGTCACCACTGCGCAGGTCTGGCTCCAATCTGTCAGTTGTTTCTTGCTCCTTTGCATAGTTTTGAATAAATGGAGGGGATACTGATCTTCACATGTTCAGGGAGAGGAGCTGCGGAAACAAATTGGTGCTGCCTATTATATCGAATGTAGCTCTAAAACACAACAGGTGGGTTAAATTAGTATCTTTTCGTAAGAAATTGTTGTGCAATAAAATTGCTGTTTGAATTGTTCCGGAATTAAATATTGTTGTTTGTTTCCAAAAGGGTAAAAAGGACAAAAAAAGAAACATTTTTCAGAAACAATTGCCACCATGCTACATATATTGATTGCTTCATTTTCAAATGCCCAAGAATGGGAGGATCGTTTTAGTTCTTTGGGTGAGCTGAGAGCGTGTGCTGGCCTTGTGTTAATGTGTTTGCTGCTTTGTGGGTGTAGATTTTGTATCAAATATAGCACTCGCCTATTAGTTTGCAGATCGGCTCTCTCTCTCTCTCTCTCTCTCTCTCTCTTCTTCATCCTTACATCCATCAACAATGTGGGGTGGTAGATAACCTTTAAAGGATAGTATTTCCTTCTAGTTTTAGTTTTGAAGGCCCTCAACTGTTAACTGTCAGACTAATTTTCTCGATGCTGTATCAGATCTATTCCTTTATTGGGATAGTTGGAATTTCTTTTTTGATCTATTGCAACAATCTTGTGAACTTGTTTAAGTATGTGACTGACAATTGTAGGTGTATGTACAATATATCACAGAAGATATTTGTCAAGCCTTTGCTATTTTTGGTATCATTTTCAATCAACTGACGGACATGTTAGTAGGATATGCTTTCCCTATCAAAAGTTCTTTCACCACTTTGAGCCTATTTTACATGGGTAGGCAGACAATATCATTTTAAGGTTGCAAAAACAACTTATTCTGATGTCTATCTGCTTTGAACTTTTTGGAGTTCAAAATAGTGGTAGAGCATTGTGCATCCAAAAGGTTCAAAATAGTGGTAGAGCATTGTGCATCCAAGGGTCTAGCCTAGTAGTTAATGGAATGGGTTGAGAACCATGAGGTTAGGTTCAAATGTCAACGGAAGCAAAAATATTAGGTGATTCTTCCCATTTGTCCAAGCCTTAGTGGACATGGAATTAGTCGAGGTGCGCTCAAACTGGCCCCAGTCATCAGAGATATTAAAAAAGAAGTGGTAGAGCACTGCAATCCTCTGGATGCTGGTCGCATGAAAACTTACTTTTCCCTTAAAGAAAATATGTAGTAGTAGTGGCAATCTGAAATAACCATTTACTTTTGTACAAGCATTTTGTTATCCCTGTTTATAAACTAAAATGTTTCATTCAGCTACCATTTTTCATTTCCTGGAGGTATCTGGTTTATTCACTTAAGTTGGTCATTCAAATATCATTCAGGCTTATGTTATGACATCCTTCGATTGAATATCAACCTGATATTCAGTTCAAGTTTTTTTTTTTTTTTAAAAAAGAATGATTAGGATAGATGATAAATCTTTAGCTGCAGGGCACAGGTCATATATTTTCTGATTTCCTCCTTCCTTCTTTTCTTGCTCGGCTGGCTTTGCATATGTGTGTGAGGTTGCTGTTTGAGCCTTACTTGATACAGCAAGGCAACTTTTTTGGAAATTAGATCAAGACCTTTAAGTTTCCCATTCAAATTTATGTCAGATGCCAATTTGAATATTTGACGTCCCAGATACCGTTGATCTCTATTCCTAACTTGTCTATGTCTAAGTATCCTCACTTCCCCCTGATCCGAACTCCTGTAGTTTTTTTTCCCATGTTTTCTTTGCTGAAGATACAAAGGCATTTCTGTTTGTTGCCTCATTGGTTGGCTACTTTTATTTTTAATTCTACAGTATTTATAACTGACCACCTTGCTTTGCCTATTTGATCTAAAGAATGTGAAAGCTGTATTTGATGCTGCAATCAAGGTCGTCATCAAGCCACCACAGAAGCAAAAGGAGAAGAAAAAACAACATCGAGGATGTCTCATGTTAGTAACTCTCTTAATCTTATCTGTTAAAATCATTTTTTTAGCTTTGGTACAACATAGGAAGGTGCTACTGCCAATTGTTGCATTGATGATCCACAGTGGATGCACACTTCTCCATTGACATTTTGAGTTGGCATATGGAAATAAAAGTTGTGTTACTTTGTTCAAAGCCTCTATGCTTTATCAAAGTGTCTCCCAGTGACTAAATGGTTCCTTTTTTTAACCCAAAAAAGGAATAATCGCTCTTATATGCGTTTTGCTTATAACAAAATACAGAAGGGAGAACGTTTTGCTTTCTATTTGTGATGCTTATAACACGTTACTGTAATTTGAACTCATTGCGCGCCATTGCCATTGCCATTGCCATTGCCATTGCCTTCTCAATTTTATTTTCCACTGTCTGTAATGTTAACTTCTCTCAGCTGGTACTGCAGGAATGTTATGTGCGGAAGGAAGCTCGTCTGTTTGAAGTGACAACGCAATGTATATACTTCCAATCAATTCATGATCATATCAGTGGCTCGAGTGCATATTGCAATAGGTACAACCACTTGCGATTTCTTTGATTATTTACCTGCATAAAAGCATATGTCGAGTCCACACTAAACCAAACTGCTATCTGTGCATACAGGTTACTCAGCCGTTCACTAAACAATTCGCAATGCATCAGCTATGAGGGCCATCACAGATCTCTATTACAATCATCAAAGTGTAATAAGATCATCTGTAACCTATGCCCAAAGCTCCACCCATATAATTTCAAGTGAGGAAAAAAATTGTCTTGTTTTCAACAACATTTGGTTCAGAATAATAGCTTGAAAAGTAAACAAGCACATCTCACCGCCACCCATGAAAATATCATCTTTAACAAGAGTTCTATCATCTGTGAATGAGACTACAGCTAAAGTTAGAATTATTCAATTTATGGTACAGTGGCAGCCACAACAACTAAAACATGCCCGATGAAAGCATTAGTACCAAAATTTGGTGCCAATCCCTGTATACATATGTAATGGGCAAAAGGCAGACACAGAAATGCCAAGAACAAGGGGATCAAAGAAACGATTAGCAAAGCACAAGAAAGCTTTCCATTTGAATCAGTCTGGAACCCGAACATCCAATGCAATAATTTGGACAAGGATGACATTGATTTATCCCCCGTCCCTGGGCATCAAAGATTTCAAGCTTCCCAACAGTTAAATGTCTACAGAGGGAAAGCTCATCTGCATCCATGACCAAAGTGCTCGCAAACCATGGAGATCCCTACTCACTGATACACTTGAGAGGTAGAGGTCGGAGACACTGACCACATCACTTTTGCTCACTTACCACCTACCTTTGCAGGAGCATACCAGAAGCTGAGAGTCTGAGGAGTTAGTCCAAGTCCAATCTACCACTAGCTGTGTCAAAAGGAAAATTAAAAAAAATAAGAAATCTAACTAATTAAATATTTTCTTAGTATATTATATTATTATATACTATATACTACACTTAAAGTGAGAAGCCCCTAGCTAAAATACTGAAAGATAAAAATAATCCTATATAGTTGAGTAATAAATAAATTATTTCTTCATAATGATTAATGATTAATAATAATGTTCAAAAGCGTGACAAAAAACTTTTCACATACCACAATTAAGTAAATATACATTATTATTATAAGTAACTAATAAATATTATAGCAAATTTATGATATATAAAAGGGTAAAATCATTCGTATCTGTAACTATACATTGCAAGTAAATAATAAATATTGCAACACATTCATTGTATGAAAACAAAAAGGCAAAACGCACATTCGTGATTATTGAATATAGGTCTTTCATTTCTCCATTATTAATGTATAAATGAAACCACAAACATTCTTTTTCTTTTTTTGAAGTTATTATTTTATTTTTTTCGGAGGATTTAATACACAATAGGTATAACAGTTTGAACCATGATAACAATCTGACCTTGATATGGCCTTGGAAGCACATTTGGAGAACTAAGATCCCATACAAGGTGGCTTGTTTTGTTTGTTTGGTAGTCAAGCAAGCATGCTTGACACTGGACAAGCTACAGATGCGGGGAATACAACTTTGCTATTTGCCACTTATGTGGACAGAATTCAAAAACAAAGTAATCTTTTTTGCACTGCAAAGTGATTACACAACTTTGGACATCTTCTTTGCTATGATAGGTTTGAGTTGGTCAGTGTCAATGACTACACCAGACATGCATTCCAGCTGGAAGAGACGGAGAGACACTAAGATCAAAAGAAGATGCTTTATGATCCCAGGCTGCCTATGGTGGACCATCTGGAAGAAACAGGAATCTAAGAAGCTTTAAAGGAAAGAGCAACCCAATCCAGAAGATAAAGCTTGGTTGTATTTTGCTTTTTCATTTTTGGTGTAAACAGGAGTACATAGAAGACATTGAGGCTTCAATGCAAGTTTTGCAGTCTCTATAGAGCAATGGAAACTTTTGCCTAGTTTAGTTTTTGCTCACCCTTTGTATTTATTATGGTTTCACAGCCTTTTTGATTTTAATACAAGTTGTTGCCATCTCAAACAAAATGGGTTAGTCTGCTCCAACCACACTAATTTTTTTTTTTTAAGTTCGACGCTTTGCCTTTGAATTGATATCTGTGAAATGAAAATTAGTTCTAATGCCACTCCAAAAAGCTCATGTGGAGAGAATTATGCAAGACCATATGAAAAGACAATAACCATTCCATCAACTTAAATGGGAACTTAACCCCCCGACCCCCAATGCATGTTCAGAGCCGGACATTATGAGAGTGGCCAACATAACATGGGACTCAACATCAACCAAAAGAATATCTTTCACTCTAATACCATGTGAATAAAATGGAATTTGGGGCTAACTTTACCCTAAAAGTTAGCTCATGAGATTAGGATTGCTAAAAATCATATAAGGATCCAACAACTCATTCCATTAAACGTGGAAAATACTTAACAAGTACCATGATTTTTAGATGAATATTTATATTCACTTTTCTTTCTACGTAGAATGAGTCAATGAGATTCCACATTGAATAAGTGTGAAGGGCAATATAAAGTCAAGTCAACTGAGATAAAAAAATAAAGCAGATATTAGAGATTATCACAGGAACTGCAATCTGCTAAACCTACCAGCCAAGCATGTATTTAAAATTTCACCACCACAAATTCTTGGGCATGAGATACATTTGTATTGTTTCCCATTGAACTAAGATTACTAGGCTGCCATTACTAGAATATACTGAAAAAATGACTTTGTGACCTTTCCTTTGGCCTATAAAACTCCTCCTCCTGGGGCAGCCCGGTATAATACGGTCTCATTAAGGGTGGGGTCAGGGAAGGGTCAGACTACATTGGGTTTATCATTGACAACTTTATCTTTTATTTCTGAAAGGGGCTGATTCCATGGATTAAACTCGTGACCTCCTAGTCATACGATGACAACTCTACCTATTAAGCCAAGGCTCTCTCACCAGTCCAATATAAGTATGATTGACATTTATATTGCAATTCTTTTTAGCTATGACTGAAAAGCATCCATCACCGGGTACAAAAACACCATTTTCACAATCACAGAGTTGCCATTCATCCTAACCCTCGAGGCACATGACCTTTACCTATGAACCTTAAATTTTGGTCCTTTGATGCGAAATAGTCTATCTGCTTTATTTTCTATGAGAAAATAGTGATGTAGTGGAGAGGCACTTAATGGTAGCTATAGGAGTACTACTCAAGGCTCTTGCAACATAGTAGAAAATATAATATTTGCAAGGAACTTGGAAGCAAGTGAAGGAGAAGTTGGTCTCAGTAAATTCGGCGTTCAGAGTAAAATGTGTCCTGGGACAACAATCACAAAGGATATGTAGTCTGGCATTATAAGACTTGATCGACACCTGTAATAATAACACTAAAAGATAAAGGGTACCAGTAACAACATGAAAAGGAAAGTATAGCTTGGGAGGGTATCTTTTGATTTGGTAAGACTTTATTATGAATCAGAATGGAGCAAAAGGGGGGAAAAGAAGAATCCAAAGACAGCTTATCAAAGAGTTCGGAGTCAAAAGAGTAACTTTTTCATAAAAAAGAAATGCATAAAGGAACACTTCTTTTCTAAGATAACCAAAATGGACAAATCATTGGGCTTTGCCGACGTACCCAAATGTATAACGGCTGGTCAAATGGCAGTTTGGACAAGTCGCTAAGACCATAGCAGAAACAAGAGAGCAACCAAAAGCTGTATAACGGCTGGTCAAATGGCAGTTTGGACAAGTCGCTAAGACCATAGCAAGTTCCAATATAATATTTTTCCATATGTTCGTCACTGGACATGTAGGGACACACCTTTTTTATTATGTTTAAGCGGTAAGCATCTCTAACACAACCCAGTATAATAAAAGTCTCTTTATTTTGCACCTGCTTCTTGTTTCCCCAAACCCTTGGTTTGCTTATTCTCGAGCTCTTCCATTTAATCATTCTTTTCTTCTTACTTTATTCACTATAAGCATTCTTATTTTGGGGATATTTCATATTTTTTTTCTCCTCTGCTTTATCCATTTTTATTTTCTAAAACTTATCATGAGTTTCTTGTTTGAGTTTCAGTTTTCTATGCATTTTAGTATGCGCTTGGACATAAATGGAGTGCTACTTGGGGGGAAAAAAGTAGTATTTGAAATTGGAAGTTGAAACTGTGTTTTCAATTGAAAATAAGTTCAAATTCTGTGAGCAGTATTTAAAGTTTGAAGTTGAAAAATGGTGTTTGGAAATTGAAATGGTGTTATCATATATCTGTGTGTTTGAATCTTTGAAACCTTATGAATGCATAATCAGCCATGCCTATAATCTACTTTCCCTGGACCCACTATGTGGGATTATACTGGCTATGATGTTGTTGTTGTTGACATGCCTTCTACAGGAAGCTTACCAATTGTCACGGGGGTGATTTCGCGCCCTATTTTTCGCGTCCTCAACCCTGCGCGGCAGTCAGCCTTCACGCCAACTTCAGCCTCTAGCACGCACTTTTCCCACACTTAGAAAGTACGCACCCTCTTGTGACACTTAGCTTGCTTCTAGCACCACAAGAACTTTTGCACAGCGGAATGTTCTTAGCCTTAGCACCCACACACGCACACTTGAAAGGAACAACACAAGAGTTACAGGCAAATGCCCAACCTAGTAATTGAAGCTTATGAGTTCAAAATCCTTGTTTCTTTTTAAGTTAATGGATTCTAAATTAATAAATTATGCATTAGAATTTCCTAAGACAAATACAGAATTTTGACCAAACCTACTGCACTCTAGCTCCTTGCTTCCAAAGCACAGTGAATCATAGGTTTAGATGGAAGAAAGAGAAATTGGAGATGGAACAACTTGTTTTCAGTTCTAAGGCATTGAGTGATAGTTGGATAATTTTCAATTGGGGAATCAATCTTTTACTTTTCTTCTCAATAGGGATAATTACATATTAATTTATGTTTTTTGTAAAACGTGATAGGATTATTTTGCTAAAGATTTTATTTTTTTATACCTTTTTAGTGATAACCTTGGAATTTCGCCTTCATAAGCCGCTTTTCAGGAAATGGATAGGACATGAAATTAGCTTATAGTGTTTCAGTGCTTAACTTGATCTCACTAAGTTGTCAAACAAGTGGAGGAAAGAAAAAATAAAAAAGGGACAAATAGCTATACATACAGTAACATTAAAAAAAAAAATAGCCAAATGGCCATTTGACCAGCTGTTATAAATTTGGATAAGTCGCTTAAGCCCAATGACTTGTCCGTTTTGGTTATCTGAGAAAGAGTATCCCTTTATGCTAGGACCCTTTCAGCGCTGGATTTTGAAATAGTCTATCTGTTATACTTTTTAAGTGACGATGTGGAGAAGTACTTGATGGCAGCTATAGGAGTACTATTAAAGGCTCTTACAACATAGTAGAAAATACAATATTTGCAAGGTACTTGATAGCAAGCGAAGGAGAAGTTGCTCTCAGTAAATTCAGTTTTCAGAGTAAAATATGTCTTAGGACAACAATCACAAAGGCTAAGTAATCTGGCATTATAAGACTTGATCGACACCTGCAATAATAACAGTAAAAGATAAAGGGTACAATAAAAACCGGAAAAGGAAAGTATAGCCTGGGAGGGCTACGTTTTGATTTGCAAAGACTTTATAATGAACCAGAATGGGGAAAAAGGAAGCCAAAAAACAAAAAGAAGACGAATCCAAAGATAGCTTTCTATAGAAATTTTAGTTTCTCAAACTGCAGTATGCATGTTAAATCAGAAATAATTTTACATACATTGCAAGTCCAGAGATTTCACACGGATATCTGAAGCACGTCTTCTATAAGGCAGTTAATTATGGCACAAACAATAATCATCAGTGGCTTCAAAACACTTCTCTATTAGCAGGGTGAGAGGGTTTGGCTCAGGACAATCAAGCTGGTTAAAGAGCAGTAACAAGAAACAAGAGAGCAACCAAAAGCTTCAAGGAATAAACCTTGGAAAATCAAGATGCACTCATAGATTTTACTTTTGTGGACTGGGTGGGAGCAAGAATGGAGCATACTAAAAGACATTACACAATCCAAGAAGGCTATTCAAGAATAGGTCAGATAAAGCAACATAAAAACATATTCTAAAAGTATAAAATCAGAAGAAACACCCCCACTATGCTCAGGGTTGGGGGAAAGGCTGTATTATAGGGGACTTTATATATACACAACCTTACCCTACATTTTTGCAAGAGGTTAAGTTGAAGGCGTGAACCCATGACTTCTTTGGTCACATGATAGCAACTTTACCACTTATGCCAAGACTTCCCTTCAAAAAACTAAGGGCAATCTTACCACTAGCATTTAAATGTTTGGCCCCTGAAAATAAGTAAACATCTTACTTATTAAGAGTTACTGCAAAAACTAAATGAATATGAACCTAAATCTCTAGTGCATACATTTTCTTGATAAGCGAGGAATCCTCGAAGGTCAATTATGGGGCACAAACTCGGTGGATGATGGGACTGCCTGTCTGCCCATCTACCCTTCTCCCCTTAACTACTAGGCTTTTGTTCGCAACTTTGCATCAGAGTTCGAACCAGTCTTGTGAGTCTAAACCCACACATCACGCACTACAAAGTTATTACTAGACTAAATCCCTAGAGACCTCCACTACATACATTTTTATGAAGCTAGGCACATCTTTTAATTTTGAGAAGCTTGGGAAGCCATCTATCTCTCCTCATTTCCGTACGTACTAAAACATACTCTATCCTTGTCATAGGATTTTGCTTTTGGATTTGAAATTGAATATAATCTGGAGAAGGAAGTACAATCTTGTGAGAATATGTAGTGTATGCAACTTGAAGAAGGTTCATCATACAAATGCAAAGCTGTCCAAATTATTAATTAGGTGACTTTCCTCCTAGTTGCCACTTCACTATTGTACCTGAGAATACTTGAAGCAGAAATGTTATGAAGCTGCACTTTTTTGGTAATACCAATTTATAGTGACCATTTTGATGCACAGAGCACGGCTTCTATAGCAATACTCCCCAGTTCCATTTCTAGACCTCACTCCAGTCATGCAATCACCTTAACATATACTCTATTCATGTCTTTTTACCTCCATAATGCAATCCCCTAAAGTTATTAGGCTTTTTAATACAGTTTTACCGACCATAAACTCTGAAAACTACAAAAGCCAGCAACGATCAACACATTAACGTTTTTTTTTATAAGTAAACATATTAGCATTTTAGCAAGCACATCACAGAACAAAGTGACAGTAAACCATGAAGCAGTTACACTCAAAAATCAGCATGTGTTATAATTGCTAATTCAAGGAACATGTTAAGTACGTACCGAGTTTGGTGCCAGCTAATACCACCGGAATTCCAGGAGCATAATGCTGAAGTTCAGGAATCCACTGACCAAAACTGGGCTTTCAGCAATCTTAAAGACATTTGATACAAATACAAAGTTGACAGTTTTCAACAGCAATTATCTTTTTAAGTATGTTCTCACAGCTTGTACGACTAACCAACGAGAGCGCTAGGACAAAAACATCTGCTCCTCGGTAGCTCAGTGGCCTTAATCTGTTGTAATCTTCTTGTCCTGTAGGAATGATCAGAGGAAAGAGAAATCAGAATTTCCTTTGCCTCCTTAAAGGTACCAGGAAAAGATATTACAGGATGTTACTGCTTGGTTTCCAGGTGGCAAAATAAGAGATCATCTCGGAACTAATCAATGGTAATTAGAGAATATTTTTTACCTGCAGTATCCCAAAGACCTAAATTTACTGTGGTCCCTTCAATAACCACATTGGCACTTAAGTTATCGAACACCGTCAGAACATAGTCCTAGTTTGAACATATCCAAACACTCAGAAAACTGAAGTTCAAGCTCAGTAAAGAAACTCAACAAATACTTCTGAACTAAACGAGTTAGCCATAACATTCTCATCTTTCAGGTTGACTAGGTCTTTTTTTTAGAAGGAGAAATTGGGAGGGGATTCCAAGGTGGGGAACCGAACCCTCACCAACAATGTGATAAGTTCAGTCAGCCAAGTTAGCCAACCAACTGAACTATTAATATTCCCCAAAGTTGATTAGGTCAGCACCACATTTTTCTTAGGGTGATTTTTCTCCCCCTCCCCTTTACTTTTGTGGACTGGGTGGGAGCAAGAATGGAGCATACTAAAAGACATTACACAATCCAAGAAGGCTATTCAAGAATAGGTCAGATAAAGCAACATAAAAACATATTCTAAAAGTATAAAATCAGAAGAAACACCAACAGAAAGAATAAGGAAAAAGCTGCTAAACCCACATATAAAAACCAAAATCCTGTTTATCTAGGCATCAAACACAAGCAATGAGGCACATATCAAGAAACCCACATGAATCTTTTGGGGAAAAGAGAAAGTAAATAAAAATACCCCCTACTTACAGTAGGAAACTTGTCACTGGTATAGCAAATTAGCATACACGCCTTTCCCACGGCGCCATCACCAACCTTTAAAGTGATTGTGCACAAAGATTGAGGCAACCAGTGGCTTTTTTTTTCCCCCGGGGGTGGGTGGGAGATGACAACTCCTTTTCATCAGGTTGAGTATCATAATTTCTGCACAGGAGAAGCTGTTCAAATGTATAAAAATCCACAAGCTTACACGTTGCACTCAAATGCTTATATAATGTAGGAGGCACAGGCCACATTCTCAACCATGACAGCTAAAAGGAATCTGCTGATATAAAAATAAAACATGTCTCACTTTTCAAAATCACCTGATTGCAGCTTTCACCAATCTTAATGCCACGACTGCTTGAACCTGAAGCTGTCACTGTCCAATCCTCCCTCGGGCTCCTTCCTCTTCAGAACACCACCAGGTACAGCATACATCCTACCATGCTCCTCAGCTAATGCTTGAGAACCGACAACAGAGAGTTGCCTTGACGTCAAAGAAACCGACTCTTCTCTCCCTTCCATGTCAACCACTCCAGGGCCTGCATTAAGATCCAGACCCTGCCTGCCCCATTTTCGATTGTGGTCCATGGTACCATTGCTGTTACTGTCAGGAAGACCAATGACGTATGGCCTCGTATATTGAGATGACACACTGCCAACAGGACCCAGTAACTGGGAATTTACAGATGGTGTGTAAATTCTCCCACCAGAGGAAGAATCAACGAAAGAAGTTGATCCAACTGAGAATGATGCAGACGGAAGAGCGAAACTCGTTCCAAAAGGAAATACAGGATACTGGAAGGGGGAGGATTGGAAGGGCACAGCAGGAGATGATGACAATACCGAACTCCAGCAAACATCTGGGGTGAAAGGAGAACCAGCAGGAGGACCCAAGATTCGTTGTGCACCAGGCTTGACTATAGGGAATGGCGGCTGCTCCACATGATCAGGCAAAATTGATGTTAGTGTCACAGTTGAATAAGTACTCCCAGGAGTAAACCACGAAGAAAGATTCCCCATCTCTGGATTGTTCACCCTGAGGTTAGAAGCAGGCAATTGGGAACGCATGCTTCCCTGATGATTATCATGGAATAACGATTGTTCTGTGTTGGAATCATCAACACCAGGCCCATTATTTAAATCAAAGTCCCTCCTCACATCCCCAGCTGGCAAGCCAAGCGTTGATGCTTTGGAAGGAAAAACAGCACCATCCAATCTACAACTGCTACTCACAGAGCACTGTCCTACATCACCAGGTTCATCAAGTCTATTTAAATCAAGATCAAGTTTTCCGGAACAACGAACAGGAGAATCTATCACTTCATTCTTCAATGAAGCACGATTAGAAATATGGTCCAAAGGAGAGATCAACTCTAGAGCAAAATCTTGACCATTTATGTCGTCAAAGGTTCTTTCATCTGGTACATTCAGGTCTATATCTAATTGAGGGCGACTGTGCTTGCTGGTAGAAGCTTCAGTGCTAGAGATGGTTGTGGAACTTGACGGCATATCAAGTGATTTTCTAGGCTCAGCTGGGCGAAATGCACTTGTGGCGGCAGAGCCTTTCCATCCGAACTCACCTTTGACCCTCAATAGCTCCTCGGGTGGAACAAACGGACCTTTGGCGGCGGCAGCTACAGTAATGGAGGCAGGCAGACTACAGGAAACTGAGGATACAGCAAAAGGCAATGGGTTCATAATATGGACATTTAATAAACATCCAGGGCCTGAAAGGTTGATTGGATCCCCGTATTTCCCCTCATCAGAAATAAAACCTTCATTTAAGTCAAACTTAAGCTTTGAAGCTGACTCTGGAGCAGCAGTAGAGACAAAGGAAGTCGCTACATTCGTATATCCACAGTCCTTTATATTATCTGCTTCAACAGAAGAGAAGTTTAATTCTCTAGATTCCCCATGTTTCTGCATTTCCACATTTGAAAATCCAGGTCTATCTTTCTTATTGAGTAACAAGCCAGAGTTCTTCCCAGGGACAGCATCCTTCCTTTCAACACTAGCTTCACCCTTCTGATTTCTTGTAGTTAAGTTGGGTTCAACACGGGCTTTATCCTCAACTGAAGCTTCAACATTTCCTTGATCAGATTTCACCTTTTCAGACAGATTTACACTAGCTTCATCAGACCTTTCACCTGTGACTGTGATGGGATCTCCACTTAAACTAGTCAGTACGCGTTCCTTGTCACTCCCTTCCATCTTTTCATAATTTTCCACAACAGAAGATGGTGTCATCTCAGTACTAGCAATGTTCAACACCCTTTTCACACCATTTTTGTTCTCCCTTTCAAATTTAGACGGGCAGACTTCAACTGCTGGTTTCTGGTCTTCCAAGCTTGCAACTGTATTAGTGACCTTGTCTCCTAATACTAAAGTACCATCTCCACCTAATTTAGCATCTACAGAACCTTCAACTTCGACCTCACAGGGCACCACCATTTCCTCGTGGAGTTGTTTTCTTGATTCACCATCAACTGCCTTCTCAGATAAGCTATGAGGTGAAGAAGCATACCTTTCTACCTCAGCTGACTTCTCAGTGATCTCCAATGTTTCTCCAGCCATCTGTGAGTCAAAGCAGGGAGAGTTGAACTGTTTATTGCATCCACCTGTCATTGTCTCTTGAGAAGGTGAAATGGAGGCACTAGCAATAACGAGTTTCTCTCTATTACCATTATCATCATTTTTCCGGTCACCAGCACAGATATCACCAGGAGGTGATTTTGACTTAACATCATCACTTGTGCAAGCCTCTTCAGCAGCAGGGGTATTGCTTTGCGGAGAAACAGAAGGTGAAATCATGTCAGCCTTAGACATTTCTTCAGCAGCTACACTGGCAAGGAGATTCATTCCAATAGCATCACCCACTAACATAGGCATATTTGATTTAGAATATTTTACACAGCTCTCAATCAAAGCATTCATGGGGCTAAAAGAAGCTTCATGCAGCTTTACAGACTTGGGTTCGGTTCCTGGCGTACAAATAGCTCTAACTTCTGTTGATTTTCCGCTGTCATCAATGATCTTGCTTCGCACCTCCTCTGGAGCAGTAGCTGGTGATTCATCGCCATCATCAGAACCAGTTAATATATCTTTGAAATCATTACTCTGCCATGATTCAGCATTTGTATCAAAATTTAATCGATCTGCATCAGTCTTTTCCTTTGATGTTCGGTCAAATTGATCACTCTTTTCAGAAAGCACAGGAGAAGAAGCACGTCTGCTCATGTTTGTAGGGTCCTCATAGGATCCTCCACTGGCACTCTGGGCAGGACTGCGTCCCCTGTTAGATATATTAACTATCAATTTGTGACCACTCCCCTCGGGAACTGGCACATCAATAGTTTTCTCATCACTCACTGCAGACTTCTGCAACTTTTCTGAAGTAGAATTCCTATGCGAACTTCTGCCTGCGGGACTCTCCTTTTGGCTTCCATTTACTGATGATCCAGGATATCCATTAATAGATTTCCGGTGACGAGAACCACCAGTAGAGATCTTGATGCTGTTCATTGACACTGCAGTTGAACTCCTTCCATCCTCTTTCCCCGAGATTGACTGACTGTGGTTGTGAGACTGGCTAGAACTGCTACTTTTGTCTTCCCTAGCTAAAGGAACATCACAAGACCCACCGACCGAGACTCTGGGCTGACCCTCTTTACCAGATGCAGGTGATGATGCTGGTTTTGTTGAGCCTGGGGAGAAGGACGCAGACTTTATAGTACTCTCCCCTTGTGAAGTCTTCATCGAGACCATTCTTGGTGCAGAAAGCTGTGCAGCTGCACTCTTTGTCACATCATTTGAACCACCAGGATTTTTGGTGATACTATGAGAAGCCTCAGGCAACCTTGATTTAGAAGGCCACGTGACAGCCTGATTCGAACCGGACTTGGCATCAATGATGTTCATCTCAGCCTCAACCCGTTTCTTCCATGTGTCAACCAAACTCCGCGCCTTTCTCTGTATTTCTATGTTTTTATGCTGCCGCAAGAGATTGACAGACCTGCCAATATGGCACATCTGCAGTGCCTGAAGGTTCACGGGAAGCTTATCAAGTGCACGAAGCAAAACGAAGAGAAATCCTTCAACTGCTTTGTCACCATCTTTTGTGTTATTAGATTCACCAACCCTCCCCTTATGAACATCTTGAAGCCACTCATCTAACACTGGTAGACCCCTTAACTGTACAAACCTAGTAAGACAGTCAAAATTTTCAGTTGCAGCTACAACACTTGCAAGCATTGAACGATTGATCAAATCCATTTTCTTCTCATTTCTATCTGGCTGCATGAGGTGAACGAGCTTCTCAACCCCTTCAGAGTTCACAAGCCCTTCTTTCTCGGTAATCTTAGAAATTTCAGATTTTAATATGCTTTCAGCTTTGATTTGATCGGAATCTACATCATCTGTTTTGATTGAACGTTCACGTTTAATTGACTCAGGGCCCTGATCTCCCCGCTCCCTTTTCTTTCCCTTGACATGTGGGGGAAAAGAAGTTACACTGCTTTGAACATTATCTGAACCTGATTTTAATTGTGATGATGGCATGGAACCATTCATTGGTTTTGGAGAACGACCACCCTGTTGCACTGTTGCATGCATCTCTATTCGCGTCTTGTTCAATAGTTGACCTACTTCTTCTTGTAACTCCTGCAGAGAGTGAAATGTGACCAATACAATCAAGAAAATTAAAGCATGAAAGGTGCACAATTTCTCCTTTCTCCTAACATCTTAGACATCACCCAAAAGAAGAGCTCGAATTTCCTTCTATGTTTTTTACGAAAATAGATCCAATAAAAATATTAAAAAAAGATTATCTCTTTCTGTTCAACTTTCAACCCCTGTCTCTCTTCTTAGCTTGAGATAAATAATCTTCAACAGTTTAGCATAGGGAATACAGAATTATCAAGCAATAATAACCTACTTTGATGTAATCTTGATCAGTTTAACCACCATAAACACTCGTTTGAAATATCATAAACACGCCGGCAGATAAATGAGGATATCCGTGTTGGAAGTTCAGCACCTTTAGAAAGGAATGCAACGTTACACGGATGCAGTAGTGATGCAGCAGGAATCTCATCCCTATGAAAGGAATAAAAGATTTTGTTGGGTGCAGCTTCCGAAAGGATGCCTTTGCCAAGCTTAAGCTCAGCAGGTCAATAAAGCCAATCAACACCTAACTGCAGGTTATTGTCTTCACTCAACTTTAGCCTTCGGATTATTCCAATGAAAGGAGGGGAATCGTCATATGGTTTGAACAAAGCACAATCACCCACACTAACTTTGCGACCATCCTGCAAAAAAGGAATAAATTGTCAACATCACCAAGTAACAACAACAACAACATACCTAGTGTGAAGAAAGGGTGAAACATTAACAAGTTTAGGTATTGGAAGGAGGAAGAAGGGCTATATTAACACCAAACAACAACATACCTAGTGTGATCCCACAAGTGGGGTCTGGGGAGGATAAAATGTACGCAGACCTTACCACTACCTCATAGAGATAGAGAGGTTGTTTCTGGTAAACCCTCGTCTCAAGAAGCAAGCCCCATAAGCAGAAAAATACTAGATATGGAAAAAAGGAAGAACGACTAATAATGAAACGCAAATGATAATATGTAAATACGAAAAAGTAACAATAAAAAAATTAACAAAAAAGTACAAATATAAGACGGATAATGGCAACATAGGATAAAACCGACTACTCACTAACCTACTATATCACTAGGCCAAACATCATTCTACCCTTACTAACCTAATAGCCTGTTACCCTAATACGCGACCATCAACATCACCAAGTAAAGATGTTTAAATCAATAAAGAAACAAAGCAATAAATTCACTCAAGTAGAAGCAAACTAAACAAAGCTAATAAATGAACTCGTACGCAATAGAGAAAAACATAAATAGGGAGAGTTCCCAGCAAATCAGCGGGCTAGAAGGAATTAGGAAAGCTTTCATTCACATCTTCCACGTGTCGTATGAAAACTTGCAGTTATGTAGATTTCCATACAAGTTATTTTGGCATTTTTAGATTTTTTCCAAATGACACTACAATAACAACAGCAACATATACCTGTAGAGTCTAGGGAGGGTAAAGTGTACACAAACCTTAACAGTATCTCATAGAGATAGAAAGATCGGAATGCCATCAGGCGTCTATTATATTGAATTTAGGCGATAGTCCCCATTTTGGAAACGTCCCCATTTTGGGAACGTCCAGTACCAAAGTCACTGAATGGGCCAACTGGCACTACAGTATTTTGGCAATTTCTTTTTAAGATGGTAACAATATTTGGGCAATTTTATTTCAAAATACTTCACTAAGTACAACCGATAGCATCAACAATTGGTGCAAAATATGGTAAACAGTGAGTTTGAAGTGACTTTACAATTTACTGCTTGCCCCATCTAAGAATCCAACAACACTCGATAAAAATGAGTCAAGAACGACATACAATTATATAGCTAACCTAAGATTAAAAAATCGCCCCTACTTAGTAATCCGCTACCTGCATTAATTCCCAAGAATCTATTTCTAGCAACAAAAACTTCTCCACATACAAAATACATGCTTTGACACGGTAACTTGGCTTGCTTCAAAATTTTTATCTGGTGAACTCCTCTCCTCGGTTGCTTTCTTTCCTTATGAAAACAAAGGAAATGGCAGACTATTTATACCAAAGCTCTACTTGGATACAATATACTCTGTGACTGCACCGACAACTTATGCAAGAAGTGATGTGAGAAAAGAGTACATTGAACTTCTATCATTTCCAACAATTTGCATCAACAAGAATAGCAATAAGTAGTAGACTTCATGTTCGGCCCAAAGTCCTTAGGTGCATTGATAAAAGTCCTTGGAAGAGCTATGTGCTAGAAAAGGAAACAAAAATTCCTGAAACTCTCTTCTGCCCCCGAACGCAGAACTTGAAACGAGCAAGGACAACTTTACCTTGCTGTAAACAGAGGCGGATCCAGAATTTAAGCTACCAAACGTGAGCCTTTACCACTGCACCCAAGAGAGCTTTTGTCCTCTGGGTGGCACGTTTTCTATTTATACGTATATTGTGTATATAAAGTTTCCGTCAAAGTTTGCAGGTGGCGTGGCACTGCACGGGCCTTCATAGATCCGCCCCTGGCTGTAAATGACAAAATTTAAACAAATGCAGAAAATAGAACAATATCATTCGCCATGAGAGAGAAGCAAATCAAGTCCTACATGTGATCATGTCCAGTTTTCACACACAAATTACCACATTATGGACCTTACCAAAACCAGCACAAGCTACTCATGAATTTCAAATGCAAATAACGGGCTATATCCAACCATGCAATGCCACAAGCAGCTTAGCTGGGTAGAACGATGAGATCTTAAAACAATTGCGAGCCCAAAATAAAAGAATGCCCATTAACCAAAAAACTCAAGATGGAAAAATATACACAAGAAAAACCCGGAGACAGGAGAGTCAAGGACACAGAATATCCTAGGTACTACACAGAGAGACAACGACATAGACATCTCGATCGAGAGAGAGAAAAAAAGAGGGAGAACGAGAACAAACCTTCGTAAATTTTACGACCTAGACGAATGAGAGAAATGTGTTCTTTCTAGAGAGAGAAAAACTGTGGCCGAAGAGGAAGAGATTATAAAATATAAATAATTTTTTTAGTGTAAATAAATAAATAAATAGAGCAATGTGTGTGTTTTTGTACGTGCGCGTGTGTGTGTGAGAGAAAACAAAATAAACAACAAAATTAATAAAGAAAATCAAAAAGAGAAAACGATGTCCCCAGACGGCAAAGGGAAAGTGTACTTTGTTTGGGGGCCAGAAAGAATCGACATAAAAAAATGTGATACAGTAAATTTAATTATTTATTTTTATTAAATACGTTAACATAAAAAAAACTTTTATTAATAAAGAAAATGTTCAAATAAATATATAATATAAATTTTAATTAATCAAAATTAAATATGAATATTCAACGATAAAAATCAAAAAAAAGGAACGGTCAGAAGGGGCAGGACATTGATAACATCACCCACGTAGGAGTTTTAAAAAAAAGTAAGATGTGGAATGTAACTGGGACTAAACTAAGGATTTTAGGGACAGATTTTGACTGTGTAACGTAAATCATTTGACATTGTTTTTCCTAAAAATAATTTGCGTCTCTTTTTCTGTGGGAATTTTTATTGGTGTTGGACTCATAACATACCCAATTGTTTGTTCTGTTCTCATACGCATGTGGTTGGATGATTCAAGTAGGAGTGGAGCCAGCATACACTCGGCGGATTCATCTGAATCCCTGAAAAATTATAATCTTTTCATCTTATTTTTTGTGATATTCTTTGTCTTGATATGATATTTAAGAAAAAAATAAGATTTTTGAAACTTGTGGTATAAAATCATTCTGAGAAATTTGTGTGGTTGAGATTTATTTTATTAAGGGTAAAATTTTAAAGTCAAATTGTTTCAATTAGAGTAAAGTGACATTCTTTTTGAGACGGATAAAAAAGGAAAGGGTGTTATATAAAATGGGACAGAGGGAATATTATTTATATAAGATTAAAATAATTTTTTATGTATATATAATAGATATCAAACTCTTTTAGGCTAGTTTGTGTGTTTATTTTTTCAAATTTTGAATCTCTTAATTAAAATCCTCGCTCCAGTCAAAAGGGGCCAATGTGAGAATTTATTGTTTGATTGAGGGTTCATTTGGAGTTTTCAAATAAATTGGAGGGTCCTTTTTGTTTTAAAGTGATGTGCAAGTAAAGGGTAAAAAGGCATACGGCATTAAGGTTGTCTTCTAATGTACCAACACACTTCATGAAGTATGATTGTCTGTGCCATTCCTAGTATTTCCTTCACTCTGCTGCCAAAAATTGGATGCAGAAAATTTTGCAAAAACAGAAATTAAATTATGCTTTTACATTCAATGAGGTTGGACTTTGTTGTTACCATGGAATTACATTAATGGTGTAAGAATTGTATATATTGTCGATATATAATTTATGTTACGATAATTTATTTATTATTATTTTTAAAATAATTTAATTATTTTGACGATCTGAATACATCCTTGATCTGAATACATCCTTCAACTTTTGTGATATTTTTAATCCTCAGAAATGAAGCTTATTAGCAATGGGGATATATAATTCATCACATGCAATTATCAATATCTTGAATTTATTGCTCAATCAATCATATTTAGATATACAATCTCGAATAATATTAGAACTTTCAAGCTATAGGGACTATGAGAAGAAATAAAATTAAGAGAAGTTCAATTTAACTTTAATCTGATATTTAAATTGTTTTGCACTATATGTATGTGAAATCTCATATTTTTTCCTCGAGTCAAATTTCAACACATTTTTTTTTGTAGGTTTAACTTTTTTTTTTAATACTATCAATATATGTAGAACTTAAACTCTGCAATTGTACTAATTCTTCATAATTCATTTATTTTATCTTTTCCCTTGTCTTGTGTTTTTTTTTTCGCGCTCATTCTATAATATCTATGACGCTTAACAATCTTATAATTAAAATTTTGATAAACTCAATATTTTGATATTTTTTCAATATTTGTTACGTGAACACTACGAAAATTGTATTTAATATATTTTTAAAAAATTATAATAGTAACGAATGAATGATAGATATTTTAAACTAGCAGATAACATCATAGATATTATTCGATTACTATAAATTTTATTTTTTATTTATATATATATTGTGATATCCATTACACCAAATTTCATTATCAAAACACTGTATAATCATCTCTTAATTCAGTTCACCCAATAATATACTCCCCATAAAGTTAAAAACGATATTTTTATTGTACATTTGATAAATTTCCATCATGCTTCCTCCCTTAAAAAATTTTTTTAACCCACATCCCATCATCCAATTTTTTATGTTGCTATCATGCACATGTGTGGGTATTATCATTGACATTAGGTGAAAAGAGAAAAGTGTCAACTATTTTAATTGATTGAATTTAGCTATTAATTGTAGTTTTTTTAATGTATCATATATGAAACATGAAATTCAGAGACATACATTTTATCCCATGACTATAAATTTGTGTCATTTTATTATTACTTTATTATTTTATTAACTAATATAGAGATTTTTATATTTGTTTATTATAACGAATATAAGATATAAATCTAATATGAGATTAGGTTTTAATGGTCATTAGAATTTTTATTATTTTTTACTATTTTGATTAAAATAAAGTTGAACATAACGCAATAAATATATAATACACACTCACAATAAATAGGGAAACTATAATATATACGAACTAAATTATATGAGTTTTACCACAAAATATTACTTTTGAAGTTAAAAGAGTAAATTAATTGCGCCTTCGAGGTTCAATTTTAAGCATTAGAATTTAGATTCATGTTCTCCCTCAAAAAATACTATTAATTCAAATTCTCACGCCCTGTGTTAATCCAATTCTTTCTGAATCAAACTATTACTATTGAAACAAATGGAGTACTAATTCATGAAGGACAACCATTTTCGAGCAACAAAATCTAGATATACTACATGAATTTCATAAAATCACGATATTACTAGAATCAAGTGAACTTTAAATTTACCTTCTTGTTAGGTATGTCTAGGGATAATTAATGAATTTGTAACAGGCACAACATACACTTTTTCCCCATTATTGCTGTCAGTTAAAGTAGAAAATGGAGTATGTTTCAAATTGTGAAAGTAAATACAAGTATGGACTTCTGGACTAACATAAAGAAAGTAAACCACTATTCTCTTTCAGATTTAAGATAAACATAAATACTCATAAATTTTGCTTTAGTAAAAAGAGCCAAAATTGAAACGGCAAATGGTGAATATTAATGTCGAAAGACTGTTAGGTTCAATGGAAAAACTAGTACAAAGTTGGCAGCTTTACTAATTCTTCAACTTACTCCTTAAAGACACAGTCATTAATCATCAATAAGTGCTATAGCTGGTAAATTTGATTACTCCACTAATCTCTGCAGTATTTGTTTAAGGGAAAAATAATTGAGTATAAAACTATAAATAGATGGTGTCTATTAGATAGATAGTCCCAGGCTAGGATAGATTAAGAGGTCCCAAGATACTAATGAACTACACTATAGTATAGAACTAGGTGATTAGGCACTATAATGGCACGTTTAAAGACATTTAATTTGTATTCTGAGGTTGACATGGTTATATGGTTTCTAAACAGTGAAAATTTAGGTTTAAAAGTAAGAGTATTTCTACCAACCAAATCACTTTTTTGTGTCATGTTTTTGACCATCAAAATTCAAATTAGTACGCCAATTAGCTGACTAATATACGTTGATTAGCTTATTCTGTTCATAACAATTTCATACGTATACATCGATATCTAGTCAAATATATCAATAAATGTAGAACGAATATAAAGGCCCAAAATAGAAGGTAGAAAAATAACTCTCTTTTGTCTGTATTCTTAGTGGGGGACTCTACTGCATATATTTCATACTGATTATTGGCAATAAGTGAATACACCAGAAAGAGTTGAGCTGCTAAGGAGTAAATGCAAAAAATTCACCGCAAAGCAACATGGGATGTGCTATTGAATGAAGTAAATATCAGCCAGAGCGGCTCCACAAGCGTGTGTTGCGCTGCACACCCTTTAATTACAGCAATAACTTTTTCAATAGTACCTTACCAAACCAAATAAGGTGTTCTGTTGACGAGAGCGGCAGCATATGACAAACATGTACCAATTGGCGCACAAACAGAGTGTGGTATTATTTTCAGCATGAGCAAATCTTTTAAACAGAATTGCCATCTCCAGTAGTACATCCTAGTAAACCAGTTAATAGAGTTTGCCATTATGGATGTCAGGAAAGTTGAGTAGATAGATGAAATTTGTCAATTCATGACCACAATATTAAAAAAAAAAAGAGAGTTAAATTTTCCTACATGAGGAGCTAATAGAAGAGGAGACAAATCCAAGTATTCATTATAAGGGCATATAAACACTACTACAGCACGAGTGGGGATTAAAGAGCATTTATCATCCTCTTCATCTCAGCTGACCTCCTCGGATCAGCTTCATCAATTGCTCTCTCAGTAAGAACATGTTTGATTCGGCACATCGACTTCCTCACCTGAATATCGATCATTTGTCAGGAAGTTGCTAATGCAAGAGAATCTTTGCATGGGTAGAGTTTAATGGCTTTGAGCCTCAAGGATTCACATATCACATGCAGAATTTACAATACTCCTTTGATGAAAGAAACATAAACACAGAGAAAACTAATGTCAAATTTGTTTACTATTACTAAACAATTAATTATACATAAAACACAAATAAGTTTGATTGCTTATCAAATATTGTGAGAAAATATATTTCTTTGATTAACGACTAGCTGTACTGAGTAGACTTCCCCTTTTTTTTTAACTACTTTGAGTAATTCTAAGCTGGGGATGTGTTTAATTATTCAGTTAACTCATGCATCTTTTACCATTTTTTCTTCATAAACTAAGGAGTGTAATAATAGTCGTCGTTACATAGTGTTAAAAGAAACCATTTGGTTGAAATAGGAGATACAGAATGCAAGGGTTCAAGGCTCAAGTATTGTGAAGATGATTGTATCCTCACCTGCAACTACCTTTTGTAACATCTCTTTTTGCTAAAGCTTTAGGTTGAACATATAAATAGGTCCCCAAAGCTATGTTGCTCGGACTCTTCAAAAATTCGATGGGGGCGTGTTAGATTCTCCATACGTAGTGTATTTTTGAAGAGTCGACACAACATAGCCCCCAAGGCTTCAAGTTGCTTATTTTACATTCTAATAAACCCTCGCCTAAATTTGATGCATTGTCTGGTTGGGTTCTTCATGGTTGATACAAGGAAGTCTTAAATGTAAATTATCTAATTGTTAAAAGATCTACCCCATGCTTTGGTACTACATTAAAAGGTAACTTGAGATTTTTTCTTGAACCACCATATTTTTCTGTACTTTCTCTGTGGAGATAGAGGTTTGGTGTTTCCTACTCCGTTTGGTCCATTTTATTTGCCATTTTAAAATAAAAATCAAGATAAAATTAATTATTTGTTTCCACTTCTACACTTGTATTCTAATAAATGTGGAGAGAAATTGACGTAGTGAAAGTAACAGTAGTATCAAATTGAGATCAAAGAATGAAATAAGGATAATATAGTCAAATTATCCTTTCAGTTAATGTTTTCTCAGGTGGAGTGCAAAAGGCAAACATGACAAGTAAAATGGACCAGATGGATTAATATCTTAAACCTGTTCAGTAGGACATCATGTAGAATACAATGTATTCCTCCTGTTTCTCAAGACTCCAGCCACCAAGAAATTTACTGACCAGATTATCACAAAAACTTTGGCATTTCTGAGTGATTCTCTGATATGGTTACACAGGATATTTTCTGTAGATAGAAGACTACATATGTTTACTGAAGATAGTGGATAAAAGAAAAATGTCACCTACAATTGCCCCCAATAGTGCATAAGACAAATAACTGTAGGCACATGTTATGTTCTGGAAATCAAGAAAAACCTTCAATTTATGCCTGCATAACACATTCTACTTTCTTTACTTTTTTAGTGTAAACAGCTTTGTATAGAAGGATATCGATCAAATTGTAGATTTGATAGGTTCTTTGTATGCCTTGCTTTTCTCTTGGTCACGCATTTTTGGAGTTGGTCAGCATACCCTTACTACGGAGGAATAAAAATTTACCAATTTCAAAAAACACACATTCTACTCTATCTGGCAATTAAAGTATAATGAGAATCCAATATAAGATGACACTGATACTTTTAGGTTAGTTTGGAGATTTACTTCAGATCCAAGAGGAGAATCAAATTGAAACATGTCGAACAGAGGTATAGAGGTAAATAAATGCTTAATTAGGAGCTTACTAAAGAAACTGAGTTTACCTTGGAAATACGCTCTGGATTAGGAAAACGCAGGTTCTGAGCATTGAGCATCTGACGTTGAGTCATCAACATGTTCTTCTCCTTCAAAAGAACATACCATAACTTCTGAAGATCATCCCAGGACTTCAGACGCAATTCAGAAGCCTTCCAACCTCGACCTGATTGTGTTTTTAAAATGTCAGAGTTCATCCAACGGCACAAGCACTAAATAACCAGTCTGCCACTCAGGATAGAGAACTTCAATCTCTAGTGTGTGTTTAACCTTCAAGCATTTGAGCTACAAAGGGCACCGAAACCACAGAATTGAGAGCTTCAACCTCTCATCTACAGTGAGGCAATTAATTTGGATTTGGCTGATAGACTTTTTTAACAGAGCAATTCGGCAAATACATTCCTAACATAGAACACAATCTAAATAATAAGCAGCACATAAATTCATAATAACCTACTCCTCCAATAGTGACGTTAATAATACAACTGGCAGTATAACTTTTTGGAAGTAGCCAGCATTATAAAAGATAAAACTAGCACTAAAGATTAAAAAGCAATGAAACATCCCCAATCTTGATAGAGAATTGAGCTATATAGAGATTCATGTACAACGACATTTTTCCCAGAAAAAACCAAAAAACCAAATTAAAACAAGAGGCAGAAGGAAAGAAAAGAAAAAAGAGCTAGTGATACGATCTGGAAAAAAAAAAGTGACAGGATTTACAATAATGCTTGTTTATGCGGTATTCATTGGGCACTTCCATGTATATTGCTTAGCTAAATGATTCACCTTCATTCAATCATAACATCCTTAATTTCTCATTGTTTACACCTTTCAAGTGGAAGAATCAGTTTCGTAATAATGTAGTAGTTTATAACTACTCTAATTCCTGTGAAATTACAAAGTACAAAAAATTTTACTTAATCATTATATAAATTACGAAAGAGAAGAAAACCGAATGACCAAATATTGAAAATAGAAAAATGTCCAAACCATCTTGATCTCGATTCCCGCATGTTGTCCTCTATTGGGGTCATTCCTACCTTGTCTCAAATATTTTCATTCCCAATCATGTCTCTCCCAGTATGCCCACACATCCATTTCCGCATCCATATCTTTGCAACTTTCATCTTATGAACATGAGAGGTTTTGATAGCTAATGCTCTATTCTATACACACTATTGGTCTAACTACCATTCAATAGAACATGACACTATGTATGGGTCAAGACCCAACCCAATCCAAATTTGCTTGAGTCAAAACGGGTTGGGTCATAGATTATAGAACAGGTTAAGACCCAACCCAACCCAATTTTACTAAATTTTACTTATTTTATTTATTCTTTTATAATATTTTGATACCTAATAAAATTATTTTTTTATTATGGCCATATATAACATATCTAATCAGGGAAAAACAAAAAATTGGACAAAATTTCTCGTGTCAATTTGGGTTACATATCAACCCAATTTTCAATGGATTGAAATGGGTAAGCTAAAAAATGGACGTGTCAACGGGTTGGGCAGGGTGACAGGGTTGGGTTGACTTTTTCCACTCTTAATGATGAGTATCCGTTGGTAGATTCAAATCAATAATCAATTTGATACTAAGAGTCCCAATAGAAGTTCCTTGGCCAAAGTCTCCCTTTGAAGGAAGGGTTAAAAGAAAAATAAAAATCCCCAATTAGACTAAGCCAACGCTCAATCTAATTGTATTTGTCTTTAAGGAAAAAATAGACTAAGCCAACGCTCAATCTAATTGTATCTGTCTTTAAGGAAAAAATCAAATCAAACTTTGACAAGTTTGATTGTGCATAATAAATTATTGCAAGGTATTGCTCTTGCCTCTTGGTGCAGTTCAGTCGCATCTAATTTATTTTTAAAATTTCATTTCTAAGAAAAGGGAAGGTGTTTGTTGTCACGAACTCCAAAAACCAAAGAGAAATTTGAAATTTTTATGGCATTTCAATCATAGTCTACATAATTAGGAAAAAAGTACTCTGAATCGTAAAATAAGGTCACCTATAACATAGCTCTCTCAGTTGAATTATTTTAGCCCCAAGCCATACTATTCAATAATATTAAAAAATTGTTGTATAAGGTAACAACTAGAATGGCAAGCTTGTCATGTTTGGAAGCCTTCGTCGCTAACCAAAGTGTATCATCCCTGCAACAACTTTGGTATTTTGCTTATAGCTTTCTTAAAATTATGCAATAGAACGCTCCGTTTGTTCTATTTTACATGAAGGTGTTTCGGCGAGTACCAAATTTAAGAAATTAAAAAAACATAATTTGATTATGTAAGCCAAATAAATGTAAAGTATTAAAATTATCCTTTCAATGGGTAGAGTTACACATGTTTTTATTTTTATTTTCTATCTCCCAATAAAAGAATGAACTTTTACGTCAAGTAGGTCCCCACAACTCATGTCATTAAAGTTAAACGTTAGATTAAGAAGCTCAAAAAGGAGAGGAGCTTTTCTTTTGGGACAAACTAAAAAAGAAAGTGTTACATGACATGAGAAAGGGAGAGTAGTGTTTTGATCCTTGTATTTTTAAAAATTTTGACTTTCAAGGCTTCAACTTAAAACTTCACCAAAGGGGTAATTTTGCCCTAACAAAAACTGGCGTCCATACCAATTTGTATGCATGTTAAATCTATGGATACTTGTATCCTTCCACCAGGAAGAAGGTGACCCTGCCCAAATCAAACCTTTGTCTAAGATAGCCTTGATTCTAACTTCATTGACCACTAGGGGATACCTATGGGTAGCCCAATAGTAATGTACTGATTTTATGTTTTACTATCCAACATGAACCAAATACACCAAAGCAGCAGTCAAAGCATTTATAAAACTGAAGAGGCAATATCAGAAACCCAAGTGATACACTTGAAATAGAAGCCCTAACTAGGAGTTTAGAATGAGGAAGAAATTATTGAGGCAATAGTAGAGGCATCTGAGGAGCTTGCTACAATAAACTTAAAGCCACACAACAATATAATAGAAACTTTTTCAAGGCCCTTTGAAGATAGAGTACTTTACATAGTTAATGGTCCAAAGAGCATGATTAACCCAAGAAAACTCTCAGAAGGAGGGGTAAATATCTGCAGTAACCAGTAGATATTCGTGAGAAGCAAAATGAGGATGTGAACTACCTCTTCATACATTGCACTTTCACCAAATAGATCTCAGACTTTATTTTGATTATAATGGGAGTTAACTGGATGATGCCACGAAATAAGTATAACTAAAGAATTATGCAATGTTGATGCATGAACAGGCTAGGGGAGGTAAAGATGTAGACATGGAAATCACTTCCTAAGAGAAATGCAAGCTTTTTAAAGAAGTACAACAGAATCTGCGATTAACATCAAGTAGAAATGTATTGTTTACTGTTTTTTTGTTGTAGCATGGAACTGAAATGATACAGCAGTCATGAAAGAATTTTGAGCTCATTACACAGCTTAAGTCACAAAGCAAGAACCTTTTATTTCAAGTTGAAATGAAACTTCCAATATGCTATGATCTTAAAATTTTGCAATCATGTTCTGAATTTCTGGTCTAGATTGCATAATTGACCATCTAAAAGCGGTATTTGTATTACTTAGTTTCAATTCACATAAAATAGTTCATCTGAAGATATCATTTTGGATTTTAACCAAAACAAATTTGTACCTAGGAGATCATCTTTCGGTGACAAGAACCAATCACAGGACAGTATCTTCCAGTACATTGCATCAGTATTAGCTTTAGAACTTGTTGAACAATTAGTAGAATCATTATTTGGTTTTGCAGTAGCTTGTTTTGTCAAAGAACTAGCTAAAAACATATCACTGATACATAATGGAGATAAATATAAGACGAAACTAGCTAGTCCGGACACGTGGGCGGCCAGTAATTCGCAAAGCTAATCTTATCTCACTCCTCGTGGTTGCATACCAAGAAATGTACTTTGGTCATACATGTTACAGAAACGCAAGAAGTACAGATCATTTGAAAGAAGTATATCCAATTATGCCAACAACAAAGCAGTTTCAGTTGAGAAAATCGAAGAGGTTTTACCATAGACAACAGGTTTATCGTCCTCCGGGGTTCTATCTACTTCAAAGAACTGCTCAAGCGGATTAAGGGTTTTAGCAGCAGAAGAAGAAGAAGCAGCTGCAGCGGCTGAACTCTCTGATTTTGCCGCCGCCAAGAATGTCCTCCCGAAAAGTCTAGCAGCCAGCATGACTGATTGCTAAAAAGATATATGCATCATTGTCATTATATAGATAAACATAAATAGCAAAAAAAAAATTTAAAATGAAGCGATCTCCTCCATACTGGAATTTCGTGGATCAAAAATGATGCAGTTTCGTTATAAAAAAAACCGACGGAGATCGTGATAGATGACTGTTTGGCTGTGGAGTATAAGAACAGGTAAGACTTACATGGCAGATGAGAAACTGGGTGGACGCGGTTCCAGTACAGTACTAAAATGGTGAAATGAGCGACTCCTATTTTGCCTCTCTTATTTTCCCCTTCTCTGTAACCCTACTATGTGCAACTCGAGGTATTTTCTATTCATTCTCTAAAAAGGAATTTTCTTCTCTCTCCCTTGATAACATATTATTATTTCTATTTCGTTTGTATTTTCTTATTTCATCATATAAATCATTTCTTCTTTTTTCCAATCAATTACCCTATATAAATTTTTATTCTTTTTAAAAAATTTCATTTAATATAATTATTACAAGTAAATACTATATTAATGAATAATTCAAAAAATAAAATCGTTGATAAAATACAATTACATAATAAATATTATATCATTATAAAATTTAGTTTAAATAGCTGCATAAATACTCAACTTTCAAAATTATTACATTGCTCTCAAAATGCTTTATTAATGTGTCATTGAGCTCAAAATGAACATTTCTGTTGGTAATTTTTTATTTCTAGCTAAAAATTATTCAAATACAAGATTTTTACTTGTCAGCATTTTTGTCATTACAGTTGAAGCTTCTGGAAAAAATAATAATTTGAATTGGTACATTGAGATCTCGTCCATTCTTGATTATGATGTGCGGTATAATTATATTATATAGCATTTTCTTTCTCAAAATACGTGTTGGTCATGCGATAATTGTATAATGTGATTTCAAATCTCCAAATGCGTGTTCAACATTTTTTTGATACGATTCTTATTTCAGAAATGTTTCTTCATTTGGGAATATGGATTGAGAATAATTTTCAATTAACATTATATATAAATATACTCTCTAACTAATTAGTCCAACTGATAGTCGTGCCCTCTAACTTGACTTCAGCTGACAGTTATTCCCTCTAACTTTGAGCATACATAAGTATTCACTTAAAAATTTGCGTAAAATTGAACAAGTTGACACGTGTATTCTATGTGACATAATACACGTAAGATACCAATTAGGACACAAAATTATCATACAGGATGAATGTATCTATTTGTTCAATTTTTGAATAATTAAAATGTCTACTTATATACTAATAAAGTTAAATGTTATCGTTGCTAGTTGCTAGTTGAAATCAAATTAAAGGTCAATTAGGTCATGTTTATATATTGTGCCTTTTAAATACATATTTAAAGTGACGAAATTCTTTTAAAAAATTACTAATTTGAGATGATAGTAATATACTTATAAATAATATAATTTTAAATGATATATTATATTAAAAAATAACTATAACGACTTAATTAATGATCTTATATAATAAAAGTAATATTAAAAGAATTAAAAATGAAATAGAAATATGAATTTTTGTCAATGGTATATATATTTCGAAATGGAAAGTGAAAAGTTACCAAGTGTAATGTCACGACCTTAGAACTCACGCTAAGAAAGTCGTGCGGCGCTAGTCAGTTTGGCTATGAATCTCGCAAACCCTAGCAAGCCTGTTGCCTAGGATCTTCCAAGGGAACTAAGATATGAAATGACAAGAGAGAATTCTTGAAGAAAGAAAGCTTAGATTGCTTTGAGAAAGCTTTACAAGGCTTGTTCTTGTTTTGTGGCTTCTTGCCTAACAAATGAATG
>DF357277.1:121977-142935 GCA_000787875.1 Solanum virginianum | reverse complement strand
CACTTCCCTAACATTCTACCACTCTCTGGAACCTTCCAGGCCTCTCCAGTCTTCTCTTCAATCTTCTACATGATTCTAGAGAGTTCCGGAGCCTTCCGGAACCTTCCAGAGCCTTCGGGAGCCTTCAGAGCCTTCCGAAACATGTTGGACACGTTCTTGCACTATTTTGGCTCAAAATTGTGGCGGGACGTGTCATTAGTGATAGGACAAATATAATTTACATTTCCTTCCCCTTTATTACAGAGACAAGAAAGTTATTATTTATGATATTTGTTATATCGAATAAAATGATAGAGACGATAAAAATAATTTTAACAAATAAATTATAAATTATTCTATCAACTTTTATAATGCTTATATGAATGTTTATTATGTATTCATTTTTAGATTTAGATATTTCATACTTTATACATAAAAGAATTAGAAGATAAAAAATTTGAGAATTATAAAAACTATTCGGATCTGAAATTTTGAAGTAGGTAAAAAGGAACATTAAAAAACAAAAAGAAGAGAGAGAGAGAGCGGGGGATGGAGGGATAGGGATTGAAAATCATAAATATTACTAGTAGTATTTTCCTTTTTAATTTAATTCTTACATGTATTTTTTTTCTTTAATATTTTAATCATGTTAAAATAAGTCTTTTACAACTACATAATATTTTTGGAGAAATCTAAAGACTATTTAGGCATGTTTAAAAAGTCATCTTAGTTAAAATTTGGTGTAATTATATATCAATTGGAATAATTACACTCTTCAATTCAGATGGAAAATTGTGAATCGCTACATGATTACTTTTTAATTTTTTCTTGTTATTTTATTTTTTTGTTACGTTAATTTTTTTATTTTAAATTCTATTTATTTTTTATTTTATATTATTTATATTTTATTTCTTTCTCGTTCTCAACTTTTATTTCATGTAATTTTTTATATTATTTTTTTGATTATTTATTTATTTATTTTATATTTATTTTTTCATTAGCATAGTTTTTTCAATATTCTAATTTGAATTAACGTAGAATTTATTGTTGAATAAAGTTAGAGACTTAAATTTTTTTAAAATTATATTTATGTATATTATGTTGAAATTTAACATAAGAGTATCATGTTAAATTTTTTATTTTGAACTTAGAGCTTATATTATATTTTAAGTTTCATTTGATTTAGTAACATTAACTTGATATTTCATATTACAAGCCATTTATTTTTTAATTTGTCTAGATAAATTATCTTTTTATCAAATATTTAAATAATTTTGTGACATTATATTTATAATGTTAATATTTTTTCTATCAAGCATACATTTCTTGATGTTTATAGAAATCTTGTATGTTTAGTTTTTATGGTTAATTTAATTAAATTATACTAATTTGAAAAATGTGAATTATTTTTATAATATTAATTAAGAACATATATTTATTAATTAATATACTTTTAAAAGACGATATATATAAATAATCATTTTTATCTAATATAAATTTAATTTTTAAATAATTAATTTTTATTTTTAGAATTTAATATAACCAATAGTATTCCTCTAATTATAGCAACAAGCAGATCAGGGTACACCAATTCCAATTAGTATTTGGTTTTCCAAACAGGTAGCTTTATTTATTTTTCTTAAAAGGTCCTCCTCTCTTCCTCTCCCCATTTCCCCCAAATTCTCTGTGGAAGAAGAACCCTAGTTTCAACGGTTCACCGGCCACGCACCATTTTACTCGATCGATCGACCCGTCCGATTTTTCTTCCGTTACAGGTATGCTTTGATTAGTGTTATTTAGTTTAATTTTCATTATTTTTCTGTTAGTGTGTTAGCTGATGGTAGATACGTGAACAGGAGATTGACGATGGAATCATCTTCGTCTGTCATAACGCCAGAAGATGTGATGGGAACACTCATGAACGATGGAACAATTGATTCCATGAGGTTGAAAATCATTACTCAGCTCAAAGCTAATGTATGTTTTGCTTTCTCCTCCCAATTTACCTACTTTTTATTCAAACAAGTGTTTTCCTACTAGTGCTATCTCAGATTTTTAATTCGGTGATTGCCGAGTATATGAGACCCGTAGCTCTTTCTTAGTAATATGATTGCAGAAGTAGTAAAAGGCATGATAGGTAAACAACCACTCAAACTTGGCCTTAGCCGCCAAGTAAACACTCCAACTTTGAGTATCATATCTAGACATCTCAACTCGTCTCTATTGTGACAATTTAACACCCCAGCTTACAAAATAATAATCATCTAGACGTCCACAAAATTTATGTTCCACATCAACATCGGGTGTCCACAAGACCCAACAGGGATTAGTTGGAGTATTTAGTTTCCCATTGAGACCAAGTTGAGATGTCTAGATATGCACTTTCAAAGTTGGAATGGTTAACTGTCAGAGGCCAACTTTGAGTGTATCCATCTATTATGCCTTAGTAAACATATGTATATCGAAAAAAAGATTTTTTTCTCTCTTTAAGCACTTAGACAGTGTATGTGAGGGTATACACATTGCCTGGACATGCATCAACCCCTTGTTATTACACTGATAATCTTTTTTTTTCTTTGTTACACAGGAAGAACTCAAAAATACCACCATAAAGATGGTTGAGCAAAGCAGGGTTCTGAACACTCCTGGTGCAGAAAAGCAGACTAAAAGGGAGCTCTTTGACGCACTGCGACAAGAACTTGAGTATGTCTGTTATTTGTTCTTGTTTGGCTTCTGCGAGATCTCTAGAAAGTTCAATTTGACAACATGATATATGATTGAAAGAATCATTTTTGAATTTTGAACTTTGTAAATACAATAACAACAACAACATACCCAGTGGAATCCCACAAGTGGGGTCTGGGGAGGGTAGAATGTACGCAGACATGACCGGCACCTAGCAAGTTATCCCCCAACAAGTCTGAAGACCCATTCAAACCCATAAAATGCAGATTCTTTTCTATTTCTAGGGATATCTGTACACCTGTATCACCCAACGACTCAATTTCCCAACACAACAATTAAAACTATAGTGTCTAAGCCACAAAGGACATCTTCCAAAACCTTGATTCAAAAAAGTTGAACTAACTAAAGCCCAAGACTAATGAAGTGCATCTTTACATGCTCTTTGCATCTTTACATGCTCTTTTTTTTTTTTTAATTCACACTTGAAATTACTTTTTTAAAATATTGGCCAAATACAAATTGTTTTTGTAATATTAATAAAACCGGTTCTCAAATGATTGGGATTTCACTGGCTATGTTGTTGTTGTTGTTGGTTATCAAATGATTTGGCCAAATACAAACTGCTTCTCTCCCAAAGTATGTCTTGTAAAACTCTTTTCGAAAAGAAGTCTTTCAACGTAAGTAAATTTTGTAAGCTGACCTGACTTAGTTATGAACAAAAAGAAGAGACTTGTTACATAGGCTGTAGGGGAGTCAAATAATTTGAAAACACGCAATTTTAGACTACATGAAACAAGGAGAGTTAATAAAAATATTTCTCTAAATAAGAGATACCATATTGTGCAAGAAAGGAAGAAAACTCTATACTGTTAACCTGAACAAAGCAAAAGAATTTAGAACACTATAACATTGAATTGCTGCATTATTCTTGACTTTCACTAGAGCCTGAGGTTGAGTTTGTCAACCTAAATTGGAAAGACAAGTGAAGCATGTTGAAAGAACTTACGGTTTGACGTATCTGCATCACTGAAGATTCTCTTAACTTTCAGTACATTTGCTCACATAAAAACCTGTTTTTTGACTGGTGTGCATAATCTTATCAGATTACTGAATTGAAATACATTGGTGGAATTAATTATACTTGTAAATGTGGTCCATATGGTAAATTGAGTATTTTGTTTTGCTTACACTATTTTGGTTGACATAATCCTCAAGTGCGGAGTATTGAAGTATTATCGACCCAAATAGCGTATTTATGATATTGAGGATTCATTCAGCCGTCCTCAATTAGCTTAAGATTGAGACAGTTGTTATAATACACTATTTTGGTTGAAGGTCAGACATATCTCTGACGGTACATGTAACTGGGGGTTTATGGTGTGCATTAAATATATAGGAAGAATAAAAAGCATTTCAAGGAAGTCCCTTGATCTTGTGTTACATCTCAGCAAGCGTTTGATTGGTATAGAAGTGTTCAAACAAAGGTATTTAGGATCTTGATATTAGACAATTGTTGTAGAGCTTGGCAGAAAACTGTGACGTCGTTCATTTATAGAGTATTTGGTAGAAAACTGAATCTTGTCCAATATCCAAGTTAGTCAGATTTAATATGCCGTATATTTTACCAGGACTTGGAGATGCTCATTGCTCCTGCACACCCTGCTTAGGATGCAAGATACTGAAAATTCCATGTGCTTGCCACTGTTTTTCTTAATTTATTCTAGAATTATTCCCCCACACCATGTCATTTAAGAATTGACAAATTTTTAAGCTGCATAAACTCAAAGTGTAATGCCTTTTCCTTTTTTAACACTTCAGACCTTGCTGGCTGAAAAAGTAGATGATCTCTGTTCTCGTTTTGGTTTGGGTCAATGCTAAGATTAGGAGGCAAAGAATAAGTTCTTGTCTTTTTCCTTTTTGTTGCCATTATTTGGTTTTTATTCTCTGCTTGCCCAATTTTTCTATAGGACTTCAGTGCTTGAGAAAGCCTCTAAATCGGTTTGGGGGCTTATTTTGGATAACAATGGAATAGGGAAGGAAATAAGTGAAACTGTGGAACAAGTATTCTGTCGATTGAGTGGAAGAGAAGCACCATTATTTGTGTCAGATTTTGGACCTCAACCAGAGAAAGGGAAAGAGAAAAAGAGCGGGCAGAAAGAGGAACGCGGGGAAACTGGGAAAGATAATTCTGAATCTGCATCAAAGAAGAGAAAGATGAGCACAGAAGAGGAGTTTGATGAATCTGTCTGCAAATCTAGTGACAAGTCACCCTCTTCAGATGATTCTGGTAAAATGCCGCCACCAAGTGTGAGAAGTCAATACATTTCCTGAATCAACTCCATTGTGCCTTATCCAACTTTTAGTGAGGGTATTCTTTACTCCCTTCCCTCTTTTATGTTCGTAGATAGAATCGTTTTCACATATACTGGATCAACATAGTTAATACTAAAAAGTTACTATCTCTAGGTGTTAACTTCTTTGAAATCTATGTAGTTGTATCAGTTATTCTGAGCTTCCAGAATGAATTGCTTTATTTATTTCTTGTCCCAATTGGAAGTAGAATAAGTTTTATACTGGTATTCAATTAATCTTTGTTTCTTTCCTAAATAATTTTATGATAGAAGTTGGAGTACAATTTTGAATTCTTATAAATTAAAAAGGAAAGTTAGACATGTATCTTCAAAACTTTTATCACATAAGTCATGAATCTAATTCTAAAAATTTCTTATTCAGTTGTCATTCTCTTGTGAAGTAAGGTTCAATAGATGAGCTTAATTTTATACTAAGTTGCTTAGATTCTCCAAAATTGTCGTCGCACCTGTGTCGTATCCTCCCAAAATGCTCTACTTTTGTAGGATCGAACACACACCCATGGATATTTTGAAGAGTCCGAGCAACATAGATTATGTGTCTATAAATAGAAATTGTTATTTTTATAATTATATTAATTGAAAGTTGTCATTATTTCGATACTTGTTCACCATGGACATTGAGGTAGATATCTGAAGAGGTATTTACATATAAGAAATCTAAAAGTTGAAACTAAGGAACTGCTAAAAAATGAGTAATTTTTATTAGTACCAGTATTTTAATTTAATGTTATTTGGCTTTAGATAAAAATCCAATATATTCAAACTGATGAACTTGGATTAGTTAGGTTTTCAACATATATTACAAATGACTTCAACCATGAAAATAAGTAAGATTAGCCATGCAACTTAATGAGTTCTAGTTTTAAAAAGATTGAAATTCGTGAATACATAATTTATGAACTACAATTTCTGCACACTATTTGACTTATTTGGGAATCGAATGATCATGTTTATTCATATTATTAGAATTGGGTAAAGTTAGGCCGCTTGATCTATACAACCCATTGTTTAGCTCATCTTGACCTAACCAGCATAGCCCTAAGTAACTTTGGGAAGGGTTGGTAGTGACCCATATATTGATTTAGCCTATTTTGGTCAGTCCAAATTTAGTTTCAAACTGGCCATCTTCCACCCGTAGTGCAAACATATTTAGACGAGTGATGAAAATGTATTTGCTAAAAGATCTGATGTTCAACGAAGGGGGATTAGGCATAGATATGCTGTGCTGGGTGTATATATATATTTTCCTAAAATGAAGCTTTTATTGATAGCAAGTAGAAGTTAAATAGTAGAGGCTGAACATGAAGGTTAAAAGTAGTACAGTACAACCAAAGGGGAACTAAATGTCAGGGCAACGGAACATTGTCTTCAGCAGAGGTCAAGATCTTGCTGTATTTTGCCATAGCATCAGCCACATTATTGCACTCTCTTGGAATGTGGCTAATGTGTTGTATCTGCAGCTCAGCATTAGCAGATTGCAAGAAGGTGACAAAACAAAACAAAGAAAATCAAAGGAGAGGAGACAGAAGCCTTAAAGGCCTGACTGATTCCAAGCATTAGTGCATATACAGCCACTTCACTGTAAATCCGTGCAGTCCACCTGCAAGTATTTAGGTGTGCAGGTGCAGTATACATGAGAATCTGTTTCGATTACAACTGGCCACAACTTTGCAGTCCAAGCATTCGTGCATCTAGTTCAACATATATTACCGTTGTGTGATATAGTGATTGCTTGTATCCAACAACCCGATGGCCAGTATGATAGCGAATAACACCAGCAGCCTCACCTCTGTTTGTAGGTGCTCTGCTTTTTGGTTTTTGTTTGGGAGGGAAAAAAAGGCGAGCACCATAAAGAAATTTCAAATGTAAGTGTGTGAAGAACAGGAAAGCAGCCAAGATGCAGCCATTTTCATTGTGAATTCTATCCATGTTGAATGAAAATCTGAACTGCTATCCTTCTCTTAGTTTTTCCTTCCACTGGGGGATTCACAACAATGAGTGCTTGTGTTGTCTCTTTCTATGGTCTTGCCTAATTCTTATCTCCTTACTTTTGAGGTTAAGTTAGTCACAAGTGATGTTTTTTTGTTGGCATTTTTCCAAATGGCCGTACACTCTCAATTCAATGTACGGGGAAGGAGAGTTAAATATGTATCTAAGTTTATTATCATGTTGCGGTGCGTTTTTAAGTCTATCAATAGTTTAGAGATAAAACTAATAATTCGTGCCAAGTTTAAGGGTGCAAATCTTAGTTTGTCAAGTTGAGGGGAGTGTTCTAAGCCTATCAGTAGTTTAAGGACAAAACAATAATTCATGTCAAAATAGTAAAATGGCGAATTAAATGTTGAGAGACAAGATAAAGGTTTTTTTGTCATCCAACCTTTTTTATGCATGCAAATATGCAATGGTAAAAAGTTCCTTTTTTCATCTAATTATTTTATGTATACGATCCAACTTCAAATATTTGTTTCACCTTTTAGATCATCGATATTTATTTCATTGCATCTTCCTTAATACTATGAAAGGTTTGTCTCTTTCTCTTAGTCTATGTTAAATTTACGAATATGAATATACCTAGTTAAGTTATGTTTTAATTTATTTGATTTGTTTTGACTTGATATTGAGTTTAAAAAAATAAAAAAATCTTTTGAATCTTGTGATTTAAATTAAAGATATATAAATTTATTATAATATTGGTTAGCTATGTGATTTTGAATTTATCATTAAAATATTCAAATAAACTTAAAAAAATAAATTAACTTAGAATCATAATTTATAGATTTTATCAGAATATTCTGTTCCTGTGTATTTTTAGTAATATTGTAAAATACAATATTAAAAAAATAGAAAACTAATGAAAAATCAAACTCTGGCCAAGTTGGTAGACGAATGTCTTTTAAGAGTTGTTACATACACTTATTCCTCTTATGAGATAAACACGAGCTACTCGACTCCTAGTAAACCGGGTGGGCCACGGGTTGAGTCTCCTTCCCCAGCCCCCGCACACAGACACAAACTCAAAACACGCAAATTTTTATTTACCGGTTTTTCCACCCCATAAGCGGTTTTCCCGTAAACCGGGAGCGCTTTAACGTGGGGACACTAAAATGGTGCTTGTGGGGCCCTCATTTCTCCAGGATATGTGGCGATTCGACCGCACTCTGACATTTTCACGTGCCATCCACGCGCTCCACCCTTCCAATATTTTTTGTTGTCACTTGCATGGCAACGAACCCCAATGCTCCCTCTCTCACCTCCACCTGTCTCTTCTTTTCAGAATCTCCATTTGCCCATTTTAAGCACCAAACCACTTTCATTCATACTCCATATAAAGTAAAGTAGAAACCCACTGCTTTTGGACAAGCAAATTTAGATCTATATTTTATACTCTCTCCATTCATCTTTATTTATTTATTATATTATTTTAAATTATTTATTTAGTTTATAAAATAAAAAAATAATTTTATACTTAATTTTTAATTTATCTTTATTATTGATTATAATCATTTTCATATTATATTTTTTAATATATTATATTTACTATATTCAAAAAAAGACTTAGTAAAATTACTTCTATCATTTACTACTTATTAATTAATCTTTGTGCTCAGTAGCGAAGCCAGTATTTTCGTCAAGTATATTTATATTTTTAGAACATGTATAAATAATTTTTGTATTAAAAATATTCGATAAATAATATATATCAAAATATCTATATTTAACTTATATATTAAAAAAAATTGCCAAATAATATTTATTTTTCAACCTTTAGATGAATGTAGTGTCAAAGTCATTAAAGTAGAAGTAAAAATGAACGGCGGAAGAACTGACTATACTTAAACCGTGCATGCGTGAAAGGCACGTACGAGAGTGGGTAATGATATTGCAACTAAATTAATTTATACTATATGATGATTTAATAGATGGATTTATTTATTTTATACAATAAGGTGATGGGCAGTGCATCCCCCTATTCCAAGAATGTGGAAAACTGGTTTTCAATGCAAACACATACTAGTATTCGACAAACCACTGCGCCTCCAGTAATCCAACATATAATACTAGTATAATTAAATAAAATCCAGGGTCTCATATATATAAGGCTCATCATCCTTAACTCATAAACATATATAAATCTCCTCTTCTCTCTATACTTACCAAAATAAAAATGCGTATGAGTTGCAATGGTTGTAGAGTTCTTCGAAAAGGCTGCAGCGAAAGTTGTAGCATCAGGCCTTGTCTTCAATGGATCAAAACCCCTGAGTCTCAATCCAACGCCACTGTTTTCCTTGCTAAGTTTTACGGCCGTGCTGGTCTCATGAATCTTATTAACGCTGGACCACAACACCTTCGTCCTGGTAAGCTTTATTCTTCAACACCATATAAATTATATATACAAAGTTTTAGTACTAACATTGTTTTTTATTTTGTGTATTTGCAGCAATATTTAGGTCGTTGCTTTATGAGGCTTGTGGAAGAATAGTGAACCCGATTTATGGATCGGTCGGGTTGTTATGGTCAGGTAATTGGCAGCTTTGTCAAAATGCTGTGGAGGCGGTACTCAGAGGAACTCCCATTACTCCCATAGCTTCTGAAGTTGCTGTAAACAACAACGGTCCTCCTTTGAAATTGCCTTACGACATTAGGCATATTAACAAAGATGAAAACTCTACCAAGTCCAGTCATCTTCACCGGGTAAGGAACCGATGTCGGTTCAAGCGCTCAGGTATTGATAAGGCACAATCGACAAAACCGAACCGGGTTTGTTCCGGGTCGGGTGATGAATCCGCCCATGAGAAAGTCAATTGGTCTACGAGCCATGAGTCTTCGTTGAGTCACCAGTCTGAAGAAGCAGCAGCAGCTGCAGCGACGGCGGCGGTGGCTCCGAATTTGGAATGCGAAAGCCGGGAACTGGCTGAAGTAGAGGATTCAGCTATGGCGGAGCCTGCTAAAGAAGACGGGGAAATCGGATTGGAATTGACTTTAGGGTTTTCGTCGTTTGCAACTGCTGACGATAAACTGAAGAAAACTAAACGGAATCAACCGGCTCAGTTGGTGGACGACGCCGGAGAATGTAAAATAGAGCTTGGCCTTCATTGATTAGTAGTTCTAGTTCATTTACCTTTGTTTACATTTTTGCCCTCTACATCACTATAAATACCAAGTCAATATAGTTGCAGAAAAAACCTTTCTTTTTACTCTACAAAAGACTAACCATGACATAAGGAAAATAAATAACGCAAGCTAATTTTTATGAAAGAAATTTCAAAAATAAAGTATGTTATTACCTTCGTAAAAAGGTGACAACTTTTATAATTTGTTTAAATTTAAATTGAAAATTATGAAATGTTATTCTGAAAATATATTTTTTGAAGTTTGGTTGGACGATTCTGGTAAATTTCGTTCATATAATTATGATTTTTTTCCAACTAAAGTCAATTATGCTGTCTAATACAAAAGTTACAAAACTTTGCTTTTATCAAACACAAATTAGTACATATGCAATTTTTGTACTTTTAATTTAGTAGAACAATAACAATAATATTCAGATTAGGCGTTTTTCTAAAGTTTGTTTACACTAATTATTTAAATAATTTTAAATATTAAATTAAACAAAATAGTAAGAAGATGAGAACTGTCTGTCATGTGCAATTTTTACGGCAAACTTGGGATAATTACAGATATTTGATATCTAAATTTAGTTTTTATTATATCTAGCTTCAGACAAAATATTTAAATTTTCATATGATCGCAATCTAGTCATTTTGCTTGATTTCAATCTTTTTTAGTTGAATTTTATGCGCATATATATATTATAGAATTTTAAGTACCAATGATTTGACACTAAATCATTTTCACACTTAAAAGGTAACATTAGATATAGCTAACTATCAAGACTGGCCTATTTGGACACATATTTCGTGGAAAGGTTTATGCATATTTGTTGCCAGGAGCAACAAGATCGGTAAGGATTAACGCTTCATCTTTATTTCTATGGTCGATGATCATAGAAGTCTCTTTACTATTCTGTATAAATGAGCTATTTTATTTATACAGATAGGATTTGAATCTTCAAATTTTGGTGTCCTAATGACATAAGAAAATGCAATTTGATATATGATATAGAATTAATCAATACATATTTTTTCATGAATTTTTTCATGAATTTTTTCAATAAAAAAATTCCTCTCAATAAGAATGACAGAATGATCTTTTTTTTTACAACATTTTAATTTTAATTTTTCACATGGCTAAGAATACAAGATTAAAAGGTATTTTGATATATTTTATAATACTTTAATTTAGAATCATAAAATTGATTTTTTTTAAACTTCATGTCAAGTCAAATTAGGTCATTTTTTAAAAACAAACGAGGTCTAATTTTTTGAAGTTTGATTTTGCTAAAAGTTGAACTTCTATGTATGTCATGTTTAAGTCGTGTGGAGAACAGATGGGTAGAATTAAATATGAATTGGCCGAAAATGAATCAAATGAAAATAAATAAAATATTAAAATCGACTTAGATTTGATATGAATAAAAATAGATAAACAAATAGATAATACGAGTATCCATATTACTCAAATCATTCATTGCAATCTTAGTACATAAAAAAATATATACTTTAATCACAAATTATTTTTTTCCTCCTTTTAGGGTGTGTTTGATACGAAGGAAAATATATTCATGATTTTTGGAAGATGAGCAGTCCTAAATTGAGCCGACGGTCAAAATTTGAGCTTGGGTCATAGTTGGGTGTCGGAATTGAAAGTTGGATTCCAAGTCTAGATTCATTTCGAGTGGCGAGGTTTAAGAAAAAATTTGAAAAATATTATCCTGATTTAAGAAAAAAAAAGCTTTCAACCTTTATACATGAAAGTCACATTTGTTAAAATTAGAGAAAAATAAATCTATTTGAAAATATTTTTAAGATATTTAAGTAAATTAAACGTGAAAAAAGTAAAAAATTCCTTACATTACGGGATCTTAGTAATTTAGTTGAATGTGGAGCGTGAATTTGTAGTATATGTAATACATAAGTTTTCATCTTATTACTATTCATATGTTATTGATTAATTTGTCATATAAATTGAAAAGATGAATAATTTGATTGGAACCCAATAAAATTAATAAAATTAATGAGTTTAAAAATTCGGTACTTGTAGACTCTAAATTCTGCATCTGCCTCTGCTTACACATGTTAAGAAATGTAAACTAATGGGTACCCGTGAATTAGCCTATGAATAATGTGGATTGATTCATATATATTTAATCTGCTTTTAGATGATTGAATCGACAAATATCAATATATCTAAGAAAAAATTTACTTGATCGACTATTTTTTAATAAATAACTACTGATTTGTATTGTTTATTCCTTTCCTGTTCTTGCTTTGTATTGGTTCTCCATAATCTATCTTTTGCTTGCTTAATGATTTTCTTTACTTGAGTGTATTAATTAGCTATATGCTGATATTGAATTACTAAGTTGATACTTTAAGAAAGCATAAAAGTAAAAGGAAGTTCTTCTTTATAAAGCAAATGGGTTAATCTACAAAGTATCGTATTTGTATAAATTAATACAACACGTGAGAATAAATATTTGGTTGGTCATTCTTAAGAGAAATTTTGTGAACATAGTATAGATTTGATCTAATAAGATAAATTTTTTTTTTACTATTATTAGAATAACAGCTGAATACAACAATATATGAAATTATTCCTTTCGCGTTTAAGAGGGACTACATATACTTTTAGCAAGAAAATAATGATGGGTATGAATTTTTATGAGCGAATATTCTTAATTATAATTATATCAATTATGGGCAGAGCGATTAAGGCAATTCTCATGTGAATCTTAATAGAAAAGCAATGTTAAGACAAACTGAGAGTTTGATAACTTGGTATATATGTGTTTAACATACAAATATTTTTCGAAATGGTTAAATGGAAGACACTAAGGGGCCGTTTGGTAAAAAGATGGATAATGTAGGGATTAGTAATACATGGATTAGTAATGCAGAATTAGTAGTGTAGAGATTAATAATACAAGGATTATTTTTTGTTAAGTGTTTGGTTCATTTGTTTTTCATCTAATTTTGTATTTGGTTTAAAACTCCACCAATTTTTTTTTCCAATTATACCCTTGAATTATTATGAAATTTTATATTTCATGTAGATAATTGCTGGATAATATTATTTTTATAACCTTCTAACTAGCTAGAGCAAAAACAATTTTGTCACCATGTTTGTTATTTTTCTTTTAAAAAAATCATACTCCCTTTTAAAAAAATCATAATCCTTATCTATTTGTACTATATTAAAATATGCATGTTCTTAGAAATATTCATTTAACTTGACAAATATATTAAAAATATTGAATTTGATTGTAGTGAAATGGTGAAATTTTTAATGTTTATATTTTCAAATCAAATATAAGATTAAATTTAATAAACGGTAAAAAATTTATATCTTCAAAATATAAATATATTGGTGTGAATTTATAAAATTTATTGGAATCATAATCCTTATCTATTTGTACTATATTAAAATATGCATGTTCTTAGAAATATTCATTTAACTTGACAAATATATTAAAAATATTGAATTTGATTTTGGTGAAATGGTAAAATTTTTAATTTTTATATTTTCAAATCAAATATAAGATTAAATTTAATAAACGGTAAAAAATGTATATCTTCAAAATATAGATATATTGGTGTGAATTTATAAAATTTATTGGTTATTAATAATTTTATCATGTTTTTTAGGTTATTGGAAAATGGTATTTTGTATTTAAAGTAAAAAAACATTCTATTAAAATTTAACAAAAAAATTGGAGGATCATAAAAATTGCACCATAATAAACATTGTGTACTATTAGTACTCCAAGCAAAAGAATATGGATGATTTTAAGTCCAACTCCAAATATAATAGACTATTTTAGCCTTTCTCGTAAATATTAAGTACTATTAGTGTTCCAGGTAAAAAAATATGGATAATTTTGAGTCCAAGTACAAAGATAATAGACTATTTTGGTCCTTCCCTCGACCTAAATTTATGCATAACAATTAAATCTCCCTAAATTTGTTTCGCGTACAATGGGCAGTTCCTGAGATTGTGGAGAAGGAGATGATGTAGAGCGTGAAATGTGGCTTTACTAGAACTAATATGACTGCTTTGGTGGGAAAGTAACATAAGAGCATTCAAAGAAATGCAATATGCTGCCTTGCCATATGCTAAGGGGAAGATAATACAGGAGGTTTTCTTTAGTTATAGTTTCTTTTCTTTGTTAGAAATGATGTTATAGTGGTTAGCTTGCTTGTTGTATGATAGTTGTGCCAGTACAACTTCTGAACTTTGTACAAATCAATTTTGGTAATGGAAAATGTTTATTTGCCAGAGAAGAAAAAAAGAAATGGAATATGATTTTCCGCAGCGTAGAACATCTCTTTCGTGTTTGATTAGTGTTTGGAGCTATGTTACTCGGACTCTTAAAAAATGTTGACTGGTGCATGTCGGATTCTCCGATTCGATATGGGTGCGGCAACATTTTTGGAGAGCTCGCGCAGGTTAGGTATGGAGTACCATATTCCTATTCATGTAAAATACAGGTGTCTTTTGTAGAGTACTATATTTTTATGTAGCTTCTTTGCCTTTTGATATACCACTTTTAGATGGAGTTTCATTACACAGAAACATCAATAAGATATTAGTCGTCTTATAAAAGTACATAAATTTCCAACCACTATAGGAATGAACAGGTTTTCTTTTCGGCTGGTGGAACTTATAGGAAGATTAGTAGAAATTTCCCATAGACAACACTGGGAATTTCACGGAATTTATAAGGGCATGCTTTCACTCTTTCCAAGGCAACGCTCTCTTCAACAATGAAGTCTGGTTTTATGTGAAATTGGTTTCTTCATGATGCTAGGAGTTAGCATGAATACTAATACTCACACTATATTCTTTTTATTGCATGAGAAAATCTAGTTTTGTATAGTCTACAACTCTTTAGAAATGCCGACACATGCATGTCTGATCCTCCAAAAATAGTATTTTGGAGAGTCCGAGCAACTTAGGTCTACAGCATTGTTCTACACTTCTCTGCCCAAAAAATGCATCTCTTGGAATTTGGCGAGTCGTGCTCTTTTCTTTGGACTACAACTTTTCCAATATTTTGGAATGATGTTTATATACAAAATTATGAATTAGTAGTTTGTAAGTATCTAAATTTTATTTTGAAATGATAAACAAATCAATATCTGTATTCACCAAAGTAAATGCTGCTAACGATCTAGCTTTCCTTATTTTTTTCAGTGTTCCTGACATATGATGTAATTATAGTGTTCTGCAGGGTAGATTGCTTTGATTTTCTATTATTGGGGAGCGAAAGCTTATGAGACTGATTTGCATTTTGAAGAAGCACACTATTGCCTTCCCTTACCCTTTTTAAAAAGGAAAAGTAGAAAGAAAAAAAAGGGCAGCACCGTTCCCTTTGAGAAGGTGTGCTGTAACTGTGTATTAATTCCTCAGGACATGAACCACATTCCATATAAATGTTCTGAGATGCATTACTCTGAAATCATTGTCTCCTGTATTCTGTACAATATGTATACTCACCAATACGACATGCCATTGAGCAATGTAATTTTTATGCCATTTTTCCCTTAACTAGCTCATCCATGTTTAGCAGAAAATTATTCGTCGTTGCATACGTTATACGACATTATTTCTTTTGGGGGAATGTAAGGTACCTAATGCGTTCCTGTTCTAGTTTATGTTTGTACGTGATGCACAGATTCCCTGATTCCATTTTCCGGTGGGGTGAGTGCTTCTCTCTAATTACCAGGGAAATTTAAAAAGAAAAATAGGTTCCTTTAGAAGAAGGGAACGGAAGGATCATTTAGTTCTACCATTTATTTATCCATTATTTTTAATAAGGAATACCATTTATCTATCCACGAACAGGGGTTATTAGGAGATTGAGCAATGTAATGTTAAGCAGAATATCGATTCTCTTTTCGTTCCTTATTCCCCATTCTTTTTTTTTTTTTTGGAATAAAAGGAAGGCATACCTAATACGTTCATGTTCTAGTTTATGTTTGTATGTGATGCACTTACTCTCTGATTCCATTGTCAGGGATTTTGATTATGTTCCTCCCCTTCACACTAATGAATCTCCAACTGACTTGACAATGAAAATGCTGTGTTCTGCTGCAAAAATTGGTAGTGTTAATGGCAAGGGGGGCTTCAAGTAAAGCAATTGCAGCAGGAAACAGGGGCAAGTATTCATGTAGAGGATGTTTCACCCTAATCTGATGAAAGAGTTATTCGAGTCTCCTCTTTGGAGGTAATATTTACCGTTGTGGAATTCTTAGTATAAGCATACTGATATATGTCAGTAAGATTTTTCTTTGTCCTTCTTCCAGGCTCTTTACGATCCTGGCTCACAAACTATTGATGCCATTCTTCATCTTCAGCATAAAACAAGTAAAATCTCTGATAAAGGTATAATCACCACTAGGCTTTTTCTTCTCTCTAGTAAGGCCGGCTACATTTTTGGACAAAGAGGTCAAGTTATTAATGAGACGCGGAGGAGTACCAAGCAGATATTCGTGTTTTCTCTGAAGACGACAAGCACAAATGTGCATCAGCAGATGAGAAGCTTGTACAGGTTATCATCAGTATTTAGTCTTGCTTGTCCACACACCCCTAATTTTTTATCGTATAGTGATTTTGGGTGCTATTATTTTAAATGAAGCTCCACTAATACAGATTTGTGGAAGCTTTGATGTTGATGTAGAGATTTCGCAAGACTTAGAGCAAGATTCCTGTGTGATGCTAATGTTAATATGGAGCTGCAACAGTTAGGTCACTCCCTAGGTTTGACCCTTTAAAAGTCATCCCAACTGGAGATCCACAGCCTTCAGGTGTGATGACAGCTGAAAGTTCTAGTGGATATGAACTTAAGTTTATAGTATTTCAGCCTGCAAATGTTTTTCACCAATTCCTGCAATTTCTCATCTTTGATGGAGTTAGAATGATTTGCTGGGTTAGCAAATTCCAGAAGAAAAAGCAATTATTATGACACTCCTTATACTGTAGACGCTTATAAAGGGGTGATGGACTGTGGTATCAAGCATCACTTTTTTATGTGAAACGAGTTCATTATTTGTACACGAGACGTTCCCATCTACACAAGCCTTTAACTATTTTGATGTCGAATTGCTGCCTAGATAATTCAATTGGGCATATGACGTTTTGATTCCTTTGTCATTTCTATGACTAAACAAGTGTAAAGTTGTACTTCCAGGGTGGTGTGTGTGAATATGACTCTACTAGTTATCCAGTCATTCCAGAATCCACTAGGTAAGTATTATCATGATTTTGCATCATCTCTGTGATGGACTGTTTTTCCATTAAAGTGGTCATTTTCCTGAACTGCAGATACCCAACCGTCAGAAGTCCCCAGGAGATGTATGGTCTTACACTGATCTTATGCTCCGACTCACCCTCCATGGAGGAACCCTAGGCTTGGAGGGTGTTGGATTCTCATTATTCAAGTTGACATTCTCGCCTCCGCTAAATAGAAGTAAAAGATTCATATAGGCGAGATGATGTTGAGATTAAGGTTTAGTGGTGTTGTCACATTTACTTTTGGTCTGGTGTCGCCTGATTAATTTAAGTTGTTTCCTACAGTAATTTATTGCTAATTATCTTAAATATAAATTTCAGGTTGCTGGAAATAGGCCTTCCAGGATCCTCATTGTGCTGGTTTTGGATTTGTTGATGATATTTGTGGGTCTTCAGAGTATTTAAATATGGAGCGAAATACTTTTGTTTGTCTTTATAACACAGTACTGCCTTTGACGAATGTCGATATTGCCTGTGTGATCAGTCATTGCTTTATTATGTTCTTTCCTGCAGTCCTGGCAGGACTCGAGATTCATATTTGTTGGTAACCTTTATCTGCATTGACGGTAGCAAGCATACTTGAATACTCGAGGTTTGTATGCATTTGACTCTTTGTTTTCGATAGTCAATTTGATAATGTCCATTACTAAATTTGATAAGATTAATTTCTTTTAAGTAGATATAATTTATATTCGAATGTACTCTAAGCTGCTATATTACTCACGTCTAAATAGGGAAAGTGACATGCCTTTTTTGTTATAAAAACAATACAGTATATTAAACAGCCGACATCGGGGAGGATAGAATGTTCGCAGACCTTACCATTACCTCATAGAAGTAGAGAGGTTGTTTCCTAGGAACCTTCGTTTCAAAAACCCATAAGCAGAATAAGCTAGATATGACAACAAGGAAATAAAGGGAATAGCAAAAACAAGCAGTGTTCCTCAATTTTCTCTAACCAGCTGGGCTCAGCCCATGGGCTATATACTAGGTGGTCCCTTGGGCTAATAGTTGGGCAGGGTGGACGGAATCAATATTTTCTTACACTTGTTTATCACATATGTTGTTTCTTATACTTGTTTAACATTCATTTTGCAAGTATTATGTCAGAGTCCTCTTGTTATTTGTTTTGGATAACTGGGCTATTTAACATTTCTTGCATTCCTGTTCTTCATTTGTTTATTCCATCCTGCTGCTATGGTAAAGGATTCTGATACTCTTTGCTGCACTATAATACCTTTTTCCATAGTTAAATGTTGACCAAATGACTTGTGATATTACAGCTGATTGTTACAAGAGAACTTTACATCCATAAACTGTGTCCAAGTTGGTGATTTCCATGTGAAGGCAGTCGACTCTTCTTGTATTTTCAACATAAACACATAATAACATACGTAGTGTAGTCACATAAGTGGGATTTGGGGAGGATAGGATGTACGCATGCATATCTTATCTTTGTGGAATATAGAGGTTGTTTCCAATAGATCCTCAAGTCAAGAGAGATTTCAAAGCAAGAAAAATACAATAGAAAAATAGCAAGACATAAAGCAAATGAAACAACAAACAATACTACATATTGAATAATAAGAAACTAAGTGATCACAACGAACTACTACTAATAACAGCAGGAGAGGTGAGGGGATGAGGCTAGCCCCTGCCTAAGTACCTCTTCCTCATACAACATGGCAACACTCAACTAACTTGTAATTGTCTACTTTGATCCTTGGCCTATATACCTTTCTATCCAGGGTCATGACTTTAGTAAGCTGGAGTTCAGTTAGGTCTTGTCTAATTGCTTCCCCCTTTAGCTTACCTTTGCCTCTCTCAACTCTTGTTATTTACTGGTGAATCTGCACATCTCCTTTTTATATGTCAAATGATTTTTCAGTCTTGCTTCCTCCATCTTGTCTATTGTAGGGGCTGCTATCACTTTGCCCCTTATAATTTCGATTTTGATTATATCTCTTATATTATGCAAACACATCCATCTAAGTATCCTCATTTTCTAGATGTCCTGATTACAATTTCCACCTTGAAAGGATCATGTAATAATCGAATAACTGAATCAAATCAAATCGATAACAACCAAACCAATAAATATATATTATAATTGGTTTGGTTTGTTTTTGAGAATTTAAAAATTGATTAAGTTGGTTTGATTTTGGTTCTGACCAATAATAATCGATCCAAGTCGACCTGTGAACACCCCTACGTGTACCTCCTCTTCACATGTCGAACCATCTCAATCTCATCTTGTCTGTATGTAGTGCCACTCTCCCCTTGTCCCTTATAATTTGAATTCTAATTAAATCTCTCCTAGCATGCAAAAACATCTATCTGAGCATCCATTTATCTTGTAATTGTGGACATTCCTACTTACTATTTCCACCTTGAAAGGATCATGTCAATAATTTTAACAACTCCCACTGTATCATTATGCATAGAAGTCAAAGCCTTGTTTTTCTAGGTTCCCCATATTTTCCCCCAAACGTACCTGAATTGAAAACAGAAGTGGGTGCAGAAAATGCTTTGTCGAGCAATGCATGATTTGTTTCCTTTTTAAACGAGTCTCGACTTCCTTTGGTGAAACAAACGATGGACATACTTTTTTGAGTGGTTTTCCCAAACGTGAAGGACTGGTTATTGCGTTTTAAAACATGGTCATGATCTCTAATGGTACGTAAAAGAGCTGTTTTCTGTCGCCTCGTTTCTATCTTGTCGTAATCGTAGAGTAATAGGCCAAACCAAAATAAGATGGTCTTTATAGACTTACTATTATTATGCCAGCATTATTTCGATAAAATTCACGATAATCAAGTGTTTCCTCTTCACAATTTCTCATATGCTCCACCCATATATTAGTGCTCTTCTCCACTTGCCCACTCTATCTAATCTATTCGGTGGGTACCTCTATTTAGGAAAAGCTTGACTTACAATCCATTCCCAAAAATCACGCAAAATTCAATTATTCAACTAAACTCCAATTTATCGTCTTCAAGTTTGATTTTATTTATCGATTATCAAATTATTAAAATCAAACTTCAAAAATACTGTGTCCACCTTTTGTTTGTGGTAAGTTGTATTTTCTTATACTTTTAAGCCAATTGATATAGCCAAACGCGTCAAGAACCCACATCTGATAACTTTGGTTGTTTATTTACCTTAAGCTCGTGGGTATGAATTGTTTTACCATATATATCAATAATATTAATGACTGATTTTGGATGTCGAGTCAAATTCATAATCATGCGAATCCAGAGAATGAGAGGGTGTTCATCCGAACTATCCTTACAAAAAAATGCACTATATATATAAGGTAATCTTTAATTTTATACGTAGATATATAGATTCTAAATCCCCTAAATGTTGGAGTCCACACCCATTATCTTTGGTCAAAAAAAAAGGAGGGCTGCAATGTAGCAAACTGCAATGCAATTTGCAAATGCAAATTGCACTACAATTTGCAGCTGCAAATTGCAATCAATTTGCATTGCAACTTGCAAATATAAGA